>BDMV01000001.1:30131869-30638006 GCA_008326285.1 Oryza officinalis | reverse complement strand
GCTTACCTAAACCCAATCCTTCCCAGAAGAGTAGTATCGGTAGTCATTAGATCGTGTGTTGTTTGCTGTGTGCAGGTGTATGGTTTACATCATTGGTGGGGATGTGACCATACTAGGTTGTTTGCCTAATCAACTTGAACAATAGGAGTGTACTCACATCAGATCAGTAGCTGAGTGGGTTAAGGTCTTGCCTTTAGTTCAACCATTCTCACTTCCCTCCTCTACCTGCATCAGATGGTCAACGTCAGAGAAAATGGCAGTGGATCAGGATTGCAACAGTTTCATGGAGCAATCCCAAGCAACCTCATGGACAATCCACCTCCACCGTTCGGAGACCCAACCCTAGCACAAGTGGTGGCTAATCAGACGCAAATACTGGCTATGATGATGCAGCTGATGCAACGACAGTATCCGCAACAACAGATGCAAGCTCCGATACAAGCCCAGAGTCTGAATCAGAGCCAAAGTCAGTATTTTCCAATACAAGCACCTACGCCTCCTACCGATATACTGCTAAGATCCCACCAGACGAATGCACCTCCATCACTCTCATACCGGAGAGAAGCTAATGTTATTTGTGAGGATTGTGAGGAACAAGGTCATCATGCGACAAATTGTCCCTGGAACGTGTATACCAGGACACCAATTGACGATAAAGCACAAGGCCCAAGAGAAGAGAAACGTTCAAGTCAACTTGCCTACAGGAACTATGGTACGCCATTATCAAACTCTAAGAAGAGGAAGACATTAGTATGGAAGATGGACGATGGTAGGAACCTGACCATCACTGGTTCAGAATTTACTCCAGAAGATGCGGCAAAGATACCTAGGCGTCTGAGAGGAAATACTTTTCATGGTGCCCGTCAGCTAACTCAACACCTTAGGCTGTATGGTCCGCCTAAGCCCGGTACGGATGGATTCGAAGAAGTGTCCTCTGATGATGATGATGAAGATGATGGTGAGATCCTTAAAGGTGAAAAAGAAATGGAGTTCAAAGCATGTACCAGATGCGGAGAAATTGGACATACTACTAACGCGGTGAATTGCGTGGTTGGCGTGCGGTATGCGATTTCACTCACCCGCCTCTAGGGGAAACCAATTGGGTGTCTGACTCAAATTTACTAGTTGATACTAAGGGTCATTGCAAGACGCGTAGAATCAAGAACCACATGAATGTCACGCCCAGAAATTCGCTAACCCGAATTCCAAGCAGGATGTGTAATAAAATCCCCGCGTGTACAAACGACAAAGTTGACATACAGATCCACGTTTTACAAACACCATAGAAATATCTTACATAAATGCAGCGAAAAAAGAAAAACAAGCTATTCTAGTTAACTAGACACTCGCAGCGTGGCAACTCCATTCCATAGGCATCCTTGATGGCAACCACAAGCCTACTCCTCTGAGTAGCCTCCATCTGACACGTACTCCAACTCTGATGTGGGGAAAAAATTGAAGCAAGACTGAGTACTACCCACTATACTCAACAAGTCATACCAGAAAGGGAGTAATGATGCAAGTAATAACAAAGGAGGCTGAAGGGGTTTTAATTGCATGAAATACGCATTTAAAGACAACAGTTGAGTTAATTAATCAAAATTGAACCACCACTGCCCAACGCTACACCACGTTGTGACAGGCCCAAACCACTATCTGAACTATCCTAGTTCCATTAAGTCAGGTTATTAGAAGTATAACTAATCACGATGAATCTAGTTGATCGCCCATAACCGCGGGCATGGCTATTCGAATAATTCTACTCTAATCAGAGGTGTACAACTGTACCCACAAGACACAGTCCCACAACACGTTACCGTGCGCCGACATACCACCACGGTACACCGGAAAGGAACTGTGACAGGACCCTTCGCACAACACTTCCCAACCAAGCGCACCACACCTCAAGTTTCGCCCCCACCTTTAAACCAAGGTAGATAGCCCTCTCTCGTGCCTAGGTGAATCCAGCAGTGGATCAACGGGTAAACCCCTGCCGACCCAACTCCATCACGCCCACCATTGCCTGGATGCGTCGGCTAGGAAAAGTCGTACTACAAACCCAACCATTACCCATGCTGGCTTACGGAAAGTATGATAAGTCTTCTAGGGTTTCCCGCGAACCGGTCCTTAAATGTCATGAGCATGACCATCAAAACCATGTGCTCACAACCCACCATTATTCAGGTTTTAGTTGGACCAATTATTTAATCGTTCACGATTAACCATCGTGAGCTAACATTAAATAATCATCATTAAGTAATAGTGAGGCATTAGTTATCCCATTAATGTGCTAATGTTACTATGCAGGGCTAAGCATGTTCTAACCTAGTGACTACTCAAGTTACTTCCCAAGCTATCAAAGGAATGAGATAACTGGAATATAAGGCTGAGTAAAATAGGTAAATAAGCCCATAAATGACATTATAAAACAATGCAATATTTAGAGAAAAATAAGACATTCGCAATTTAGGTACAATATGTTCAAGTGAATAAGCATGACTTGCCTTGCTCCTGCGCTGGATCGGCCTCGGTAACAACCTCGAAGTAAACCGGAGAGTCAAAATTACTGGAATCTAAACGAAAAACAAAGCACATAAACAAACAGGCTATAAGTCTACTGATACAGAGAACAAAACCATTTTTAATAGATTCTAGACATTTTTATGAATTTTCTGCAACTTGAACGGACTCAAACGGAGTCCGGATGAATTATTTATGAATTTTAGAAGATTAACTGTGTTTTTACTATGAACAGAAAAGTCCTTATTCAATTATAGCGCAATAAACCCTAGGGCTGACGTCACTTACGCCAGGGTTGACATCAGCGGGAGGGCGGCGGCGCCGACAGGTGGGCCCCACCTACCGGTGGCACGGGGTCCCAGTCCACGGTAGAGATGGCAACGGGTATATACCCATCGGGTTCCCTTGTCCCATACCCATACCCACGATGACTAAATATTCCCGTTTAAATACCCACACCCGTCACGGGTACAAAATTGTCCCCATACCCATACCCGTGTGGGTAATGGGTACCCAACGGGTACCCATACCCATTTAATTGAATTGTATTACTTATAGTTTTATACTGTAATTAGTCGTATTAGAACTGTAAACCATCGATATTTTCTCCGACAATAATGCTATTAACATTAGCGTTCAAAGGTGAGTAAAAAAATTCTACAACCACATTACATAATCAATAAATCAAATAATAATTTCATATAACTAGACTAGAACAATGCTTAAGAGGTGAAAAGGGTTTTATGCTATTATTTAGTAGTCGTTGGGACCTATGTTACTCATAGTTTTAGACTTAATCTACGGGTTTTTTCACCCACGGGTTGGTGGGTATGGGTGGATAAAGAACGGACCCATACCCGCGTACCCAATGGGTAAGAGTTTTTGCCCGTTAGTAGACCCATGGGTATAAGAGTTAGAACATGATTGGCTCCTAATAGAGTAAAAACCCATCGGGTATCGGGTCGCGGGTCCTCATTGCCATCTCTAGTCCACGGTGGACTCGGTCCACTAGCTGGCGGCGGGCGGCGCACCACATGGCGTCGACGTGGCGCCGACGCGGCGGGAGCGGAGGGGCGACGCGGCGGCCACGCGACAGCCACGCGGCGCCAACCGCGACCANACGGCGGCCGGCGCGGGTGGCGTGGGAGGCAGCGGGCGCGGGCGACGGCCGAGTCGGGCGGCGCGCCAGCGGCACCGAGAGGAGAGAGAGAGAGCGGAGGTGGGTGCTCATCGGAGAGGAGGAAGACGACGGCGGCGGCGGCTCTAGGGTCACGGGAGACGGCGGCGCTAGAGGAAAAAGAGAGGGGATCGCGGGGAGGCAATTTTATAGGGGTGCCGGGGCTAGGATTTGGCCGGCGGCTCCGGATTTCTCGCCAGAGTTCGGCGGGAGAGAGGAGAGAGGACCGGGATTCGGTTGCGAATCCCGGCCTCTACGGCGCGGGGGAGATAGCACGAAGTGGGAGGAACGGGTGCGGGCGGCGCGGGGAGGTGGGTGGCGGCGGTTGCGGAGGTGCGTGCGGCGCGGGGGATGCGGACGGCGTGGGTGGCGGCGGCCAGCTGCGGGGAAGACGGCCTGGGCGGCAGCCCCACTTGTTGGCGGCCCGAGAGGGAGAGGGAGGCGGGGCGGACTTCGCGGCGGCTCGGGCCGTAGCCTTGGGCCGGCCCGGGAGGGGGAGGGAGATGGGCCGACGGCCCAAAAAGGGAAAAAAGGAAAAAGAAAAAAGAAAAAAGAATTTCCCAAGGTTTTAATTATTACGGTGGAGGTTTTTAATTGATTAAAATTATTTCTAGGGCTCTGAAAGTTCCACTAAAAATCCTGTTAATGTATTTTAACATGGGAAACTCAAGAAAAATCCCACCATGCCATTTTGACTTGATTAAATATATTTTAAAATTAGTATTTTGCTCTAGGTTAAAAGAAAAATTTAGTTTAAGCGATTTATTTCACGAATTTTAGCCTGGAAAGCAAACTTCGGGTTGTAACAATGAAGCAGAAATGAACGATCGTTCTCGTCGTCAGAAAGCATGCATTCTATGTGGCGGGGACCATGTCAGTAAAGATTGCAGCATGTACAATGTAGGCAAAGACGCCGAAGGTGCCAATATTCGTCGCGTTCCAACGCGGAAGTCGAAGAAGAAAAAATAATCCTTAGTCTGAATTTATCAGTACTGGACTTTTGATATTCAAATTTATCTCTAATGGACTTGTAATATTTGTAATTATTTATACTGGACTTGTACTTTCTATAATTGTCTGTACTGGGCTTGTTATATTTATATTTATCGGTACTGCACTTGTAATTTCTAAATTTGGATATACTTGGGCTTGTAATATTAATATTTATATTTATCTATACTAGAATTTTAGTGTTTCAAGTGATCACTATTGTAATTGTCGTATTATACTTTTGCGTTGCAAAATTTCTGCAATCTCATTCTGTCATGTTTTTAAATTTTTTTCGTTGTTATGCTCATAATAGTAATACGTCTTTCAATTTGTAGATATGGCTGACAGTGATGATGTACAACTGATCGATGAGGTGATCGATAAACATCATCGATCGCGACGACTTGGTCGAGGGACTTTCTGCAATGTGTTGAAAATGCGAGGACCGGATCAGTTTTGGCGTATCAATCCTCGTTGTGTTCCAAGGTACATGAGAAAACATTTCTATGAGCACTATCATATAAAAGTTTTTCTATTGCTAATTAAGTCAATTTGACATGTTGTAGGTTGAGAGCCGCTGGGTTGTTGACGTTTGCACGATTTGTTGAGCCTTCACGTGGAAGGTCACCACGTTTCAACATTGATGCGGCCTTTCTGAGTGCTTTGGTGGATAGATGGAGGCCCGAGACACACACCTTTCACCTGATAGTTGGAGAGATGGTGCCCACTCTGCAAGATGTGTCTCTTTTGTTGGGTCTACCAATAGCAGGTGCAACAGTTGGCCCGACACTAGTCCATGTTGGATGGGCGGATGATTTGTTGACCAGTTTTGGTGGGGTGGTGGCTGCTTCTCTTGAGGATTTGACAGATAGGCATGGTCCTACGAAGAGTTGGTTGCAGTAGTTTCACCAGGAGGTTTTCCCTGATGATCAGGAGGACTGGGTTGTGCGTCGGCACTTAGTCGCATACCTACCATGGTTGTTTGGGTGGGTGATGTTTACGGGGACTCACGCTAACTCCGTGGACAAGCACTTCATCCACTACGTGGAGCAGATCGCGGAGCTACCTGTTGAGGAGATTCCACAGTACAGTTGAGGGTCAGCGGTTCTTGCGGCGACCTATGCTGGCCTTTGTGATGCTTGCATCAGGAATAGTAAGCAAAGTTCTTTGACGGGATGCCCTTTGCTTCTAATGTTATGGGCGCACGAGCGCTTTGACATTGGGAGGCCATAGCTAGAGTCGTACGTAAGCTACGACGTCGATGAGATGTACAAGTCTGGACTTGAAAACAATGACGATCGTCCCACCATGGGATCGTTGTGGACACACTGCGAGGTAATTGTACTTAATTCATTTCTCATAGCACTATCTCATTTCGTGGGTACTAACCATAAATTTGTTACTATTGCAGCTGAAGTGGGTAAGCGGCACAACTCGGCGTGTGTCACATAGTTTGTAGCTGATTTCGATTAGCTTACGCCCGACCGTGTTCGTTAGACCCTATACACGCGTCACGATGTCCTCGAGCGTGCACCGCACGGCCTCGCGCAGCTTTGCACGCGAGATGAGGAGCTTTGGAGGACTACTTGTCACCTCGTGTTGTACGTGCATGTCGAGTCGTACCACGTGCGGTGGGTTCTTAAACAGCTCGGCATGTACCAAGAGTACCCTCCTAGATGTGGCCGTCCTTTGGCTGTTAGCCTCCACAAGTAAGTATACATTAGATTTGTTAAATTCAAGTAGTGTGTTCTATCTCATTGTATGTGTTTCTTATGTGCCCATTTCGCCGTATGCAGGTACTTCCAGAAGGGACTCGGTCTGTCTTACGAGGCGACCATTGTTCGGACGATCGAGCCAATGATTGCGGAGTGGGAACATGTATTTAAAAACTTGCTGCTCCAAACACCTCTAGACGACGGCGCTTCGTACGGACAGTATCTTCATTGGTACCGCAGTGTTATGCGCTAGAGGTGTTTCCCGCCACAAAGAGATACATCCATCCCCCACCAGTCGACGATCACGGACATGTTTGCCACACAGCCTCGATTTGCATACAACTCAATGGTATGTCGTTGGTTTCGTTGATTATCATTAAATGTGGAACTAATTGAGTTCATTGAATAGTCCAAGTTTGTTGACCACGTTCACCTTGAGTCGGACACGTTGTTGCGGAGACTAGAGACGAGACCTCAGGTCATCAGGCAGGATGAGGTGGCTACTGTCCTTCGCGGTTTCCGTTCGCGTGCTGCGGTGCTACTTTGTCGTGTCTCCTGTTGGAGCGCGACTGATGTATCGCAGCCTTCTAGGCGGATGAGATCGCCACCACTACCACGACGTTCCTGTGTGAATCAGGTCCGTCCCTCCACGTCACGTCGCAACTACGACGACGTCGGTCCATCGCACGTTCGTCCTTCGCTTCAGGAGACCCCTCCACCTGTCCACCCTAGGAGGTCGTTTGACTTTGGGGTTCCAGCGTCGAGCATGCCACCACCACGTCCACAGCTACAGCAGGTATACCATGCTTAACCTCCAGTTTATATCATACTCAACCTCCATTTTATACCAGTTCATACCATACTTAATGTCCACAGGTACAACAGGCATACCATACCCCGGGAGCGTCTGCGGCAGCAAACTTCCCTTACCTGCCGACAGGGGATAACCTGGCGCCCACACCGGGTTGGGGACTTTATGTCACTCCACGTGCGTCGGAGTCAGGGTACACACAGCACATACGTAAGTAATGTTTAAAATTTACTTAGCATCATTGTTCTCTATATTTTTATACATAGTTACTAAGTACCTTAATTTGGGTTTCCCTCTGTTTTACAACAGATGACGAGTACAGGTTTTCCCATGCGCATTCTACAGTATCTGCTGTGTCTCCTTGAACACAATTTGTGGATGATTTCTTCGCGACAGATGCACACGATGCACAAGCTAGACTAGACTACTGGTACGCTGCTCCTCCGGTCACACAACCTACACAGGAGAGGGAGTCCGGGTAGCCAGAGGATGCCACTCCACAGCAGCCGGCACGACATAGTCACCCACCAGATAATTTGACTATAAACTGAACAGATCAGGCAATGCAAGAAGGGGGCGAGCAAGCGTGCAAGGGGCGGTCGGCCTTGACTTTTTGATGTTATTTGTATGCTGAACTATTATTTTTTTTGCACCTACTAGTTATGTCACATTATATTATGAACTAAGTCATGAGGTACACTTATTCGATAAACTGTGTTTCTATGATTTCTTTTCTTTAAAATTTTTTCCAAAAGATTTACAAAAAATAGTTGCTATTAACTTAATAGTGCTCACGCGTGGTTACAATCTACTTTCGACGCCTATGTCATTTCGTTGTCCGAACATCTGACACACCGACAATACAATGCTCATTTGTCACAATCACCTTTACTGTCGGACAAGTTATGACACCGACACTGTGCGAGCTCGATTAGTCGTGATCACCTTTCGGCACAGCGTGGTTTCTCGTGCTCGTCATGTCTATTCACAGAAAATCCTATCGTGGTTGCAATCCACTTTTCACGCGTACAGTGCCTCCAGTTGCAACGCCACTATATATAGACGGACCTTGGCAGAACAATTTTGCAAGTTATTTTGGTCCTACATTTTCCTTTCACATTCACATCGATCTCGAGAGAATGGATGCTCCATTTTGCGAGCATCTGGAGTGGCGAAGAGATCCTTTTGGTGGTTTATTTCCACCGTGGTGCGACCGCCCGTTGTGCGCTTGCGGTGATAGATGTATACTCATGACATCCCTTACTTCAGAAATTTGTGGTAGGAGGTTCATCCAATTCCCAAACAATTATCAGGTAAGAATCATTTCTATCTATTTAGTTACCTATACTTAATACATACATTGCTAACTGTTTGTGGACAAACATACAATCTTTTGCAGACATACCGTAGATTTTGCGACTTCATTGAGTAGGTAGATATGGCGAATCCACAACATGACGGAACACACCCATATCCACGCAGTGAATCAATATCGGACTACCTAAGGAAGAAGGATGAGCATGCACGACGAATTGCTGCAGAATCTTTAGATTGGCAGGTAAATCCCTAGGGACTCCCCACATGGCGAGAGCGTCCAGAGTGTGGTTGTGGAGACCGTTGCTAGGTAATAAGGTCCGTAAGACAACAAACTATAGGTCAAAGATGCTTCGTGTGTCCTAACATTGTCGACGACGATTTTGTCGTAAGTACCGTTATGTTCTCACTCCCACAGATTACTATTTTCATATACTTGTATATGTCATCCATGGTAATGCATTTGTGCAAACAGGAAGATGTTAGGAAATGTGGCTTCGTAAAGTGGATTGATATAGTGAGAGTCACTTCCATCGGTGCAAGGATAACACAACCTGAGACTACCACACAATTCATTCAGGCGTGGATGGAGTACGAGTGCCAGGCACAATCCGCTAGCTTAAACTGGAGAAACAATCCATTAGGTCTACCTAAATGGTCTGAGCATCCAAAATGCAATTGTAGAGATCGCTGCCAGGTGGCTACATCATTTTCACAACAGACATTTGGAAGGCGATATTTCGTCTGTCCCAACATAGACAACGACTTCATTGTATGACACATGCTTAGTTACTTAATTTCATTTTTGCTCGCGTTTCCATATTATACTTATCCCATTCACTAATTACATTAATTTCTCAGGACAATCCAAGGATGTGCTGATTCACTCTATGGATCGACATGGTCAACCCGACATATGATGGCGGAAAAGTAACCGAAGCTGAAACGCAAACAGAATATATGCGAATGAAGGAGCATGATGTGGCAGTACGCACTGAACGACGTAGGAGGGGTTCGTAGCTAAGCTCAACCCCGATTCATCGCGACCGCCATTTTCTTATAGCTCATCAATGCAACTTTTTAACTCTCTTATGTTGGTGTATGCGTCACGATTGGGTCCTGTTGGTCTGTGCTTCATGAATCAAAAACTAATGGTTAATTTTCATTTCCATCGATAAAGTTGGTCTCCGCTACCGCTACAATGTCATCCTTCTCCTTGCATTTTTTCTCTGCCATCCTCTAGGGCAACGTCAACCATTCGGTGTTGTCTTACAAGGGCAATAAAATTACGGAAAAGACATGAAACCAACAATGCCAATAAAATTAATACAGAATCTATAAATAAATAAATTAATCATGTACAAATGCAATGTATATCTTAAATTATTCTATTAGAAATGTAATGTATATCTCAAATTAATGAATTGGAGAAGTGATGTGTTTCTCAAATTAATCAATTAGAAATATTTCTCTAATTAATCAATTACAAACGCGATGTGTTTCTCAAATTAATCAATTAGAAATATTTCTCTAATTAATCAATTGCAAGCAAAATATTTCTCAAATATTTTTTTATGGAACAAAAATTAACAAGTTAAAAAAAATTCTTAGCATCTTAAAAAAAAGAAAAAAAATATTTCAGTGGGTGGCCGGCCTGTCGAACGGCCGGAATTTGATAGGCCCGGTCTATCGAACGACCGGTGTTCGACTGGGCCCTATCGAACAGCAGGAGCTCGACAAGGCCTAGTCGAACACCGGCCATTCGATTAGCCCATCCACTCGCTTCGCGGCCATTCGATTAGGCCCTGTCGAATCTCGATAGTTCGATAGGCCCATATTTTTGCCATTTTATCTGGATGGCAACTATTTTTATGATTTTCTATTAAAATAATAATATTTCTAAAAAAATTCATGCAAAATATCATAGCCAATCCCAGCCCAATTGGCTATGATAGCCCATTCTTACATTCTTACATTCTATGTGTCCTGGCTTGATTGGGATGATTTTCATCTTCTTCTTTTTTTCGTTTTCTTTTCTCTTCCATATGTTACCCATGTCTAGACATCCATTTCCACTTCTGCTACATCATTATGATGGATACATAAGAATATTTGATTGTGTGTATATCTCTATTTCTAAATATTATAAAAATTCAAGATATTTTTGTCAGGGATTTATATGTCGTCCCCAGATTGCGTCTTTGGTACGTTGTCCCCATTTTGGTTCCCTCTCACAGCGCGTCTCTCCCACACGTTCCAAACAATTTTTTGTCCGTCCATTGTCGGTCGCGTTCAGACACGACGCGGGGACTGTCATGAGTTAGGACATTTATCTCTGATTGGGCCCAATAGAAGCAAACTAAATCGAATTAAAAAAACCTCTTTGTCGCCGTTCACAATAATGCATGACGTGGAGAAAGAGTACGGGTATGAGATATCGTACGACAAGGCTTGGAGGGGTAAAGAGAAAGCACTGGAGATGAGATTTGGAACTTACGAAGATTCATACCACAACCTTCCCCCACTTTTGGAGGTGTTGCAGGCCAGAAACCCGGGCACATATATGGCTATTCTCGATGAGGTTAATGAAAATGGGAAAAACGTACTTCATCGTGCATTTTGGTCATTTGGGTGCATGATAGAGGCCTTTCGAAATTGCATTCCGTTGTTATGTGTTGATGGTACTTTTATGACAGGCAAGTGTAGGGAAATTATTTTAACCGCGATCGGAGTCGACGCTGATAGCCATGTCGTCCTCGTTGCCTTTGCTTTTGTTGAAAGCGAGAACACATCGAGCTGGCTATGGTTCCTGCGTCACATTAAAAGGTGTGTAGTTCAAAACAGACCAAATGTGTGTGTTCTGCATGACCGACATGCCGGCATTCTATCGGCGGTGCAGCAGCTAAAGGAAGATGTAACGGAGGAGGTGTGCCGGCCAGATTTGCATAGCAGATGGTGTATGCGACATCTCGGTGCAAAATTTTTACAGACAATTCAGGAGTAAGAGGTTAATGGACCTGTTCAAAAAGTTGTGCAAGCAGAATCAACAATGAAAGTTCGACGCTATATGGGAATAGCTGGATCGGTTGACCACTACTCACATGCAAGAGGTTTGAAAAAAACCTGTTCTTGCCCGACAAGAGGAGCCGGAAGGCCTGGAACCCGTTCCAAATGAATCACCATCTGTTACTCGATGTAGGAAGCGGGGGAGGGTTATGAAGTGCTTCACTGACTGGATAGAACATGAGCCAAGGGAAAAGTGGTCCTTGTTGTACGATACCAATGGTTCACGGTATGGTGTGATGACAACAAATCTTGCAGAAGTGTACAACTGGGTGATGAAAAATACACGTCCTCTACCACTTGTTGCTATCCTGGAGAGCATCACAAGGGGTACACAGAAGTATCTTTGTAAAAGATACGCCATGGCTAGTCTTAACATTGCCAATCCTAATGTAAGGTATAGCCCTGCTATCACACAGTACATGGACGAGAAAAGCAAGAAGGGGGGGAATGCACAGGGTTTGGCCTACTGGGAATAGGGAGTTGTTATTTGAGGTACGACTGCGTGACAAGAGTGGAGTTGATATTGGGAGTACGGACATCACATTGGAGTGCACGTTGTGGCCAGACTATCATGCTTGCAAATGCAACTGCAACAAGCCTTTCCTTTGACATCTGCCATGCTCTCATGTTCTTGCCGCTTCCGCAAAAGGTGGTGTCGATGCGAACATATTCGTCTCGCCTTACTTTTCTAAGGAAGCATGGGAGGCAACCTGGCGTGGTGAATTGCGTGGTTGGCGTGCGGTATGCGATTTCACTGGTCCACCTCCAGGGGAAGCCAACTGGGTGCTTGACTCAAATTTGCTAGTTGACACGAAGGGGCGTCGCAAGACACGTCGAATCAAGAACCACTTGGATGAAGCTAAAACAAACTCATGTTCGCGGCGTCCGAAAGCTTGCATTGTATGCGGCGAAGACCATGCCCGTAAAGATTGCAACATGTACAATGTAGGCAAAGATGCTGAAGGTGGCGATATTCGTCGTGTTCCAACACGAAGGTTGACGAAGAGAAATAATCCTTAGTTATTCGTCTTGTAATATTTATATTTACCAGTCCTGGAGTGTGTTCACTTCAACTTAGAAGTATTTTACTTGTAGTACTATACTATCGTGTTGCATAACTTTGTCACGCTTAATTTTTCATGTTTCTGGTTTGTAATATTTATATTTACCAGCACTGCAGTGTGTTCACTTCAATTTATCAGTATTTGACTTCTGCTATTATAATTTCGTGTTGCATAGTTTTTCACGCTCAATTTGTCATTTTTTTATTCCTTTCTGATGCTCATGACACTAATAATCATGCATTTTGTAGATATGGTTGACAGGGATGACGTACCACTGATCGACGAGGTGATCGATAAACATCATCGATCGCGACGACTTAGTCGAGGGACTTTCTGCAACGTGTTGAAAATGCGGGGACTGGATCAGTATTGGCGTATCGATTCTCGTTGGGTTCCAAGGAACGTGTTGAAAATTTAAATGTACTGTCATTTAATTTTTTTCACATTACTAATTATTTCTTTTTGACATGTAACAGGTTGAGAGCCACTGGGTTATTGACCTTCGCACGCTTGGTTGAGCCTTCACGTGGAAGGTCACCACGTTTCAACATTGATGTGGCCGGGTTGAGTACTTGGTCGATAGATGGAGGCCCGAGAAGCACACATTTCACCTAACAGTTGGAGAGATGTGTTAACAGCAGATTTTCATAATCTACTCGGAGAGGAAAGAGAAAACCGATGCAGAGAAGAAGAAGCGATTCGAGTCGGATCAGTTGTGCTATCGGACCAAGCTAGAGTCGGACCAAGTTCCGTATCGGACTCAGCGGTGCATCGACCAAGTGGAGCATCAGCAGAAGGACCGTATCGGCCGATGCGGGTTCAATGCGGCCATTGGCCGATGGAAGCAGGAAGCTGATAGAGGCAGCGTGGGCTCAGTTTGGGCTTGGATTAAGCTTCAAAGGAGATTGCCAAATAGGGATAAGGCCCGGTTTTAGGCAATTGTATCTCTTAATTAGGAAGTTAAAGTAGATTTGATCTAATCTATGGAAAGAGTCCGCCATAAGGACTTGTTTGTTAGTTAGAGATAAAATCGTGTCCTATCTGGACAATGTTGTAAATCACGGGTATAAATATCCCGGTAGTCTGTACATAGAAACTCTCTCTCAAATTCAACAACCAACAATTACAATCTACTTTCGACGCATCGCCACCCTCGCAAGAGGTTAACTTCCGGCGAATTCTTGCTTCCCCAGAGCAGAGGTAAGAACTCGTGCCCGACGATCTACATCGTCGGGGCTAGCGTGTCTTTTTAGACACGTTAAGCCCTGGCGATGTGATCGTCGTTTATCATGTCTTGGATGATCTTGATGTGGTTTTCTAATTCTATCTCGCCAGCGATTAACTCGTTTTAGAGTTTATTGCCGACGGTGGTTGAATTAGTTTGCTTATCTGGATCATCTAAAGCATCTACCATCCCCAAAAGTGATCGACAGCTTGATTTTCTTTGTGTTAGTTCTCAATTCACACTTTGAGTTGCTATCAACCTTAGTCCTGTTTTGAGATCTAACTCAAAGCCTGTTTTCGATCATAATTAAGGATAGCGCCGGGGTTTCAGCCGGTCTTATCTAATACATGTGATTACTTTATGTTTTCATATGTATTTGCCACTTGTATGAGTAGATCGACAGATATAAATATATTTGTCACAGATTATTCTCAAGATTTCTTTGTGATCAATATATTTGTATTGGTCGATTAGTTTGTACAAGTTCGCACTAGAGTACTAGCTAGTGTATTTATCTTAATGATCCTTCATCGGCTAGTTTCATCAAGTTGATATAAACATATGAATGAAGGCCGATGAGATTAGATCTATCTATTAATCTTATTTCTTTATAACTTCGAGTAGGCCGATATAGCTTTGCCCAATCGGCTGGGCCTTCACGATGTGACATCGGCCTATCGGCCGATCGGCCATCGTTTACTAACTTGGTTTACTTGTTTATTCTTGTTGATTGCAGATCAAATCAACTGGCACGCCCTACACGCACCTAGGCAAGCCATTGGACCTACACTGGAGTTAAGCAGATCTCCCAGGCTGCCAGGGAAACATGGAACCCATTTTGACATCTGGCGGGTCAAAATTCTGCGCCAACAAGATGGTACCCACTCTAGAAGATGTGTCACTTTTGTTGGGTCTACCGATAGCGGGTGCAGCAGTTGGCCCGACACTGGTCCATGCTGGATGGGCGGATGATCTGTTGGCCAGTTTTGGTGGAGTAGTGGCTGCTTCGCTAGAGGATCTCACAGATGGGCATGGGCCCACGAGGAGTTGGTTGCAGCAGTTCCACCAGGAGGTTTTCCCAGAGGATCAAGAGGACTGGGTAGTGCGCCGACACTTAGTCGCGTATCTACTATGGTTGTTTGGGTGGGTAATGTTCACGGGGACTCATGCTGACTCCGTGGACAAGCACTTCATCCACTACGCGGAGCAGATCACCGAGCTACCTGTTGAGGAGATTTTGCAGTACAGTTGGGGGTCAGCTGTTCTTGCGACGACGTACGCCGGGCTCTGCGATGCTTGCACCAGGAATGCTAGCAAAATTCTCTGACAGGATGCCCTCTACTTCTAATGTTATGGGCACATGAGCGCTTTGACATTGGGAGGCCACAGCTAGAGTCGTACGCAAGCTATGGCGTCGATGAGATGTACAAGTCTGGTCTTGAAGACATCGACAATCGTCCCACCATGGGCTCGCTGTGGACACACTGCGAGGTAAATTGTACATTGCAATGCATTTTGCATAGCACTTTCTTATTTTGCGCATTATCTCGATTTATGGGCACTAATCATATATTTTTTGCTATTGCAGCCGAGGTGGGTGAGCGGAACGACACGTCTTGTGTACATACAGTTCGTGGCTGACTTCGATCAGCTTACGCCCGACCGTGTTCGTTGGACCCCATACACGCGTCACGATGTCGTCGAGCGGGCACCGCACGGTCTTGCGCAGCTCTGCACGCGCGATGTAGAGTTCTGAAGGACCACTTGTCACCTCGTGCTGGACGTGCACGTCAAGCCGTACCACGTGTAGAGGGTACTTAAACAGCTCAGCATGTACCAAGACTACCCTCCGAGAGGTGGACGCTCTTTAGCTGTTAGCCTCCACAAGTAAGTACACGTCCGACAATGTTAATTTCAAGTAGTGTGTTTTACCCCATTGTATATGTTTCTTACGTGCTCATTACGTCCTACGCAGGTACTCCCGAAAGGGACTCGGTCTGTCTCACGAGGGGACCATTGTTCGGACGATCGCGCCAATGGTTGCGGAGTGGGAACATGCGGCGGAACACTTGGTTCTCCAGACACCTCCAGACGACGAAGCTTCGTACGGACAGTACCTTCGTTGGTACCGTAGTGTTACGCGCTGGAGGTGTTTCCTGCCACAAGGGGATACATCTCTCCCCCACCAGCCAACGATCACGGACACGTTTGCCCCACACCTCGAGCTGCATACAACTCAATGGTATGTCGTTGCTTTCGTTGATTATCATTAAACGTGGAACACATTCAATTGTGCTAACGCCCTTCCCTATTCGTTTAATAGGCCGAGTTTGTTGAACAGGTGCACGTTGAGTCGAACACGTTGTTACAGAGACTAGAGACAAGGCCTCAGCTCGTCAGGCAGGACGACGTGGTGACCGTCCTTCGCAGTTTCCGTTCGCGTGTTGCGGCGCTACTTCGTCGTGTCTCCTGTCAGAGCGCGACTGATGTGGCGCAGCCTTCTAGGCGGGCAGGATCGCCACCACTACCACGACGCTCTAGTGTGGACCAGTTCTGTTCCTCTACGTCACGTCGCGCCTACGACGACGCCGGTCCATCGAACGCTCGGCTTTCGCTTCAGGAGACGCCTCCCCCTGTCCACCCAGGGAGATCGTTTGACTTTGGGGTTCCGGCATCGAGTATGGCACCACCACGGCCTCAGGTACAACACGTTTACCTTGCTTAACATCCAGTTCATATCGTACTCAACCTCCGTTTTATACCATATCATAACCTACACAATGTCCACAGCCACAACAGGTGTACGATACCCCGGGAGCTTATGCGGAGGCAAACTTTCCTTACCTGTCGACAAGGGACAACCTGGCGCCCACACCAGGTTGAGGACTTTACGTTACTCCACGCGTACCGGAGTCAGGGTACACACAACACACACGTAAGTATTGTTTACAACGTAGTTACCATCATTGTTCTCTTAATTTTTATGCATAGTTACTAACTATTATAATGTGGCATTCCCTCTATTTTGCAACAGGTGACGACTACGGGTTTTCCCAGGAGCATTCTACAGTTCCTGTTGTCTCTCCTCGAACACAGTTTGTGGATGATTTCTTCGCGACGGATGCACCCGATGCGCAAGCTGGCCTAGACTACTGGTACAGTGCTCCTCCGGTCACGCAGCCTGCACAAGAGAGGGAGTTCGTGCAGCCAGAGGATGCCACTCCACAGCAGCCGGCACGACATAGGCACTCACCAGATAATTTGACTTATCCGACAGAGCAAATCAGACAACGCAAGAAGGGAGGGCCGAGCAAGCGTGCGAGAGGGGGTCATGCTTGACTTGTAATGTTATTTATGTGCTAGATTATTTTTTTGTGCATGTACTACTTATGTCATATTATATGTATGAACTACGTCATGACATACACTTATTTGATAAGCTGTCTTTCTATGTCTTCTCTACTTGTGCTAAAGTATGACTTCTTTTAAATTTTTTTCTACAAGATTTAGAAAAAAGTCACTATCGACATAATAGTGCTCACGCGTGGTTACAAACTACTTTTGGCACCTATGTCATTTCGTTGTCGGAAAATCGGACACACCGAGAATACAATGCGAGATCGACTTCGCATTCGTACGCTTTGCTATTACTTTTTACAAAAGCACGATCCCTTTTGGCGCATGCACGAGTACTTTCGGTTGCACCGATGCAACCTCCTTTATTCGCGTGCGATACGACTACGGAATGGCTTCTCACGCCCTTACATGTCACATCGGCATACGTCCAATCTTACTTTCGGCTCCATCCCGCCCTCTAAAAGGGCGAAAGGCCTTATTCCGCATACGTCTACTCTTACTTTCGGCGGTAATCAGGCCGACCCATCGTGCCCCATGATGTAGACATGTAAAGGTTATCACTGCGATTTTGGTGTCTACATAAGTTCCCATAACGAGCGATGCAGCACAAAATTTATTCATCTGTGTAGGCAACAAACGCTACCACAACCCTTCATCGCACCAGCTTTCGGCAATGGCTAGACGCCAGGGCGTTGAGGATCCCAACTGGCGTAGTGATCCTTGTGTATACCTATTCCCACCTTGGTGCCAGCGGCCTCTCTACCTTTGTGGTGACCGATGCCAACTAATGGCTTCGAGGAATCCAGACATTCGAGGAAGGCGTTTTTTTAGGTGTCTTAACTAGACCATGAGGTATTTCATTCTCTACATATGCTTATTCAGTTTGCATGAGCGATTGTTTATTTTTCTTCCAAATCTATTCGTTAGGCCCGCGCTATGGCTTGTGGATACATCGAGTGGGTCGATACAGAAAATCCCGTTCTCGACCTAACCACTTGTTTACAAGAAGGACGCTGGTATTTCACATTAAAAAGTACTGAGCAATACTTGAAGGTCAAAGCAGCTTACGAACGACAATGTCGTGAATAATAGTGCGACTGACGGGTGCTAACGATGGCACTCCCTCTATGGGAAGCCCGTCCAAAATGCAGATGCGGTGATCGTTGTCAGGTTCTCCGTCCATCAAGCCAAGTACTTTGGGTCAGAGGTTCTTTGTTTGTCCAAATATTCTAGACGACGATTTCATGGTGAAAATATTTTCATTATCATGAATCCTTATTTTATCACAATATTCAGTAACTTTATTCGCTTCACGTCTATTCGTTTCTCTCGGGAACCGCCAAGAAGATGTCAATACAAACAATGGATATACACCGAAAAGGTTCTAAGTGATCCAACTTCCCGTGTGGTGCAACTTGAATTGCCAGAGCAATACAGGTTTACTAAAGCGCAGTTTGAGAGGGGAGAGGGATCCTCACATAAGGGTTAGCTATTATCGGACAACTTACCTTAGTCAAATATGTAATGTCATGTTTTGTTGTCCCATTACTATATCGTCGTCGTGTTCAACTCTTGCACTACCTTCCTTCTAGTTCAAATCTAATCTTATCTATGTAACCGCAATGAAACCAGATGTATCATGTTTAAATTATACTACTACTTCTCCTTGTTTGAGTGCATATAATGTTTCTGTGACCGAAAGTACGATAGAGCAATATCAATTTCGTACATTAATACCACAAATAAGTTACAACATCAACTCTTACTTAAAATATGAAATTGCAAAACTACCGACCTCAATAGATTTTTCAAAATATTATCAACAGCAAATTTTTTAAGTGTATTTTATCTTGTATTGTATATTTTCATTCCTTTGGATCATTAGGAAAACCGCTCTATTAAAAGGGATGATGCATTGACATATGAGAAGTGATGGATGTGCTCAACATCAATTCTAAAAAAATGTTTCTCCTCGGTTTCTAAAAACATGTTATGTGTTCTGAAAATTTTTGGAGTCGTTCGAAAACGATTTTTGGAATTTTCGAAAATAAACCGAACCAATTTTGGCTTCTGGAAATTTTCGGCCCTATCCGAAAGTGATTTTCAGAATTTCCCAAAATAACCGAGAAGCAAAATAAGGTTATGTAAATTAATAAACTAAATGGATATATCTAAAATTAATAAATTATAAATCCGATGTGTTTCTCCAAATATTCAATTACAAATGGGTATTAATCAATTATAATAAATTATAATTATAAAAACAACTTAAAAACTTAATTATAAAAACAACTTAAAAATTATAATTAATCAATTATAAAAAATTCTGTCATTAATTAATTATTAACAGGTTAAAAACAATTCTTAACAAATTAAAAAAAGTTCTGTAAATTAATAAATTACAAATGAATATATCTAAAATTAATAAATTATAAATCCGATATGTTTCTCCAAATATTCAATTACAAATGGGTATTAATCAATTATAACAACATTGTAATTATAAAAACAACTTAAAAATTATATTTAATCAATTCTAAAAAATTCTATCATTAATTAATTATTAACAACTTAAAAACAATTCTTAACAAATTAATATTAATTAATACCTTAAAAGCAATTCTTAACAAATTAAAAAAAAAGACTGGCCGACCAGGCCTGTGGAACGGCGATGGATCGACTGGGCCAACCTATCAAACAGCCGACGTTCGCTTGCACCTTGTCAAACTACCGCTATTCGACTGGACCCAGTCAAACCACGACCGTTCGATCGGTCCAGTCACTCGTTCCATCGCCGTTCGATTGGGCCTTGTCAAACTGCCATTGTTCGACAGGCCCATATTTTTACGATTTTGTCCGAAAATCAACTATTTTTGCGATTTTCCATTAAAACAATATTATTTCTAAAAAAATTCTCCGATCCTTAACCATCGTATTTTTATACTGGCTACTGCTGCATTTCTATATATAAGTTGTACCGCTACCAGTACCAAGTTGCAGGCATAAAAATCAAGGAATGAATAATTCTGATCATTTTCTGCAAAGAGATGAATATGGGGATGAGAGATAGGTAATAGGGTCTCAACTGAATTAAGCATTTTCTGAAAACTGAAAAAATTTGAAACCGAGTACAGCAGAATAAAATTGAGTCAATACAATTATTGAATAAAATTGAGTTACAACTTAAAACTGCTTGCAACTTCTGAGCCACAAAGTCGAAAGTCATCAAATCATAAATTGCACTAGCCAATAAAACTACAGCTTGTCCCTGTTGCAGCTTCCAACATCTGAAATTCTAGAACGCTAGGATATTGCACAAATTGAGTAACTGACAATGTCAAACTGCAATTATGGATTGCTCAACTGACAAAGTAACTTACTGGTTCAGTTATCCAACTTCTGCATGAAATACCAAAAAACAAGTGTATCAGATATTCAGATGTATCATGTATCACATGTACTCTAGCTTTGATTTTGGAAAGAGCGTTAAAATTCATGAAGGCCAAATCACTCACCCCATATACTGACTCCTGAAGGTCAGAATCATTCGTATACAACATATTTTTTCCCTGTTCCCCATATGTTGTGTGAATGGTTGATGTACTACATCATGCAAAAGCATCATCTCAAAAAATGTGCAAGCAGAGAAGCATCATCTCAACAAAAAGTGCAAGCAGTGTGAATAAACAGGAGCGAAAAACATATCTGAAGAGATCATAAATAATTCGACCTATCATACCGAGATTCAGAGCTCATTTTCCCTAAACCATCTATCCATCTGAGTAAACTTCCAAAGGGCAGAGCAGGATCTAAAAATAAGCCTAAGTATTTGTGACAAACAAAACCTAGAGTTCTAGACAGTTCCGCATCCAATCCAGGTAAACCAAAGTTTAAAAAATGCATTACATTAGTCGCTAGATCATCTGAAAATATTTTCCAAAAAGCAATCCACAATTCAGTTTCAGACTTTCAGTGGAATTATTGTATCAGATTTGCAGTTCAGAAAAAGCACACTAAACAATTATTGCTAAATTGAATCTTTTTTCAGGGATTAAGTTAATTTTAAATTGAAAATGCTAGGAGTACCTTTTATTCCAGAGTTATAGTGGAGAAACTTTACAGTACGCAATTACAATCTATACAAAAGAACCATTGATTTACACAAGAAAAGAACCGCAGAAGCACAGCAGTGTGAGTTATAGTCATTTTTGCTGATTAGCACTGCCTGCAACTAACTTATCTTAGGAATGTCTTTTTGACAGCTAGGTAATTCACATCGAACATAGAACCAAACTTTTTAAGACATGGCATAAGGTGGGTGAGGAGGCCGCCGGATGTGGCATAAGACGTGGGATGGCCCGCAAGCAAATTTGCGGGCCATTTTGCAGGGCGGGATTGTGGGCCAGCAAAACAGGACCGCCCTATTTGCACCCCTACTCATGGGTTCTGTTGTCTTTGTAATTCCAGAAATGCTTTGCTGCCATCTCTGCACTACCCACCATAATGTGTCAAGGCTTGGATGGGATAATTAACTTTCACCTCTTAGATTTTTGCTTCCTCTTCCATGTTATGCCATAAAATCTATTGCATGTTTCACTAAGTTATTGTGACTGTGAGTGATACATAAGAGTATTTATGTGTCCTGGCTTGTGTGGGATGATTTTCATCTTCTTTTACCTTGTTTCTTCCTCTTCAACGTTATGTCATGAAATCTATTGCAAGTTTTGTTAAGTTATTGCGAGACACATAAGAATATTTGAATGTGGGTATTCAAGCAGAAATAATTATAACACATGCATAAGAAATCATCTGTGAGCGAAATTCCGTTAGAACACCATGCTTGATTTCTTATGAATTACTGTTCTTGTTTTTCTGTTCGTGTGGAGCCCAATGTTATTCTCAACTGGGAAACAATCTGAGCATCAATGGTTTTGCTACTATTGTTCTTGGCGTGCAAAACCCTCTTTGAGTTTGAATTATCTGGAGTTCTACATACTATATGATTGAATGTTCTCTACAATGTCTGGTAAGGTTCTTGCATAAACATGTTGATGATGGCTCAACTCCAGTTGTCGGTGCTGTTTATTATTTTGTAGTGCTAGTTCATAAATCATATGATGTTTATTGCATGATCATGGCCTTGTAACATGAGAAAGTATGGCAGAAAATTACCCATATGGTTCGTGGTGGCATTTTTGGCTCAGTTGTTGTGTTCTGGTTAACTGGAGGATGAGAAAATTGAAGGAAGCGCCACTCCTGCCTGCAGCATGAGTTCCAAAATCCATCAAATAAAAAGAAAAAAACAACTTTGAAGAAAGAAGTGGATAATATTTATCTCCCAATCAGTTGATGTTGCAACACATGGCATGATCAAAGTTGGGTGTTTTCTCTTCTGACCCCATCATCATGACTCATGAGTAATGAACAGCTGCCTGCAAGTTCAGTGATCAGTAGAGTCTTCCGGTTCATGGTTGGCACTGTCCAGCAATGGCTGCATCTTGATGCTCAGGAAAGCTTGGAGCCCACGGAGCTGCACACGCTCCTCCAAGGTCAGGTCCCTGTCCCGCCGCGCTGATGCGAGCCACGCATCCACCTCCCTCCAAGCGGCGAGCACAACGTGGTGGCGGTGCGGGTCACGGGTCATCAGGGTCCCATCGCCGAGTGCGGCTGCGACCACTAGCTCGTCGAGGAGGGCTGGCAGCTCTGTGTGACCTGCAATAGCGACACCATGCTTCTCTTTGTCACGCAGCCACGAGTCCTGCTCTGCAGTGTGGCCGGTGATGGAGCAGAGCATGGCGGCGAGCTCATATGGTCGGCAGTCAGATGGGTCTTTCCGCTGGGCTGCCTTGTACAGCTGCAGGGCTTCGCTGAAGTGGCCATCTCGGATCAAGAAGAAGGCGAGGAGGAGGTTGATGTCGACCACCGCGGAGGCATCGGCTTCCGCCTCGGCGCCGGCAAGAGCCTGCATAACGAGGGCATGCATCCGTCGAAGGCGCTCACCACAGAGAGGCCGCGCCCGCAGAACAATTGCTAGTATCGCTTGTGAAGATTCCACGAATAACATGTTCATCCTGGGGTGGCCATGATCGGAGCTCGGGTGGGCCATCGGGTAGTCATCGGCACCCGGAAACTGCTGGGACACGAAGCGGCGCAGCAATGTACGGAGCACCACAATCTCGAGCTTCTTCAGTATGGAGCACTCGCCTTTCTTCGACTTTATGGAGAGCATCTCATCGGTGATCTGGGCCGCCAGGTGCATGACCACCCCGTCGACACGTTCTTCAACAGACTGCGGCGAGGATCCGGGCATGGCAAACATGATGGCACCAATGAACACAAGCAAGCGAGACTTGTTCAGTGAGCCTGCGACGCTCTCCATCCACTCCTGCCCGGTCCCGGACTGGCCGTGCAGGCAGCACAGCGCGCCGGCGGTAATCCGCAGGAAGGCCTCGTTGGGGTGGTCCCTGATTAGCCGGACGACAGCCTCGAGCGCTTCATCGATGCGGCCTTCCCTAGCGTCCATGATGATCCGCTGGTATTGGGATAATAACACGGCGTCCGAGTCCCCGCTGGACTCCGCGGCCGCTATGTTTTTGTACATGCGGCGAATGTTCCTGCCGGTGTACGTGGGCTCGCGGATCACGCCGGCGGCGAGCGCGTATGCGGCGTCGAGGAAGAAGGTGTCCCTGCTGGTGAGTGCCTCGTTGAGCTCCCGCATTCCGGGGTGCGCGCGGACGAGCCCCAGGTGGCCGCGGCCGCGGGTGGCGGCGTCGTGGGGCGGCGGAGGGGAGAGGCGGCCGGAGATCCCCCATCGCAGCTTCACGTCGGAGAGAGCCACAGCCGCAGTCCCGGCCACGGCCGTGGCGAGCGCGGCGCGGCGGAGGAACCTGGACGTGGACATTGTGGTTCCCTCACAGATCTGCTCTCCGTCGAGGCGGCGGCGGCAGGGAGAATCGGAAAGTGGGTGGGAAGGAAAGGGGAACGGCGAGGGGTGCAGACGCTCGACAAGTTGGCTAGGGTTTTGCTTTTCTTTCATTCTGTTTGTGGGCTTGTGGGCTGAAGATGATTGGGCTGCTGCTGTTGGGCCATCCATGGTTTCTTATTTGGAAAGAGTTCACCTGAGGTCTCTTATCTTGTCGCAGAGTTACAAAATCGTCATTGAACCAAAAATAAAGATATATGGCATCTTTCAACTTACAAAACTGGATCACTTTGGGTTCTTAGGCAGTATTGACCTCGGTTTTGTCCGACGTGACGGCTGAGTCAGCGTGGGCCCTACATGTTAGTGAAACCATATCTTCTTCTTCCCCTTTCCCCTTTCCCCTCTCTTTCCCTATCTCTTTCCAATGCACACAACTGACGGGAGAAGGCGGTGGTCGGCAAGGAGAAGGATGCAGGAAAGGAGATAGGCGGCAACAGCATCGGCTGACTAGCGAGCTCGAGCTCACTTGTTGGTCGGCAGAAAGGCAGCAGCGGCGGGTGGACGGCGGAAAGGCCACAACGGCGGGCAGCAGCGGCGCTCGTCGATGGAAAGGTGGAAGCGGCGAGCTGGGGGTGAAGTCGGTCACCGTCAACGACCCCGCCCTGCCAAACAGGACGCACCGGAAGCAATGGCTCAAGGAGCAGGACCTGCTCGCCGCTGCGTCGCATTGCGGGAGGCCCGCCTCGACGACACGCGTAAGGAGATCACCTTCCTCTATCGCGCCTTCTTCGCCTTCCACACCGCCTCTATCCTCCTCCTATTCCTCTCCACATCCGCCGCATCTCAAGCGAAATGGGCTCGAGTTCGACCTCCTCAAGGAGGTGGACGTGTTGCGTCATGCCAAGAGCTTGCGCGTCGAGGCCAAGGGTGGCGACGAGAGGCCCAAGTGCTGGGCAACCAAGGACCTCGCCGTCTTTGTCCTCTTTGGCTCGGCTATCACCCTTCTCCCCGTGTTGACGCCGAATCCGTACCGCCGATGTGGATCCGGCGTGCGGACACACGAAGGCCTAGAAGATCTGCTTAGCTCCAGTGCAGGTCCTAAAATTGATGAAGCGCGGGCGTGCCAGTCAGTTTGATCCTGCCACTGACAAGATATGCAAAATAACAGAATAAAAGGTCTATCGGCCGATAGGCCGATAGGGCAAAGATATCAGCCGATAGGCCGATAGCCAAATCAACTAATCGGCCGATGGGCCGATGGCACAGTTCCAACCGATGCCGATACTAGCCAATGTAGTTAGGGTTTCGAACCATCAGCCGTGTACTGAACAAACATCTATATAGAGGCGATCGGCGAACGATAACATGATGATATAGCAATGTGATATAGCATAATCCAAATATAAAATAAACATTGATCTGAAGATTAAAGCACACATCGGCCAGAGGTCCAATGACACAACATCCAAAAGATATGTAATAAATACTCTGTTGTCATCGGCCAAGACCAATCTCCATGTATAAAACTCGTGGGCCGATGCAACATTAAGATAACTCATCCACCTTGCCGACGCCGTCATCGGGTCCGCGGGGACAGGGAGGATTGTCATCAACGGCAGTAAACACTGTGTTCACCATCTGTATGTGTATGACAAAGAATGGTCATTGCATTACCTTGTGTAATTGTGTAAAGCAAAGATGACAAATTTATTTAGATAAGGGAATAAAATTTCGGCCTTTGCTCAAAGAGCTACAATCAATTGTTACAGAAATCTGCTCAACGACAAGCGCACACCAACAAGTCTATAATAGCACACCCAAAAAACAAGAAACAAAGCACAAACTAATGACCACCAACACTAGATAAAGACCCCACAATTATTGAAGCCTATTTGTGAATCTTCATCCGGAGTTGACGAAAATTTGCATAACCGTTGTCTCTAGGTTACAACATGCAGAATGCATAAGTTTGATGTCCTCATCATACCTTTGTAGTTGTGCCTAAAACTGGAGCCAGTATGTTGCCCTGAAAAGTACCTGCATATATGATTTAGACGGTGATTAGCCCAACATATAGCAGATGCTCCTACAAGGATAAGTTTCTTGGTTTTTTATCAATACCCACAAGCCAATTCCCAAAGATATGAGATATACTATGTGAAGGATATAAACCAAAAGAAATTTATATTGCTCTCCATAGAAATCTGACAAAATGACAATATAAAAACAAATGATATATCGTCTCATTTTTCATACAAAAACAATATCTCATACTACCATTCCAATTTCTCGTAGCCAAATTATTCTTAGTTAACACTACTCCTTTAAGTAGATACCACATAAAAATCTTAATCTTAAGAGGCATATTATGTTTCCAGATAATCTTATTCCTCTCAATATAACCATTATTAATTAAAGCTAAATACATAGAACGAACTGAGATTTGACCATTCTGGTGAAAATTCGATTTAAATATGTCATTTCCTTCTGTTAAACGAATATGCACAATTGAAACACGTAAGTTATGCCAATTAATCAAGTTCTGGCCTACTAATGCTCTTATGAAAGAAACATTTAATGGAGTAGAACTCATAACATTTGCAATCGAAGAGTTTCTCCTTCGAACTATAAAGTACAAAGATGGGTACCTATCCATAAAGGAGGTATTTCCCATCCACTTTTTCTCCCAGAATCTTATTTGTTCACCATTATTAACTACACAGGAACCCATATTTAAAAATCTACTCTTGACTTTCATAAGTCCTGACCAAAAATGAAAATCCCCTTGTTTTCTCTCAACTTGGTTAATTGATTGATTCTTCAAGTATTTTTTTTCAATAAGTATTGCCAAACACCTTGGTCATTTATTAACTTAAACAACCATTTACTTAATAAACATTGGTTTTGAATTTTTAAATTATGAATTCCAAGTCCACCCTGATTTTTTTGCTAACATATAATGTCCCATCTTGCAAGTCTATACTTCCTTTTGTGTTTATCCCCTTGCTAAAAGAAACGTGATTTATAATAATCAATTTTTTGAAAAACCCCTCTTGGAATGTAAAAAAGAAATCATAAATAGGACTAAACTCGAAAGCACTGAATTAATCAAAACCAATTTCCCCTTACTGACATATGCTTACCTTTTCAACTACTAAGTTTATTTTTCAATTCTTTGCTCAATTAATTTTCAATCTTTATTACTAAGCTTTCTAAAGTGCATAGGAATGCCAAGATATCTGACAAGAAAATTTCCTATTCTGCAACCAAAAATATTGGAATATTGTTCCTAGCATTCTTTTGCCTGACCAAATTTTACCTCAAGTGCTAGGAGAGCATCGTCCCGTATAAAGAGGTCTCCTTCTCCTAGAATAGGCAAGGTGGTACTAAACATTCCATGCATGCCATCTCATGAGTTGGGCTTTTCTGATTTTCCAAATAATTAATCTCCATATGGGCCTTAGCCCACATATCAATTCCAACAATCCCCCACCAAATCTCAAAATCCCACAAAGATTTGCATTTTTTCAATGTACTGTTTATATACAAGCGGTTCGATGGAAACCGATTAAGGTTGAACATCCACCTAGAACTCTAAGTTACACTTACTCACAACCTGAACAACTGATTACACCTTAAATTGCAAGTCTTGTGGAAGCACATTTCACTCAGAGTCTTATATGGTACTACGCTGTCAGTGAACTACTCCTCGTGTGGAATGTATAAGTCATACTCCTTGGTCTCTTAGTAAGCTTCCTAGGAGATTCATCCAAAATCTCCGTAGACTACGACCAACAGTCAAGCTCAGTAGGTGTGTTCTTTCAAGAATTCTTTGCAGGATAGCATCTTTGCTAATTAAAACTAACAGAACGCATTAAGGCATAGCCAACTTGCCTTGCAACTCATGAGAGTACATGCATCTTCACTTAGAGAAGGTTTTTAGAAAGGTACTCTTCTCCAGTTAACTAATGGTTTGTTCTTCCAAGGTCCTAATTCACAGGATCTTTGATCATATAAGTTGGGTTACCACCATAGTATAACTCACATGGGTATCATACCCATCTCCTTCGATGCATTGTCTATCACATTCCGTGATAGTCCCTTCGTTAAGGGATTTGTCAGGTTTCTAGCTGTTTGGATGTAATCCAATGTTATAACCTCAGAGTTTCTTCATTTTCTGACAGATTTCAATCGTCTTTTCACATGTTTAGATGATTTCATGTTATCCTTAAAACTTTTCACCTTGACAATTACCGTTTGATTGTCACAATTCATAAGAATAGCCGACACCGGTTTTTCAACCACAGGCAGATCCATCAGGAGATCACGCAACCATTCTGCCTTGACAGTAGCAGTGTTTAGTGTCGTAAGTTCTGCTTTCATGGTTGACTTGGTCAAAATGGTCAATTTGCAAGACCTCCATGAAACAGTACCACCACCTAGTGTGAAGACATATCCACTAGTGGCTTTGATCTCATCAACATCAGAGATTCAATTAGAATCACTATTGTAACATACCAAAAATTCGAATTTCGAATTTTGATTTCACCTAAATAATAAAAATGTGTTTTCAAGTTGATGACCAAAATTTTTTAAATTTACAACCTAGGTAAGGTTAAAATTAGCTGATGCCCATATGCAAATTTGCGAATAATTTAAAACTTTTCTTTCCTAGTTTAACTCGACATGCAAAACGTGTGCATGGTTGCATAAACACAAGATGTGGTGTGTGATTCGAGTCCTTTTAAATGTTTTTGGATCTTGGATGCATTACATACTAGGCCTCATGAAAACAAGAATACATACATGATAATTCATATACAATAAAAGCACTACACTAGTCATCACCTTAAGTGCACCCATGCTCAAGTATTTTGTGAGTTAAGCATGGTGAATAGGAAGAAAAGTCTAAACACATCATCTCTGGTTCATTACAAATTAAGAATATAATTTTCCAATCATTTAAATATATATTTATAATAGGAACACTTAAAGGTAGGTGAACTCACTGAATACCTAGAAATAATTGGTGCAATATAAATTCATGGGGAAATTCATGTAGATACTATTCAATATATATACCTTACTGGAATTTTGGTATAATTTAATATGTATATTTGATACCTCAAATAATTTGGTCAATGTAGTCAAACTATAAACTATTTCTAAACCCTAATCGGCAAAACGGATACATCTCATATATGTATTTTTATCACATGAGAATGTATAGAGATATAATTTATTCAAATACTACTCTATTTATCCTGAATTAATATAATTTTCCCAGATTTTATTTTATAGGTTTTGACCTTCTAAAAATTCAAATCATTTTCGGCTGGACTGAATTTATTTATTTTCCAGGGAATAAAGTATAGGGAATTTTTGTGTGAAACCAAAGAAAATGGAATCTGGGTATTTTTATCTACCTCCAAAAAAATCCACAGTAATTTATCATGTACAAAAATTAAGTTATGGAATTATAAATAAGGGAGAAAGAAAATAAATAGGAAAAATCCTAAAACTACCCTAACAGTAAGTTTACCAAAAATTCTACCCATCTCACTCACTCTACCTCTGTTTACACCGCCTTGGACCCACTTGATAGTCACACGAGCTAGCTCTCACCTCTGTGTACCATCTCCACCGCTCATGCAACTCGAGAGAGAGAGACAGAGAGAGCGGGAGGAAGCGACGCCGGCGTGTTCGACACGTGGCCGGGACGTGTTCGCTGCCGAGCTCACCCATATCATCTCCCGGATGTGTCGCCCTTCTATCTACTCCCTTCCAGAACCAAGCTAATCGAGAGAGGAGGTCCTTTGCCGCTGCATCGCACTCACCATTACCGTCGCCATTGCCACCAAGCCGCGGTCACCCCTTCTCTTCTAGCGATCTGTAATCTCCCATCAATACCGAATCCATCCCCTCTAATCTCGCCTCATGTTGTGCAGCTATCTCGCCGGAACACCGCCGTGCCCACAGGAGCTCCAGAGCGCCGCCGCTTTGACATCATCGTCGTCCGGCGATTCTCGACCGAGCCAAGACAAGCCGCCGCGCCGTTGTCTTTATCTCGACCCCAGGAGCCCACCAACCGAAGGAATTGAACCACGAAGCCGTGGATAAAGAGATCGGCCTCTTCTTCCCCAACTCCGGCCGCCGGACTCCATCGCCAAATCCTCTTTCCCCGGTGAGCTCCAAAGATTTTCCTCACTCGTGGAGCATCCTTATGTGATCATTGAGTTGTCCCCCTCCTCCTCTTAGCAGATCACAGAACGAGAATCGTTGCCGCCGTTGCTCTGTTGGATCCTACCTCCGCCGGAGCTCTTTTCAAGTTGCCATCGTTTTCCAAGCTTCGCTGACCGCTTCCAGCTCTTTGGTGAGTATCTAGAGGCCCCATAGAGTCATATACATGCATCCATTCGCACGGAATCGAGCCGGAACTCGACATGCACTTGCATGCCGAGAGCTACCGCCGCTTGCACCATCGTCGTCATCGATTCCGGCCACCGCAGCTAGCGAAACCACCACCGTCAGTTTCGCCGTGAACCCCTCTCCATTTTCTCTTTTAACCGCCCACAGAGATCGGCCACCGTTCGCCGTTGCAGCCGGTGAGAAGCTCGCCGGAGCGCTGCTGCCTCTGCTTCCCTAGCCGCCGAGCCACTGATATACGGGCTCCACTTAATTAAGCGCTAAAGTTTCGGTTTAGCAAATGTTTAAAACTTGTAAGGTTTAATTTGTAAGATTCTTTAGACTTACATGTAGGACCAAGGACTTATTAGTAATATCTAAAAACCTCGGGGATTCTTAATAAAATTTGTATTAGCACGTGTTATGTACTACGGGTTGATTCCTGAGAACCCTAAGGGCCTTTTTGCATATTGGCCAGGGGCTAACCTGTGGACCCAAAGGAGTTATACTTTGAAAATATAAAAGAAAATAATTAAATCTTTTGCTTATCAATTGAAAATTATGTCAAACTTGTAATATCCATATAAAATCAAATATAACTCATTTTGAGGTGAAACCAACTTCAGGAGGTTCATTAAATTGTGACTTTAATGTTATAGAATAAAATCCTATGCTTACAGTATGATATTTATTTTTAAAATTTCATATAAGAAATAGTTAACATAAAACTTGTAAAATTTTTAGAAAATTCATTCATACTCCAAATGGAGTGAACTAAATTTTTGTAGAATCAGCAAAGTATGAGCTCTAACTTAGTGATATAAAATTTAACAATTTCTGTATAGGAAATAACACTAATAATTTGTATAGTAAAATGACCACCACATGTATAATTTAATTTCTAAAATTTATAAGGAATACATACTAGCTCTAAGAATTATGAAACCAATTGTATTAATCTTAGAAAACAATCCTCTTCATCCTAGTAAGGTTAACTTGATCAAAATCATATGTTAAAAATGTTTCACAACAATACACAAGTAAATAATACTATATGTCAATGCAAACTTGAAAAATTCATAACTCACAAATGAAAAGAGATAAAATAGCAATTCTTTTACCTAAATTCATCATAGGTCAGAACCTATCCATTGTGCACAAATCATGCATTTTAGAGCATTTTGTATTTTTCGCATAATTTGATATTTATTTGCATATCGTGCCATTTGTATAGATAAATTGTATCAACGGTGAAAGAGTGACTTAGGTGGTATTCACATTGTTCAAGATCAAGGCAAGTTATTCCTCCCTATTCCTTTGATCACATTGAAACCCATGATTAGGGAGATGAAAAATGTTGTTTGTAAAACTGTCGGGACACCCCGGGTTAAATATTATGTAAGTTATCTGAAGTGATAGCGCGAGTTATTTAGTTGGATGAGGTCTAGTATTAATCAAGTAAAACAATAACCATCCAATCTCATCGCCGCCCTATCAAGTCAAATGACATACAAAGTATCAAAACCTGAAGCGCCGAGTAGAGAACATAGGGGATATTGCTGGGACTTTAGCATGCCAGTCAACTTCAGCCTGAGACATGCCTGTCAAACCACACGAAGGTGGCGACCAGATGTGTTACACATCTCAGGAGACTTAGATGAAATTCGCTAAAGATCTACGACATCCCAAATGCTCAATACTCATACCGGTGTAGAACTAGATCCCAGGATAAGCTCTAGTTTCACACTGTCATCTAAGCGATGAAAATCAGAATAATAAGGAGTAAATACAATAAACTTTACTCTACATTTTTATTTAAATAGATAGGCCAAACGGCCAGATAAATACTGATCCGCGGAAGCTTGGCTACCCGAAACCACAAGCAGCCGACTGGGGAGGTAACCCGTTTAAATCCAGTCCTAGAAGAAACAACGATCTCCCGAATCACTCAAAAAGGACTAAGCAAACAGCCTGCAAAATGGATATTCCACTAGAACAAGTGTCAGTACATTGATCAAATTAATGTGCTAGCAAGCACACAATTAAATCTATATACATGAAGGCTCTACTTAAAAGAGAGGCTATATGTGGACTTAATTTTCAGCAAAAAGCTAATTTTAGTTCACAAACATTTGCAACGTATTTAGATAAACCTTTGCGAATGTATAGAATAAATTGCATGGCATAATAACATAATAGTAACATAATAGCATCATAACCATCATCATAATATCATTCTTGTGCCATCCATGGCAGCAAGCAAAACATCACAATATCAGCCCACACTGGGCAAACTCATCATCATAATCATCAGAACTCAACACATTTCACCATTCTCATAGCCCATTTTCATAAACACATTTATAAATCACAAGTCTATACCCATGACAATTCACTATGTCGCTCATGACCATGAGCACGGCTAATCGATTAGTTTTAGACTCTGCAGAGTTTGTATAACTTTACCCACATGATGTGAATCGCTCTAGTTTGTTCGGTACCCGTCGGTACCACCACACTCTACACATTGAATGCGGTCTAGAGGTCACAATGTAGCCTTTACCTTACTTAACGCCTAGCCTTGCATCAGCGACGGCAAGTGTGAATCCGTCCTGGGCATGACCCAGAATCGTTAAGTGGCGGGCCCACGCCTTAAACCTAACGCCGCGGCAGCGAACACATCCGTTCCCCCACTCCCGCTATAGTAAACAATAGTGAACGACACAAAGTTCAATCCTTAATCAACCCGGGCGAACACTCCCCCTATCGGTGCACAACTAACACCATATGTGCACCACTTGTCGCCCAAGTCTAAAAACATGTTTAACTCGATTTTAGTTCTCAAATAATCATAGTTTTCATATCTGTCCAGAAGTAAAATAATACCCAAAATCTCATTTATAAAGTGTTCACAATATTATTTAGCGAATTGCTAAGCATGGCTAAGCATATGTCACATATAAAGCATAATTAGACCCATTAGAGTACAACCAATGTACTCCAATTATTCCTATGGTTATAATCAGCAATGAGTGAAATTTATAGAGGTGGTTCATGTAACAAATGGGTTATAACTACCATCTTCTCAACAAAATACAATGTTTTACCAAATAGCACATGCAAAGTTATAAATAAAACATTTGCCCATAAAACATAGGATTCAATGTGTTCAAAGAAAAAGGGCACTTGCCTTAATTAGAATCTCCATCATAGTCAGCAATAAAATCCAAACTCCTTATCGATATCGGATTTGTACACTATATGAAATAACGGTAGTGTATAAACACCAAATCATACAAACATCCAAAATGCTTCTAATATGCATGAATTTATTATGGTAGATAGGTAATGACTAAACATGATTTATGGTGAAGGAATTTCTATTTTATCACTTGTATTTTAGGGTATATGAATTTCACAAGTTCTATTCTAGTAGTAGGTTATTTAAGCCTTATTTAAACTTAGATCACATTTTTATTTAAATGGTGTTAAGTTTCTGGTTACAACAGTAGAGGGTATGGTTTTCTAAGATTAATACAATTGGTTTCATAATTTTTAGAGATAGTATGAATTTCTTGTAAATTATAGAAATTAAATTGTACATATGGTGGTCATTTTACTATATATATTATTAGTACTGTTTTCCTGAACAGAAAGTGTCATATTTTATTTTACTAAATTAAAGTTCATACTTTGCTGATTCTACAGAAATTTAATTCACTCCATTTGGAGTAAAAATGAATTTTCTACAAATTTTACAAATTTTATATTAGCTATCTTTTATATGAAATTTTAGAAATAAATATTATATGTAAGTATAGGATTTTATTCTATAACATTAAATTTCACAATTTTATGAATCTACTGAAGTTGGTTTCACATCAAAATGAGTTATATTTGATTTTATATGGATTTTACAAGTTTGATATAAATTTCAATTGAACAATAATTGTTTTAATTATTTCATTTATATTTTCCAAATTTTAATAGCAATGGGTCCGCTTGTCCGTGACTGGCAGCTTTGCAGAAAAGCCCTCGGAGTTCTTGGATTAGAACCCGAGGTCCTTAGCACGTGTTGAAACAAAATCTATTAAGAGTCCCTGAGGGTTTTAGATATTACTAATAAGTCCTTGGTCTCACATGTAACCCTAAGGAATATTACAAATTAAACCTTGCAAGTTTTAAACTTTTGCTAAGCAGAGTCCTTAGGCGCTAATCAAGTCGGGCCCGCATGTCAACGGCTCGACGGCTGGAGAAGCAGAGGTAGTAGCGCACCGGTGACGTTCTCACCGGCGGCAGCAGCGAACAGTGGCCGATCTCCATGGGCGGCTAAAAGAGGAAATGGAGAGGGACTCCTAGCGAACCTATCGGTGGTCCTCTCGCAAGCTACGGTGGTCGGAATCGATGGCGACGACGGCGCAGGCGGCGGTAGCTCTCGGGTTGACGACGCATGATGAGCTCCGGCTCGATTCCGGGCGAACGGATGCATGCATGCGTATCTACCAGGGTCCTGGAGACTTACCCAGGAGCGCGCGAGGTTCGGTAAGGTCCATACGACGATGGCGATGGAGAAAACTCCCGGGCGACAACAAAGATCCTCGGCTTCATGGTGACAGCTTGCTCCGGTCGATGATTAGCTAGAAGAGGACATCCGTGTGGTCTCTGTGGTCCCTAGGATGACTCATGAGCAAGAAATCGAAGTGGGGCTCACCGGATAAGGAGGATTTGGCGACGGCGTCGGTTAGCCAGAGTTAGGGAACACGACAGCGATCTCTCTCGTCGGTGCACGCTCCTTCGGGTTTCTTGAGGGCTTTTGATCACCATGATGAGGAAGTACTGGTGGCGTGAGGATTCGGCTTGCGGTGGTCTCCTACGTGCTGTGCGACCACGATGCCAGCGACGGCGGCCTTTGGTGTATGCTCCCGAGCGTCGTTGGCACGGCGGCGTTCCCGTTGCTACAGTGGACAACACGAGACCAAATCAAAAGGGATAAGTTTTGGCATGGTGAGAAGAATAGGGAACGCGGAAGAGATGGAGATGACCGTGGCTCGTCGATGACAGCGAGCGTCGTCTTCCTTGTGACCCGTGGCAAATTTCAGGGCCACAGAGAGGCTAGGGTTTCTCCCCTTCGGTGTTCATGGCTCCGGATTGATGACTGGAGACGGGCGACGCGTCTGGGGGAGAAAAGGATGGAGCCCGGCGTCGGACACGTCAAGTCCACGCGTCGAGCAGGCTCTCTGCCCACGTTGTTCATGCCACCGCCCTTGATCTCTCTCTCGGCTGTGTGCTACACAGAGGTGGTAGCTAGCTTGTGTGACTGTCAAGTGGGTCCAGGGTGGTGTAAACAGGGGTAGGGTGAGAGAGATGGGTAGAGAATTAGGTGAACACAGTGTCAGGAGAGTGTTAGGGTTTTTCCCTATTTATTTTCTTTCTCCCTTCTTAATAATTCCAAAACTTAATTTCTGTACATGGTAAATTAATGTGGATTTTACTGGAGGTAGATAAAAATACCTAGATTCCATTTTCTTTGGTTTCACACAAAAATTCCCAATATTTTATTCTCAAGAAAATAAAGAAATTAGGTCTGGCTGAAATTGATTTGAATTTTTAGGAGGTCAAAAACTATAAAATAAATTCTGGACAAATTATATTAATTCATGATAAATGGATTAGTATTTGAATAAATTATATCCTCTATACATTTTCATGTGATAAAATACACATATGAGATGTGTATCAATTTTGCCGATTAGGGTTTAGAATTAATTTATAATTTGACTTTTTGACCTAATTATTTGAGGTATCAAATGTACATATTAAATTACACCAAAATTCCAGTGAGATTTATATATTGAATAGTATCTACATGAATTTCCCCATGATTTTATCTTGCACCAATTATTTTTAAATATTCAATGAGTTCACCTACCTGTAAGTGTTCCTATTATAAATATATATTTAAATGATTGTAAAATTATATCCTTAATTTGTAATTAACCAGAAATGATGTGGTAAGGCTTTACTTTTGTTCACCATGCTCAACTCCCAAGATACTTGAGCATGGGTGCACCTAAGGTGATGACGAGTGTAGTGCTTTTATTATTTATGAATTCTGATGTATTCACATTATGCTCATGAGACCTAAAATGAAATGCACCCAAGATTCAAAAACATTTTAAAGGACTCAAATTACACCAACCAAACTATGCAAATGCATGCACACACTGTATTTTATTTTCTTCCTTTGAGCTATCAAGTAAAAGGTTTTAAATTATTCACAAATTTATATATTAAAACTAGTCATATTAGACTCACCTAGGTCTTTGATTTGAAAATTTTGAGATTTCTAATTCACAAAAATCATTCTCAACCTTTTAGATGCAAAATTTGAAATTTAAGATTTTGGGTATGTTAAAAAACTGCATATGTATTTGATTAAAAACGATATTTGAAATTTAGTAAATGGTAGCTATGACCTTATTGCTGTATAATCTACCTTGATATGTTGTTACCCTTTTATTTGTAACCATAAGATGAATTTTATTACTTTATAAATGCTCAATGAAGTCTTTATATGCGTTTATAGATGCCATTTGCTTAGCCATGCCTAGAACTATGCAAATGAACAATCTTATGACTTGATAAATGGGATTTTGACTATTTGGTTAATGCTGGATTGAAAATGAAAATGTTAAATATTTGTGAACTAAAATGTGAGTAAAATGATTTTGGACTTGGGCGACAAGTGGTGTGCATATGGTGGTAGTTGCACGCCGATAGGGGGAGTGTTCGCCTGAGTTAATTAAAGACTAAACTTCGTGTCACTAACTTAAGTATACCGTACAACCACATGTGCTATTATGGGGTGGCCTTAGCTAATTAAGTTACTTAAAGTCTAGCCTTGCATATTGGTAGGCCGAAGTAGAATGAATTAGTCTGAGCGATGATTCATAGGAACTACCTATTTACCCCACTTATTATTGGGGGTAGTTTAGGCGTCTAAGTCTGTCCAATTCAATGGTATAGTGCCTCGTGGGGGAATGGATGTGTTCGCTGCCACGGCGTTAGCTTTAAGGCATGGGCCGCCACCTAACGGTTCTGGGTCATTCCCAGGATGGATTCACACTTGCCGTCGCTGATGCAAGGTTAGACGTTAAGTAATGTAAAGGCTACGTTATGACCTCTAGACCACATTCATCATGAAGAGTGTGGTAGTGCCTTGCAAACACAAAACAAACTAGAGTGTTCATATCATGTGGGTAAAGTTATACGAACTCTGCAGAGTTCTCTAAAACTAATCGATTAGCCGTGCTCACGGTCATGAGCGACTTGGTGAAGTGTCATGAGTACAGATTTTGATTTATGTTTTCAAATGATGCTTTACGAACTATGGATTTGGAAATGGTAAATTGGGTTAAGTTATGATAATTATGTTATGTTGATGATGAATGTGAGACTTGATGCCGGGTGGGTAATCAAGTATATTATTATGATGAGATTATGACTTGTTGCCGGTATGGGCAACCAGAGTATGTTTATGATGTTTTTATGGTGATTATTATGATTCAACTACGTTAATATTTTGTTAATTGAATTGTCAACTCCTTTACAAATGATTGTGAACTAAAACTTGCTTTATGCTATAATGAGCTACAAATAGCCTTTCCTTAATTATATGCCATGCATGTAGTATGTTAGGATTGTCTTGTGCTTGCCGGTATATTAACTCGTTTAATGTACTGACTCTTGTTATACTGAAATATTCATCTTGCAGGTTGTATGCTTAGTGTAATCTGAGTGATTCGGGAGATCGTTGTTTCTTCTAGGACTGGATCTAAACGGGTTACCTCCCTAGTCGGCTGCTTGTGGTTTCGGGTAGCCAAGCTTCCATGAATTAGTAATTATCTGGCCGATTGGCCTATGTATTTAAATAAAAATGTAGAGTAAAGTTTATTTGTGTGTACTCCTTATTATTCTGATCTTCATCGCTGAGATGAAAGTATGGAACTAGAGCTTATCCTGGGATCCAGTTCTATACCAATATGAGTATTAAGCATTTGGGATGTCGTAGAGCTTTAGCGAATTTTGTCAAGTCTCTTGAGATGTGTAACACATCTGGTCGCCATCTTTGTGTGGTTTGACGGATATGTCTCAGGCTGAAGTTGACTGGCATGCTAAAGTCCCAGCAATATCCCCTATGCTCTTTACTCGGCGTTTCAGGTTTTATACGATGTATGTCATTTGACTTGATAGGGCAGCGATGAGGTTGGATGGTTACTGCTTTACTTGATTATTATTAGACCCCATCCAACTAAATATTTCACGCTATCACTTCAGATAACTTACATAATATTTAACCCAGGGTGTCCCCATAGCGGTGGTATCAGAGCAAGACTATTAGATCCCTTTTAAATTGGTCCTTTAGATTGGCTTCTTAAAATTATTTTGAGAACCATGTTCTCAACTACAAGTTATTTTTGAAAACTTACTACAATCTTATATCTCATCCATCTCTAAGCAATTACTTTCTGCTAAGTCTATATTTTGATTTTAAAACTCCTATTCTTACTCCATAGGACCGACACCTTTTGAAAAAGGGTATTTCTGTAAAAATGTGTTTGAAAACACTCATTAATCATTATAAACCAGTACCAAAGTGTTTTGAAAAGTTTTCAAATCCATTTGCAAACTACTCCTATTGACTAGTTCGAGATTTGCAAAATATCGGATTGAAAACGGCCTATAGCTTGTAAGTTTTGAAAATGGTTTGATAAAATTTAAAAAATAATAGATATGGTAGGATTAACTCTTTCTCATGTTATTTCTGAACCGAAAATGAATTTGATGGGTATTTGAGCTCCTTTATCCCGACATTTCAAAATTTTTACGATATGGCCTAGAACGGGTAGTTTGGGGCAGGTTGGAAACTTGTTGTGCTTAAACCCCTAGATTGCTTGATTAGAATGACCTCCCAAAATTCATGTACCCTCTGCACTATGTTAAGTTTCATGTCATAGTAAAATGGAGAATTTATCAAACCTAAACATGTCCGAAAATTCATTTCATCTTGGTTGCACATGTTTTGAAATGTGTAGACAGCAGCATTCATAATTTTGTGAAGCTCAAACTAAAAGATAAAAACATGCCCTCTTTTTACAGTAGCTAATGCACTAATCCATATAGCTCCATGAATTTTGGTGGAAGTTTTGAATCCTTGTATCATGGTTTAAAAATTCATTTGGCACTGCATGGTCATGTCCTGAAATCTGTAGGTAGTCTGATTATCGAATTTGTGTAGCCCAAACTAAAAGTGATAAATTCTTGTTTTCTTCTGGGTAGCTTCACAACTCAATCATGCATCCCTCTGATTTTTTTCCAAATTTTTGCACCTTTAGATTTTGATATAAAAATTCGACAAATGCATTGAACAATCTGTTCCAGCACTGCATGGTCTATCTTCTCTATTTATCATAAAGCAAATCACTTGACCAAAAATTACAACTTCTTCCCAGGATTAAGAAGACTTTACTAGGAACTTGAATATAAAATTTTTCCCATTTTAGCATTTCTCTAGCCTAGTTGTTGCCTACTGTTTTCATCTCAGAAGTGTGTAAGACAGCTAAACATAAGGAAAATTTTAGTTTTCCGCTGAGACTTTTGTTCAGCACTATCCCAAATTCTTTTTAAAATTTTAAGGGGGATAGTGTATCACTTTGATCCAAACCTATTAATAAGAATTATAAAATTGTCACATGCCTCCATATATCTGAAATATAACTATCTTGATTAGAAGCAAGCTATAAGCAAAATTAAGGATTTGAGTTGAGATGGCTCTATGTACATATTTTGTACCCCTCTTTGTTTGGTTGCAAGATTTGCACATTGCAGCAACTCAACACTTAAAACATATAACAAAAACTAGTAATCCTTATTTTTGACACGAACAACAACAAAAACTTATATAGTTGTATATGGGTTAAAGAGAGAGTAGGATATTATTCATTGCAAATTGACTTTCGACTTGCAATTGTTAAAATCCAGATTTTCCTCTAACCATTATCTTCCATATATTTCTGTAGATGCCTACCAGGTTTACACCGTTCTACTACAGTCGTGGTTACACTGTGGATTCTACTCAACACATGCTTTGGCTCATGCTATAGTATGCCCGATTTACCTATCCACCAGAATACCATATCCTTACAAAAATCATTGGAAGTTCCCAAACAGCAGTGATGGCCCGGGTAAGCATTCGGGGGAGAACCATATCAGAGGAAGACCATTAGTATACTGGATATGGTTGGGACAGCAATTCTGCTATGCAGAACTGTGCTTATATTGCCATTACCCGACTTCGATGTGAATTACCTGAGTGGGAAGAATTTTACTGTTATGTCCCATCTTTAGCCCAAGGGAAAGATCACACCACATACCCAGGTTTAAATGAAATAGGTCCAGGATTAAACACCCCATATCTCCAACTTGCAGGCTTTGTGCGCTCTCTTGATATGCTTTACCGCAAAACCTATACTGAATTACAACATGTCCGCGCTAGAGTAGTCACCCTAGAAAGAAGCCGTATGCCTATGTTTCGCCAAGGTCACTATACACCTGAGTTCATGTATGGTGAAGATGCTATGTATGCACCAGTTGAAGAATTACCACAACCCTCTGGAAATTACCATGAGAGAACCCCACCTTCACCCTCTACTACCGTGACTATCTTTCCACCACTTGGAACCACCGGACAATTTGGACCACCAAGTCATGTTCATTGGTATGGACGAGTTTTTGAACTAAAAATGGATGATTAAACATAGTCCATGTCTAATTTTTGTAACCATGGTAAGACCACCTTAAGAAGACTTGAAGTTGTAACCCACTTGTAGGATGGTTAATGTGGGACCTTTTATATGTTCTTGGTAGCCCAATTTTGAAGAGAACCATTTATGTAATATATGTATCACGGCTGCCATGTAACCCCATTTATGTAAGTACTCTATGGATGAATGTTATAGTAATTAGGAACCTGTTTATCCTTATTTTCCTAATGACTGTGCTTGCTGTCCAGAAATTTTCCATTTGCCAAAAATGAGCTCAGCAACATGAGATCATGATCGTAATGTTTAAAGTTTTATACCTAGCCATAGCCTTAACATGCTAATTGTAACCAACAATGTCCTTTTAATTTGTGTAGTTTTCCCCTAGCTTAATTTTACCTTCATTTACCCAATTTAGGAAAACCCTTGACCAAATCTGAGTTCGACAAGATTGGATTACGACTATAGGTATTGAAAAATTGTACCTTGCTACAACCTGTCATGCCCGGAAAATACCTTTCCCGAACGCTAGTGTATTAATCCCCGTCCCAGGAAAAGCCGGGGTACACCACACAAACTTGATACAAAAGACACATCTTTATTAATTATCACGATAATATTTACATTATTACAAAGGCACATAAGGCCTGACAACAAAAGAAAAACAGCAGCGGACTAGCGGGCCTACGGCTCCATCTTCACAGGCGCTCAACTGGGGTATAAGCCAGAACTCCACAAAGACTTCTTCTTCAAGAGCTTCACTGACTGGAGGGGGAAAGATTGAGCAAGGATGAGTACAACCACCGTACTCAGCAAGCCACACCGGAAAATGCACTTAATGCAAGGGAGTACAAGGATTCATTTATAAGGGTTATTTTGCGGTAAATAAGCATTTCAAAACATTTAATCATTTAAAGGCATTTTAATCAAACCACGGCTTATCTCTAGTCAAATTATTATCAAGCCGCGCACCAACGCGATCTTGCCTTAAACCAGACCCACAGAAAATCAATCCAATTATTCCAGTTCATCAGAATAAAACCTCTAACTTTGGGTCATTGCTCCGCTTGCCCATAACCGAGGGTGCGGCTATTCGAATAGTTTATACTCTGGCCAGAGGTGTACATCTTTACCCACAAGACACGTTTTCCTCACGTGTCACCACGTGCCACATGCCACCACGGCATACGGGCGGAAACCATGACATAACCCACCGTCTAGTACTGCCTTAAACAAGGAATACCGACATAGACTTCCCCCGCCAGGTGCCCTGGGTCGAGCGGACAGTCTATGCCCCCGGGCGTACTACCAGAGACGTCGACCCCACTAAGGGCTTCATCCATCCCTATCCGTATCTTCCTTGTTCATGACCGCACTAACTGATACGTTAAGCCTTACCCATTAGACATGTGGTAGTACGGAATATGCTTTGCAATCCTGCCCCGAAGACCGGTCCTTATGTCGACTGAGGTGCGACTAGCTAAACCAAGCACCTCGAGCCCAACCGAAAACAAATTTGGGAATTTTGAAAGGGGGGCCAACATATCCAGGCTAACAAGCCTCTAATCCATCAATAAATAAGATTATAGTGACATTCCCAAAGTCTAGATATTATAAAACAACTAAAATGTTTCTATTTAAGCAGGGCTAAGCATAATCCTAAAATTTCTAGTAAGCACCACATATAGAGTTCTCACTAGCTGGTTTTTGTTACCTAGGGTTGGCATAGGTAATTACACAATAACAAATAATAAGGCTATAACAAGGATTGTAGGAAAGGCTAAATAAAACAGTTATTTAGTAAAGCGAATGCAATAATTTAAATTAAAATACTTTTCACAAACTAGGATTCAATATGCTCAAGGAGCGCGTGAATTGCCTTGCTCAGAGAAAAGGGAGGCTTCTGAAGCTTCAACGACGAGCTTGAGCTGCACCACAGGAACCACCGAAACGAGAGCAACTACACGAACAAACGAAACAAAGCTACAGCTCTAAGAAAGAAACAAGAACAATACATAAAAACAACAAACACGGGTTCTTAAAGTTATAACAAAAACTAAACAGTTTGAACGGGTCAATTTGGAGCTCGTATGGCCGAGAAACGACCATCCAAAATTTAGGTGCAATTAAAGTGGATATTTCCGAGTTGTTTAATTATTATTATACCATTAAATTATGTGTAATGCAATATCGCTCGAGGAGGGGAAAGGATCGAGCGACTGGCAGCCAGGACCCACGGGTCAGACGGCTAGTTCACCGTGGATCAGGTTCACAGAGATGATCCACGGGAAGGATGGAGTGAGACTATGCGTGTCAACCGAAACAAGTGGCCGACAAGTGGGGACTCACTCGAATGCCACACGGGCTGCACACGTGGGCAATCACGAGGCGGCTAAACGGGCAGACGAAAAGGACCACCACAAGTGCACGCGAAGACCGAACGAACGACTACCGACACTGGTGGACGAGACCGGGACCGACAACGGCATGACGGGCACGGTGGCGACACGGGGAGGACGAGGAAAGGGCAGCGAGGGAGCGGACCTTACCACAACGCGATGAGGCGAGGGGATGACGACGACTACCGACGACAAATGGGGGAAACGGGCGGCGACGAACGTGGAGACGGCTTCGGCATCGACCTTTGCACGAAGGCGAGGACGAGCTTGGCGAAGCGGTGCCGAGGACAAAGGCGACGACGAGGGCAGCAGCGACGACTCGGGGACGACGAAGACGAACGGGCAGCACTCGACGAACTTCGGGCTTGGAGAAGAGGCGGACGACGACGGGCTGCGCTCGGCTTGATGGGAACGACGGCCGGAGGATGACGACGACGACGCGAACGACCTTGATGACGCGGACAGCTTCGGCTTGACGAAGGGAGAGCCGACGGCTAACGCGACCGGGAACGACTAGGGGACGGCGAAGACAGCGGCGGTGGCCGAACGACAGTGAGGCTGGCGTGAAGCACGCCGCTGCGGTAACAACGGTGGTGGCGACGCAGTGGGTCGACATGCCAGCGAGGAGGATCGGTCGACCAAAGGTGGCAATGAACGACGACGGAACATTTGCGACACACTGCAAGACCGAGCGGTGGCCGGGGAAAAGAATGACGCCACGACGTCGGGCAGCACACCGACAAAGGCGGTAAGGGCTGCCGGAGTATGAGGAGGATGACGGCGGTTGGAGACGGTGCAGCGGCTGCGACACCATGGGTTGTCGGCGTCCACGGTGCTCCGGCTGACCTCGGACAGGACGAAGGCGAGGCCGGGAGAGAGGGGAGCAGCTGCGATGTCGGGGGGAGGCGACGGCATGGTCGGCGCTGCTCTGGCCAATGGGGAGGGGCAGCTGGAGTTGGTGGCGCGGTGGAGAGAGGAGGCCGCATGGGGAGAGGCAAAAGGAGAGGAAGGGAGGATGCCGCACCATTTATAGGCCGAAGGAGAGGAGGGGATTGCCAGGGAGATGATGGGACGACCGGGGAGAGGAGGGGATGGCCAGGGAGAGGAGGGGACGGCCGGGGAGCTCGTCGACCGGCCATCCATGGCAGCCAAAGGAGAGCGATTAAATCCCCACGAATTTAAGCCGAATCAAGAGGGGGAAACTAGGGGGAATTGAAGAGGAAGAGGAGAGGAACCGATTTTTGCAATCAAATGGAAGGGGAAACAACCGGGGAGAGAAGACCAAGAGGCAGGGGTGCCTCTGTTCGGCCGGGAGGGAGAGGAGAAGGCGGCGGCTCGGCTGTGGAGGAGGAAGAAGACGACCTCTTGCTTCCTTGGGCCAGCTGGGCCGCGCAAGGAGGAGAGCAGGCCGGTGGGGGGCGGCTGGGCCAAGGGGAGGGGAAACGAGATGGGCCGAGAAGGGAAAAAAAGCCCAAGAGGGGAAAGAGAGGGAGGGAGAAGAAGGGGACTTTGGCGGCAGGCCGAGGGAGAGGAGGAGGACTTTGGGCCGAAAGTGGCCCAAAGAGAGGGAAATAATTATTTTTAGGTTTTCCATTTAATTAAATTTGAAATTGGTTATTGTTGCGTTAAAATTATTTCTTGTGCTATGAAAATTCAAGTAAAAATTAAGGGACCAATTTAGAGCGTGAAGAATTTAGAAAAAATCCTCCAAACCACTTTCGAATTTTTCTTGTACGCATTTTAATGTTTGCGATTTTCTTTTCGAATTTTAAATAATTCTATTATTTCTTTAAACGAACGATTTTTAACTTGGGATGAATTTATCAGGACGTGACACAACCCCAATATATTAACTACCTTTAAAGACGCTTTATCAGGACGTGACACAACTCCAATATATTAACTACCTTTAAAGACGCTTTACCAATAAGTTATATTTTCTATGAACCGTACTCGCCATGACTGAATAGACACCGCTCCACTCCTTCAGCCGAATAAGAGTTCTTATTATCTTAACTACAGCAAGTCGATAATACAACTTAAAAAGTTTTCATAAACTCATTCCGTTGGTTAAAGGAGTGTTCATAGAAAGACCAACTAATGACCTTTTCAAGAAAAAAAAACTTTTTGTTGAAAATATTAAATCTGGTAGGTTTGAAAAGATTTTCTAAATAACAAAAACTAATAATGTTGTGTAATTATCAGAAAAATCAACCTATACCTAACCGTCATTTCTGTCCACAACTCAACCCAAATCTCGGGGACGAGATTTATTTTAAGGGGGATAGATTTGTAACATACCAAAAATTCGAAATTCGAATTTTGATTTCACCTAAATAATAAAAATGTGTTTTCAAGTTGATGACCAAAATTTTTCAAATTTACAACCTAGGTAAGGTTAAAATTAGCTGATGCCCATATGCAAATTTGTGAATAATTTAAAACTTTTCTTTCCTAGTTTAACTTGACATGCAAAACGTGTGCATGCTTGCATAAACACAAGATGTGGTGTGCGATTTGAGTCCTTTTAAATGTTTTTGGATCTTGGATGCATTACATACTAGGCCTCATGAAAACAAGAATACATACATGATAATTCATATACAATAAAAGCACTACACTAGTCATCACCTTAAGTGCACCCATGCTCAAGTATTTTGTGAGTTAAGCATGGTGAATAGGAAGAAAAGTCTAAACACATCATCTCTGGTTCATTAAAAATTAAGAATATAATTTTCCAATCATTTAAATATATATTTATAATAGGAACACATAAAGGTAGGTGAACTCACTGAATACCTAGAAATAATTGGTGCAATATAAATTCATGGGGAAATTCATGTAGATCTATTCAATATATATACCTTACTGGAATTTTGTTATAATTTAATATGTACATTTGATACCTCAAATAATTTGGTCAATGCAGTCAAACTATAAACTATTTCTAAACCCTAATCGGCAAAACGGATACACATCTCATATATGTATTTTTATCACATGAGAATGTATAGAGATATAATTTATTCAAATACTACTCTATTTATCCTGAATTAACATAATTTTTCCAGATTTTATTTTATAGGTTTTGACCTTCTAAAAATTCAAATCATTTTCGGCTGGACTGAATTTATTTATTTTCTAGGGAATAAAGTATAGGGAATTTTTGTGTGAAACCAAAGAAAATGGAATCTGGGTATTTTTATCTACCTCCAGAAAAATCCACAGTAATTTATCATGTACAAAAATTAAGTTATGGAATTATAAATAAGGGAGAAAGAAAATAAATAGGGAAAAATCCTAAAACTACCCTAACAGTAAGTTTACCAAAAATTCTACCCATCTCTCTCACTCTACCTCTGTTTACACCGCCTTGGACCCACTTGACAGTCACACGAGCTAGCTCTCACCTCTGTGTACCATCTCCACCGCTCATGCAACTCGAGAGAGAGACAGAGAGAGCGGGAGGAAGCGACGCCGACGTGTTCGACGCGTGGCCGGGACGTGTCCGCCACCGAGCTCACCCATATCATCTCCTGGACGTGTCGCCCTTCTATCTACTCCCTTCCAGAACCGAGCTAATCGAGAGAGGAGGTCCTTTGCCGCTGCATCGCACTCACCATTACCGTCGCCATTGCTACCAAGCCACGGTCACCCACTACTACAAAAACCTCCATAGGTACCGGCCACATAGGTGCCGGATTTGCTAGAACCGGTACCTAAAAGACAAATAGACCTAATTTTTCCACGAACCGGCACCTATAAGATCTTATAGGTGCCGGTTGGATGGGAGAAGGCTATAGGTGCCGGTTTGTAAGAAAAACCGGTACCTATGAGCCCAAAAAAGGTGCCGGTTTTATTTACGAACCGGCACCTATCACATAGGTGCCGATTCGTAATAAGAACTGGCACCTATGTTACGGCAACATAGGTGCCGCTTTAACCTAATAAACCTGCACCTATCACATAGGTGCCGGTTCTTATTAAAAACCGGCACCTATGTGGTGGCTTCCTTCAGAAGGAAACTAAATAGGTGCCGGTTCATAACATTAACCGACACCTATATCCCCCAAGTCTATATATACCCCTTGTTCACTGCATTCTCATGATTTTGTGGCTTCTCTTCAGCTCATCCAAACGGGGGGAGGAGGTTTTGCCCAAAAATTTAAAAAATATCGAGAGGTCTATGTGTTTGCGTGCGTAAAGGTTAGTACGTGTTGATTCGATATGTAATTCGCAATAATATTTGTCAAGTTAATTTTTTTTTGCAATTTGTTTTGTTGAATGAGAAGCATGAGAAAGTATGATGACTTATTATTTTGGAGTAATTTAGAGATTAATCATCAATGAGTAATGTAACTGTTATTAACATATATCAGAATTTCAATAGATATAGAGAATGATATACGTATGTTAGTGGTTAATTTAAGAATTTTCGTAGGAGCGATGGATGAAGGAGGGATGAACATTCCGCAGCGCGGTACCTTGGAATATGCCAGGAGAGTAACCAACTTCGTGATCGCAGCCACGAGATCCAGATCATTGAACACGACGGAACACTTGCGTTGTCCATGCGCTGATTGCAGGAATGAGAGACAGTTTCCTGCAAAACAAGTTCATGAGCATCTCCTAACAAGGGGTTTTATGCCTAATTACACATGTCAGGACAATCATGGTGAAGATGAGAATCCGGATGTAATGGACGGAGGCAATGTGGAGTTGCCTGCTGACGGAGGTGGATATGATAGTGACGAATCAGATGGTTTAGATCAGATGTTACGCGACGGGGAGACAGCCCTCGACGATGACAGGCAATACGAGAAGTTCAAGGGCATGGTGGAGGACTCAAAAACCCCGCTTTATCCAGGATGCAATGAGCAGCACACCAAGTTACACGTCGTCCTCTCGTTGCTGCAGATGAAATCAACCAACGGTTGGAGTGACAAGAGCTTCACAGAGCTTCTACAGCTGATTGGAGACCTCCTTCCAGCGGGTCATGTGCTGCCAGAAACAACATACCGAGCGAAGAAGGTTGTCTGTCCACTCGGACTGGAAGTGCAGAAAATTCACGCATGTCGAAATGACTGTATCCTATATCGAGGTGACTATGCAGACTTGGATACATGTCCAGTTTGCGGAGCACCGCGGTATAAGGGTGGAGTTAACGATGATGATGATGTTGATGATGACAGTGGTGGCCCGGTCCTGAAGAAGAGGAAAGTGCCCGTTAAAGTTGCGTGGTATTTTCCTATAATCCCTCGGATTGAACGCATGTATGCAAATAAAAAACATGCAAAGATGATGCGTTGGCACCACGAAGAGCGTAAGAAGGATGGAATGATAAGACACCCTGCCGATGGATCTCAATGGAGAAAGATAGATAGAAAGTATAAAAAGCATTTCGCGCAAGAGATTAGGAATATAAGGTTTGGGCTGAGCACGGACGGGATGAATCCATTCGGTGACATGAGCAGTCGACATAGCACGTGGCCAGTGGCACTTGTTATCTACAACCTTCCTTCATGGTTGTGCATGAAGCGTAAGTATATTATGATGCCACTTCTAATCCAAGGGCCCAAGCAACCTGGCAACGATATCGATGTCTACTTCAGGCCATTAGTGGATGATCTTAAGTTTCTATGGGACCGGGGTGTGCAGATGTGGGATGCGTACAAAAGAGAGTACTTCACCTTAAGGGCAATGTTGTTCGTTACCATCCAAGATTACCCTGCAGCTGGTAACACATCCGGGCAAACAGTGAAAGGTGGTTGTGCATGTGTGCAGTGCATGCGGGATACAGCGAGCAGGTGGCTGAAGTACTCCGGAAAGACTGTGTACATGCGCCATCGGAGGTTTCTTCCAGCCGGCCACCAGTACCGTAGCAATACAAGAGATTTTGATGGCACGGTGGAGGAGGGTACAGCTCCAACACATCGTACCGGCAGAGAGATTTTTGAAGAGGTACAAGATATTGAATGTATATTTGGTAAGGGGCAAGGCAATCGAGGCACAACGAGCAAGGGTGGTAAGAAACCTCTTTGGAAGAAGAAATCTATCTTTTGGGAACTACCATATTGGAAAGATTTGGATGTCCGTCACGCGATTGACGTGATGCATGTTGAGAAGAATGTGTGCGAGAGTTTGATGGGACTCCTGCTAAACATACCCGGCAAGACAAAGGACACGTTGAAAGCCCGGAGAGACCTCGCAGACATGAACATCAGGCCCGAGCTACATCCTCTAGAACAGCCCAATGGTCGCCAGTACCTCCCTCCCGCGTGCTACACCCTTAGTGCCGCAGAGAAAATAAGCCTGTTGGAGTGCCTGCAGGGTGTCCGAGTCCCCTCTGGTTACTCCGCGAACATTAAAAGACTTGTCAACATGAAGGAGAAGAAATTAGTGGGCATGAAGTCACATGATTGCCACGTGCTGATGACACAACTTCTTCCTGTTGCTATTAGAGGCATTTTGCCAGATAAGGTTCGAAACCCAATCCTAAAGCTGTGCTCGTTCTTCAATGCTATATATCAGAAGGTGATCGATCCAAGCACGCTAGACAAGCTCCAAGCAGATGTAATCATTACCCTTTGCCAGCTCGAGATGTGTTTTCCACTATCATTTTTTGATATAATGGTTCACCTCGTGTCACATATCGTGAAAGAGATAAAGATTCTCGGCCCAGTGTATCTGCATAACATGTGGGCTTTCGAGAGGTTCATGGGGATCATAAAGAAGTATGTGCGTAATAGAGCTCGACCAGAGGGCAGTATCGTAGAGGGTTATGCAACAGAGGAGGTGGTTGAGTTCTGTATCGACTATATGGATTTGCATCCCATTGGTGTGCCGATGTCTCGACACGAGGGCAGGCTACTAGGGAAAGGGACACTAGGGCATAAGGCAATTTTCGCTCCTAGCCTAGAAACATTACGGCAAGCACATTTCGCAGTGCTCCAGCAGTCGACCTTGGTGGCTCCATTTGTCGACATGCATTATAACACACTCCGCAGCGAGAACCCAAGCAAATCAGAGGCATGGATAGCTAAGCAGCATAGGCTGAATTTTGGCGATTGGTTACAGAAGCATATCATTGCTATGAATACTGATAGTGACCAGCTGTATGTTTTGTCTCGAGGACCTGCGAGCACAATTCATTCATTCCAAGGGTATGACATTAATGGCTATACATTTTACACGAGAACCCAGGATGCCAAGAGCTCGTATCAAAACAGTGGTGTCCACATAGACGCCTTCGACAGTAATGGTGTAGAACAAACGTACCATGGTTATATAGAGGCAATCTGGGAGCTTGAATATGGACCGCTGAAGGTACCACTTTTCCAGTGTCAATGGGTCAAAATTCCAAGTGGTTTGAGGATTGACAAGTACGGAATGTTCATCGTGGACTTAAACAATGTAGGTTACCAAGATGAACCATTTGTGCTCGCAGAATCCGTAACACAAGTTTTTTATGTCAAAGACCCTTCCTCGTTGACCGATCGCCACGTGGTTCTCCATGGAAAGCGAAGCATTGTCGGAGTTGAGAATATCGTTGATGAGGAAGGCTACGATCAAATCGACGAGCTACCACCGTTTGCAACAGATGTAGAAGGAGGTGAAGAAAGTCAGGAAGACGAAGACGAGGAAGAAGCACCATATGTTCGCAGCGACCATGAAGAAGGAGTAATTGTGATAGACCTGCATGTTTGAATTGTACTGTAACAAACATGTAAATTGTGTAATTGGTCCAGCCTTAGTGCAGGCTATTGGTTTGTGTCTCTATCTACCTATCTATCTTGCTATCTATATATATATATATATATATATATATATATATATATATATATATATATATATATATTACGAGATTTAGATTAATTGAATTCAGTATAAGTTCAAGGCATATTAGAGCTCTAAGCATGCTATGGGTTGTGATCAAACCATAGCTACCAATCAAAAATAAATAAGCACTAAAAACAGTACATGCTCAAACATCATTAACTAACTCTTTATCAATCTCGATTCATTTGAATATGAGGACAAGAGTTGGACCGATTCAATTAATTAGAATAGAACAATTACACAACAAAAGAGAAAATATGGTATTTGTTGGCAGTAGATGGGTTTCACTAAATCAAAATTGTGGCACTTTACTGATTTATTTTAGATTTGAAATTCTTATAATTTTGAAATATATATATATATATATATATATATATATATATGAATGATGCCCCAAACAACAGCTCACTTGCATGGATCTCTGTAGTCAGAGCTTTTGCTATGAATACCGTAAGATTTCCACACATATCCTGGCTGTGAATACTGGCTGTGAAGTACTACATTTGCAAACATGTAATTGTGATTGTGTTAAAGGTACCTGTATAACCCCCCCCAGAATTGTCCATAGGTACCGGTTCGTATTAACAACCGGCACCTATGTGGTAAAAGGTGCCGGTTGTACATAATAACCGGTACCTATATGGTAGAAAAGGTGCCGGTTCCAATTTATAGCCGGCACCTTTTAGCATAAATAGGTACCGGTTTCATTCTACAACCGGCACCTTTAACCATAATAGGTACCGGTTGTAAATAGGAACCGGTACCTATGTGGCTTGTATATATGCTGGGCCATCGCCATTTCGCCAGCCACTGCCGACGCCATTTCCCCCAAACCACCTTGCCGACTCCATCGCTCTACCGTCCGCTGCCCGCCGCCCGCCGTCGCCGTTCACCACCGTCCCCCTCCTGCACCACCGTCGGTCCTCCACCTGCCTGGATCTACCGCCGTCACCGTCCACCGTCGTCCTCCTTCCGGATCCGCGGGCCCCTCACCCGGCCACCTGCGCCCTCCATCCCCATCCTCCTCCACCGCCGCCGCTGCCCTCCTCCAGCGCCGGCGTCCTCCATCGTCGCCGCTGCTCTCCTGCAGCGCTGTCCAATTCCTCCGCCGTCGCCGTCCACCGCCGTCCACCGTCGCTGTCCACCGCCGTCCACCGCAGCCGCCTTCCTCCGCTGCTTTGGTGGTCTCCTCCGCCGCTGTGCTGCTGCTGCGGGAGGTGCTGCCGCGCTCCTCTAGCGCCGCCGTCCTTCGTCGTCACCGCCGCCCTCCTCCTCCCTGCCATCGGGTATTGTAGTATTGTCCACATCTTGATACTCCATAACCCTTTCTATATTACTAGTTGTGATTCATGGGTACCTTTTATCATATCAGTTGTGATTCATGTATTGTCCACATCTTGGTTTTGGCTTTTAAGTACATGCTGGACACATAGACGCACTGAAGCACACATACCATATGCTCATGCCCACACCTGTACATCCTAGCAAACATCTTAGTGTATATGTATGTACTACCATCTTAGTGTATAATCTGAGGCATAAACTACACATGATTCTTGTAAGCAATGATTTGTTCCATTAGAGATATTCCATTATATATTGGTCGGCCTCAGTAAAAGCGAAGATATAAGTTCCATGGACAAGTATGGATGTTGCCACCACAACTCTTGCTTGTAAATTTTCTTCCCAAAAGAATTGAGTTGTAGAGTTTAGTTATCCATTAGTTCTTCCATGTAGCGCATCCTCATAAGTTTATTACCTATTTTTGAAATTGACAGTTGGTGAGGCAGTACTGCAGTGCTAAACTGATAATTCAGAATTCAGAGATAGGGTTTTTCAACTGACAATATAGGACAAGGTTATAGTAATGTCTGAACTAGACAATTCCAGAATTCTTTAGAACTTAAAAAATTAGCAAATCATCAATTTAAATAGCAAGGTTAAGTACCATACTTGCGAAAAACCTGTTATCACTGTATCCAGAATTAATGTCAATATTCAATTTCGGATTTCAGAATTAAACAGCTTTATAAATGAAAATTAATCAGTTGCTAACTAGAGAACTAAAGGTGACAGGTTTAGAACAAGAACTACTCCTATATCTTCACTTTCAGATTCCAGATTTCAGAACAAAAGCAAAGTTAGTTCATTCATGTGGTGTAAATAAAGTCAGTTTTGAATATGTAAGTAACACATACTCTAGGTTTCAGGCAATCTGTAGAACAATTATGTACATAAGGATTGCTTTTGAATTTCACTACTCAAATTCATGTTTCATAACTAAACAGATTTCAGAACTTGAGCACAAATTCAGAAATTAATACGTACACTATAGCTATGCAAAGTACATTAGTACACTTGCTTTATGAGGCTGTTTACTTTTTCATATTTTTTCAATTTTGGGTCTCTCGCTTTTCGCTTACACGTTTTCTAAACTGCTACATGGTGTATGGAATTAGATGGCATTACTTTACTGTTGGTATATTTGGAAGAATATCATCAAGAGGACAAGTTCTTACACTAATTTTTTGTATCTATCTAGCAGTAGTTCTAGCCTAGATCTACAAAAGGAAATGTCAAGGGAACAAGATAACATTAGGCCTACAAATTCTGGAGAAAGCGATGGTGGTAATGGTAGCCCAAGTGGCTTTCTAAACTTGAATCAGCCCGGTGTTAACCCGCACAATACAGAGGTAAATTAACCCATCTGGAACAAATAATACCTTAAAACTACATATATCGTTAGATATGAATGACTAATTTATACTGATGTTCGAAGGAGGTTGATCCTTCGGCCACTACGCACTCCGCGAATAATTCAACCTCATCGGCAAGAAGAAAGGCTAGAGGTCCAACTAGGATGCCCTCAGGTCTATACACTATCACGGAGTTAGCTGCAGATGGGACGCCTATAGCTCCAGAATCGGCACTCACCCCATACGGCAAAGCTATAGGTGTCATCGTGAAGGATGACATCCCCATCAAGTACCGGCACTGGAAGAGCAGTGATACAGACGAATTGGAGTGGACGGTACCAGACAGAGACAAGGATCTTGCTTGGGAAAAGTTAAAGCGGACATTCCAGTTTCCCGAGGGACAAGAAGAACTCGCAAAGTCCGGGGCTCTTAAGAAGATGTCCATCAGCTTCAAGAAGTGGAAGACGGATCTTAACAGGAAGTTTGTCAAGAAGGGCCTGACACCAAATTTTGAAGATGCCAACTATCGAAGGTGTCGTCTTTTCTGGGATGACTTTGTGGCCTATAGAACATCAGATGAGGCAAAGGAGATTAGCGAAAGGAACCAGGCCAATGCGGCCAAAAACCGATACCCTCACCGTCTCGGCCCTAGCGGATATGCTAAGAACATAGCCAAATGGCAACTCCGGGAAGATGAGCTGCTGCAAAAGGGAATCGAGATCGAGACGAAGGACTGATGCCAACGGGGAAAGAATTACCAATACGCCCGAGGTTCAACACTCTCGGATACAGGCGAGTTGGTACACAAGGGTCCTCGAGAGCAAGAAGTGTCCCAGAGGATCCACGAGGCCCATCTAAAGTCCTCAGAAGGTTCTTTTGTTGCGAGCAGGGAGAGAGATGAGCTTACACTTGCATTGCAGAACCTTGAGCATCCGGGACGCACAAGAGGAATTGGCCTAGTTCCATGGAGAGAAGGTTTTCCTGAAGACAGACATAGGTACCGGTCTCGGAGCAATAAAAATTCCAGAGACCAATCGAAAGAGATAAGGCTATTGAAAGAACAAATGGCACTGGTAATGGCAAGGCTTGAAGGTCAGCAAGGAGGCAATGCTGGCTACTTAACCAGTCCAGGTGGGAAGAAAAGCAGCTGCGCTTCAACTGAGGTTCCTCAAGAACCGGACACGGTTCATTACCCCGTGGACCACATCACTGTACGTACTGCATGCAGGCTGCATGTGCCACTTCAAAACATCAGTCAAGAGGTGGCACGCGCGATGGCACATCCCGTAACGGAGGGAGGGACGATACACGGTAAGCCGATACCAAGTGGCTACTCAAGGGTCGAAGTGGAGGACGTGCCGAGGAGGTACAGGGCAGTGCAGCTTGATTTTGCTCCAGAGGAGGGGGTGAACACTCTTGGTGAAGCCATCCACAACATAATCCTGTGGCGCAAGCGTTTCATTATCTTTCCTTCAGGAGATGGTAATAACGAGCCAAGCGATGGCGGGTCTAGCTCTGAAGGACTTCCTCCCTCCCCTCAAAGTATGCCAACTCCACCACCATTGCCACATAAGAGCCTGTCTCCTCCACCGGCGCAACGTAAGAGCCCATCTCCTCCAGAGGCAGCACATCAGAGCCTAGCTTCATCAAACCGGCCGAAAAAGAGGGGGCGCCTCTGTAAAACTTCCCAAATGTCTGAACCACCATCTCTGAAGAAGACCAAGAAGACGCCATTGCCTACCAGGTCGGAGCCATCTTTCAAAGTGCCAGTCGAAGTACAGGATCACTTCATTCGCATGGCAAGGCCACCTGCCTGAAAGCAACCTATTACGGACTTCCGACGCACGATCAGGAAAAAGGGTTTGCAAGAATTTTCGAAGAAAGAATTCGAGAAAGATGAGGCCAGCAAGACTATGCAAGACTTTCTAAAAGAGGCAGGGCTGAAAAGTTTGGATGATGTGGATAATATTGAGATGGCCCCATTGGCAGATCAGTTCAAGCTTGGTCATTCTTTGACTACCGACGAATATCGCCACGTCGTTGGCAAATGTACTCAAATGAGAAGGGTAGAAGAGTGGTACTTACAGATGGCCAAGGATGGTAAAGAGATGTTTCCCGTCTTTTACAGGGACGAGGACTTTCATCACTGTAATGGTATAGTTTGGGTCCCATTTAGAGAACTATTTCATCTATACAATCTGAGGGAGCTAGACTTATCGGTAATTCAGTTATGGGCATTGTAAGTATACTCGACCTCTCGCCATTTTTCTAAGTAAATATCCTCGTTGCGTGTCTAATTATTTTCCTTATGCAGAATGGGGGCGCTTGAATGTAGAGCGACCCATAACAAGCTAGGATTCCTCGACCCACAAATAGTCAATTCCTGTAATATTGACGCAGGCGAATGGTCCTCCCAAGAAGTGCTGAACTACCTTTACACATCCTTTGTCAAGCTGCAGGACATGAATACCATCCTTCTGCCCTACCACTTTAAGTAAGTGTGGCATTATCGTTGTACCTCCCATCGTTGTACTTTAAGATGTTAATTGTTCTCTTCCCTTGTATGTAGGCCTCACTGGATTCTTATTGCCATCCATTTAAACGATTCCAAGATTGTCGTCATGGATTCAATGAGGAAACCGCAATCCAACTACCAATCCCTCATTGACATCCTAGATAAGGCACTTGTGAAGTACAAGAAGAAGTGTATTCGACACGCTCCATGTGCAAATAAATTCCGAGTTTGGTGCCACCCTTATTGCTCACGTCAGGATCCGGGCACGAGCACATGTGGGTTCTACGTGATGAGATTTATGTGGGTTTTCATGGAGGACGGCAACTGGAACATTACGGATGCTTAGGTTCGCCCTGTCTCCTAAGACATAAATCCAATTTACTAAACACATAGTATCTTTCCACATCTTTAATCCTTCCATTTGCAGAAATTAAAGCTCCCGACAAGTAAATTGCTGCCACATGTTTGCTTGGGTCTCGCTGAACAGCTATGTGGATTCATCTTCGACCATATCATCTCGTCAAACGGCGCATACAACATTTCGAAGGCTCCTGCTGGGCTAGTGGGTTTCATTGAGGCTGGCGGCCCTAGTGACACTTTAGATAGCCGATCAACGCCAAAGCATACAAAGACCTAGAATTAGTGGGCCATACCTTTCAAACATTTTCTAAGTATCTTGTAGATTAGTTATTTGGATTGATGTGGTTTTCTTAATGTCTTGAACATGCATTAAGTTTCTCTATTTGTTAATGTTTATCTATTATTTTTTCACACATATATCTAACCATGTATTCAATTTTCTCTATTTCATATTTTTATCCCTAACAGCAACAGGTGATCTCACTGACTGGATATGGCATGGATGAGGGAGGCATCATCATTGTTGTCTCTGTAAGCAACAGGTGAGCATGTGTAACTAAAATTTTCATATGAGTACGAGTTTAGAGCATTTGAGATGTTGTAGAGCTCAAGCGAATTTTTGTCAAGTCTCCTGAGATGTGTAACACATTTGGTCGCCGCCTTCGTGTGGTTTGACGGGCACGTCTCAGGCTGAAGTTGACTGGCACGCTGAGTCCCAGCAATATCTTCTATGCTCTCTACTCGAGGCTTCGGGTTTTATATTATGGTCCTAGTCCCAGTAATATCATATGATTTGTGGAACACTACTATTTATTTTGTGCACTACATGCATATGCCATGCCAGTATACATCTCTCCAACCGCACTGCACCTTCCTGGCCGGGTACGGTAATAGCCGCCGAGCACAATAGCAAATCACATGAGAGAGGATTCCTGATACGGCTTTTTATAAATGGTTGTCATAAAAAGCTGTATCCTTGCAATTTCCTGCCTCACAGTGGCATAGACGCATAGTACTTCATTTTTCGTACATTAACTTTTTCGATAATTCTTACTTGCCATTCTTTTTATCTTGGTTCTCCTAGTTTCGTTCTTTACAGTTTACTAGCAAGATGCCTGTGTGTTGCAATGGGTAAATATCAGAGGCACATGGATGGATGGTTAATTCCTTCTTTACCTACACATGTGCCATGATATGGTATTGATAAGCCCCAAAGTGTAGCCACCACATAAATCTAAGAAACAGTTATAGCTAACCAATTCAGAGGAGTTTTTCACAAAAATGGTGTCTGAACAGTGAACAGTGAGTTAGTGACCAGCATGTTAACATTCCATGATGTAGATAGCTGACACTTCTTAGAAGTTTTAACTAAGGGTGAATGAAACAATGGCAAAATCCATGCACCCGACGCCGAAATACCAAAGGCATATTCAACTACTTTGACCTGGTTCAAACTTAAGCATGTGAAACCATTTATCAGCATTGAGATGTTGAAAATGAAGGTAGTGTTTTTTTCATTTTAAAATTGCAAGATAGCTCTTCAATTAGTTGTTCGTAGCAAACATCCTTCACAAATCATATCTGGAAATATACAGCATACCTCGTTGGGGAGCTAACCCTCCGTCAGACATATATCTTGGAAGGATAACAAATACATATAAACACTTTGAGCGCACATGGTTTTCATATCTAATATTTATTTTTTAACAGATTTGCGCTGCCAGTTACTCTTCAGAATTTCTTGTGCAAGTACCGGTACTATCACGCCACTATAGGAGCAACCGGCAATGTAGAAAGGATTTGATAGAAACTCAAGATATTCAGAAAACCACTGGAAAAAGAATCACCTCAGTAGTTTGAAAGAAATTTATGTCCATTACAAAACATGCATATAAATCACATACCTTTGATAAAAAATCATACAGCGGATAAATAATATTTTTAGAAATAAAGTTAACCAGTATGTTAAAAAAAATTGTTTATACAATGCAGTGTAAAAGGTTGTTTAACAAAACGTATTTTTCAAAGTGTGGAGTAAAAGAACATTTCATTAATCTGATGAATAATATGAAAAGAACAGCCCGCTGCAATGGCTGTTGAAGTGATGAGCGGTGCAGCAGGGAGCGGTCATCCAACCTCACTGCGAGAAGAAAACAGCCAGAAGATAACTCAACCAATCTACTTTTCCTTCCATGTTGTCAACTAGAGTAAAAGAATTGGATGCAGTAATGTGCATATGTTATAAAAAAGAAAAGAAAGAATCAATTCTATTCCACTGAGTTTGAACCGATTCAACGATCTGCGGTCCAGTTTGTTTTTTTCTGTATATACCATTGATTTGTCAATTATATCTTCAAATGTACTACTATATAACTTGCATATATAAACTCAATTTGATTTCAGTTGCAATGCATGGGGCTCTAGGCTAGTTTTGATAGAAATTGAAGACAACTAGCACAGTTCATGTATGTATTGCAAGCATCACCAAAAAGTACCATTCAGCTAAGCCCTATCCTCTTGCTCTTCCCCTTACCCTTCCCCCTCCATGGTTGGGGGCTGCTAATGCACTGACTGCGTGTCCTTAGTGATAAATGTCAATAATGTGTGCTTCATTAGAAAATAATCAGTAGAAAAAATGTGCACCTGCCTCAGGTATATTTAGAGATGTATATAGCCTGAGATTTCTGTGGTTACTGAAGTTGCCATTCATATACAGTTTTAGATTGAAATATTCTATGATTTCTGTGTTTCAGAAAATATTATATGTGACCCCAAAATTATTTTTTTTGTGTTTCAGAACTATAGGTGCCGGTTCTTTACAAGAACCGGCACCTATAAGGCTTGAAAGATCCCGGGTCCTATCACTTATAGGTGTCGGTTATTTATAGGAACCGGCACCTATAATACCATATAGGTGCCGGTTAGAAATTGACAACCGGCACCTATAGTGTTATAGGTGCCGGTTGAGGAACCGGTACCAATAGCTTTGAGCATTGGTGCCGACCAATTGGTGCCGGCTTCGAAACCGGCACCTATGAGGCCTTTGGAACCGACACTAATGAGTATTTGTGTAGTAGTGACCCCTTCTCTTCTAGCGATCTGTAATCTCCCATCAATACCGAATCCATCCCTCTAATCTCGCCTCATGTTGTGCAGCTACCTCGCCGGAACGCCGCCGTGCCCACAGGAGCTCCAGAGCGCCGCCGCTTTGACATCATCGTCGTCCGGCCATTCTCGACCGAGCCAAGACAAGCCGCCGCGCCGTCGTCTTTATCTCGACCCCAGGAGCCCGCCAACCGAAGGAATCGAACCACGAAGCCGTGGATAAAGAGATCGGCCTCTTCTTCCCCAACTCCGGCCACCGGACTCCATCGCCAAATCCTCTTTCCCCGGTGAGCTCCAAAGCAATTCCTCACTCCTGGAGCATCCTTATGTGATCATTGAGTTGTCCCCCACCTCCTCTTAGCAGATCACAGAACGAAAATCGCTGCCGCCGTTGCTCTGTTGGATCCTACCTCCGCCGGAGCTCTTTTCAAGTTGCCATCGTTTTCCAACCTTCGCTGACTGCTTCCAACTCTTTGGTGAGTATCTAGAAGCCCCATAGAGTCATATACATGCATCCATTCTCTTAACGGCGAAATTTGGTAATCGACTTGGAAAGGAAAGGGGAAACCGAAGCAGAGAAGACAGATTGAATTGGAGTCAGACCAGGCTTCGTATCGGACCCAGTAACTGTATCAGACTGTGGATGTGTTGTCATAAAGAGCGTATCGGCCGATACGGATTCGGTGTTAGCGTGGGCCGATATGGGTTGTGAGTTGACAGTGTCAATGTGGGCTTGGTCTGGGCCTGGAATAAGCTTCAAGGAAGTTGCCAAATAGAGATAAAGCTCGGTTTTAGGCAATTGTATCTTGTAAATTAAGTAGTTTAGATCTAATTTGTGGCTTAAGTCTGCCGCAAGGACTTGTTTGTTAGTTGTAGATAAGATCGTGCCCTACAAGGGTTCTGTTGTAACCTCGGGTATAAATATCCCGATAGTTTGTACATAGACTCTCTCTCTCAATCAATCATACAATCAAACTAATCTAGTTTCGGCGCATCGCCAACCCTCGCAAGAGGTTGACTCCTGACGAGTTCTTGCTTCCCAAGAGCAAGGTAAGAACTCGTACCCAACGGTTTACATCGTCGGGGCTAGCGTGTCGCTTTAGGCACGTTAAGCCCTGATGATGTAATCGTCGTTCATCGTGTGTTAGCTAATCTCGACGTGGTTTTCCGATTCTGCCTTGTCAGTGGTTAACTCGTTTTAGGGTTTATTGCCGATGATGGTTGAATCGGTTTGCTCGTTTAGATTATCTAAGGCATTTACCATCCCCAAAAGCAATCAACGGCTTGATTTTCTTTGCGTTAAGTATCGATTCACACTTTGAGTTGCTATCGACCTTAGTCCTGTTTCGAGATCTAATACGAAGCCTGCTTTCGATTGTAATTAAGGATAGCGCCGGGGTTTTAGCCGGTTTTATCTAATGCATGTGATTATTTATGTTCTTGCATGTGTTTGCCACTTATATATGCGGATCGACGAATATAAACATATCGGTCGCAGAGTGTTCTTAAAGACTTCTTTGTGATTGGTGTATTTATATTAGCCGATTGGCTTGTATAAGTTTACACTGGAGTAATAGCTAGTTTAGTCATCCTCGTGAAACCCTCATCGGCCGATTCCATTAATTTGTTATACGCATGTTAGCATGGGCCGATGAGATTGGATCTCTTTAATTTACTTATCATATTGAGTAAGCCGATACAGCTTTGCCCTATCGGCTGGGCTATAACAATGTGACATCGGCCTATCGGCCGATCGACCATTGTTTTCTGACATGGTTTACTTGTTTCTTGTTGATTGCAGATCAAATCAACTGGCACGCTCTGCGCACGACTAGGCAAGCCGATTTGGACCTGCACTGGAGTTAAGCAGATCTCCCAGGCCGCCGTGGAAACGTAGAGCCCGTCTTTTGTTGCGAGGCGGGTCTAAATTCTGCGCCAACACGCTTTTGGCACGCCCGTGGGACCAAAGAACGCAAACTCTGCAACAACAACAAGATCTCCTCAAGATGTCGAAGCAGGTCGAGATTTCCGAGGAGAACGTCGTCCCTGTGACTGCCGACCAGCTCAATGCAGAGCAGAAGGCTGAGATGGAAAATCTGGTCGAGCAGTTCCAGAATATGTACCTGCAAACATATTCTAGGACTCGGCAAGGCACCTTGATCCAAAAATCCAAGGTAGTTATGCCGAGTCCTAGAGATGGAGCTGGCACGTCGGCGGCGGCACATGACCACGCCGTCAAGACTGAAGACACTGCAGCGCCGACGTTGCAAGACAGGATTGACTCCGCGGTTCATTCTGCACTAGTCAACCAGTCAGGGATTCTGGTGAACACATTGACCAATACGGTCAAATCGATCCTAGATGGGACGATTCACCAGTACAAGCCTCAGGGGCCGATTTTCTTACCAGAAAACAAGTTCCCTGCCTATCGGACCCTGAGGAACGACTCTGAGCACGGCTCAGCCAACAGCGCCGATGCCACCCCCATCGGCGCAGCCAACGACAACACGCTTTTGGCATGCCCAGTGGGACCAAAGAACGCAAACTCTGCAACAACAACAAGATCTCCTCAAGATGTCGAAGCAGGTCGAGATTTCCGAGGAGAACGTCGTCCCTGTGACCGCCGACCAGCTCAATGCAGAGCAGAAGGCTGAGATGGAAAATCTGGTCGAGCAGTTCCAGAATATGTACCTGCAAACATATTCTAGGACTCGGCAAGGCACCTTGATCCAAAAATCCAAGGTAGTTATGCCGAGTCCCAGAGATGGAGCTGGCACGTCGGCGGCGGCACATGACCACGCCGTCAAGACTGAAGACACTGCAGCGCCGACGTTGCAAGACAGGATTGACTCCGCGGTTCATTCTGCACTAGTCAACCAGTCAGGGATTCTGGTGAACACATTGACCAATACGGTCAAATCGATCCTAGATGGGACGATTCACCAGTACAAGCCTCAGGGGCCGATTTTCTTACCAGAAAATAAGTTCCCTGCCTATCGGACCCTGAGGAACGACCTGAGCATGGCTCAGCCAACAGCGCCGATGCCACCCCCATCGGCGCAGCCAACGACAACACTACCATTGGTCCTTACCAAGCAGACAGGGGGGAGCCCTCAGCATATCACGGAAGAGCAGTATGCACAATGGACCAAGGGGAAGCCACCAGCGATCGAGCCGATGCAGCAATTTCCTGTCAACCAACCATTGGCCGGACAGCCACAAGCCCCAGTTTTCAACAATCCTCCACCACAGGCGGTTTACAATACGCCACAGGGCTACCAGCAGCACACCACAGGGCAGTATGGCGCGCAGAACCTTGATCACCATTATCAGCCGTACTCCCCCAGGCAGTATCAAGCAGAGGGTTTGCAACAATCGTATCATCAAGACCTCCCATATCGGCCCGCAGGATACTGGGCCGATATGATAGCCGAAGTGATGCGAGATCAGTTCGGCTTGAAGCCCAAGGAGAATTCTACAGTGTATCGGCACCCGTACCTTGAGGAATTTGACAGAGTACCATTGCCAGGCCGATACAAGATCCCGGACTTCTCCAAGTTTTCGGGGCAGGACAATGTCTCGACTTACGAGCATGTAAGCCGATTCTTAGCACAGTGCGGGGAGGCATCGGCTATCAAGGCGTTGAGGGTAAGATTTTTCCCTCTGTTCTTGTCAGGGTCTGCGTTTACGTGGTTTTCATCTTTACCCTGCAATTCTATCAGAGGATGGATAGATCTGGAGAAACAGTTTCATAGGTATTTCTATAACGGCATACAAGAGATGAAACTGTCCGATCTGACCGCCATTAGACAACGAGTCGACGAATCGGTCCCGGAGTATATTCAACGATTCAGGGACATAAGGAACAGATGCTACAGCCTTAGCTTGACCGATTCACAGCTCGCCGATTTGGCGTTCCAAGGATTGTTAGGGCCGATACGCGAGAGGTTCTCCTCGCAGGAATTTGAAAGCCTAGCTCAGCTAGCACAACGGGTATCGGTCCACGAACAACGATTCCAAGAGGCTAAGAAATTTGCAAAAAAGATCAATACAGTCTATCAGTATGCCTCCGACGACGACGACGATGAAGATGTTGATGTCGACCTGGCCGAATGGGCCCGGATGAGGAAACCTACAACTTGCTAGTGGGTGAAGAAGGGCGACAAAGAAGACAAGTTTGACTTCGACATTAACAAGGCCGATAAGATATTTGATCTATTGTTGTAGGAAAAGCAAATTCAACTGCCAGTAGATCACGTGTTGCCATTGGCCGAAGAAATCAAGAAGAGAAGATATTGCAAGTGGCATAACTCTTACTCTCACCATACCAACGAATGCAAGATCTTCTGACAACAGATTCAATCGGCATCGAGCAAGGTAGGATTAAAATCGATGATGCCAAGCGGCCGATGAAGATCGAAGGACACCCGTTCCCAGTCAACATGGTGCGGGCGGACAGGGCCGATGGCGGTGCCCATCGGACCGACAAGCGACCTTATCAGACCTCTGAGGGCCTGATCAGAAAATACCAGCGGAGGCAGGAAGAACAAGCTCAAGACCACGTCGATCAAGACAACTCTTACGACCCACATTGGGAGTGCGAGTTTTTCCAGTTTTGCTGCAATGAGGGGATGAGGTTGCCACCCATTCAGGAGTGCCCTGCATGCAATGGGGCAGAAGATTATTATCTGGGCAGCTCAAGCAGGCAAGCGCATCGGCCGGCCAAGCAAAGAAAGTCTGTACATGAAAGGCTAGGGCCGATGCGCCAAGAACAACACATTGAAGACGAGGAGCAGGTCCAGAACCCCCAATGGTGCCCAAGCGATGTATTCACCAAGACACAGAAACGGCAGGTTCAGAGGCTAAGAAGGAAAGAACAAATCCAAGAGCAACAGGTGGCAATAACCCATCGGCCGGCTAAGACCATGAAAGAGTGGAGGATAAAATCCACGGTGGTCACGGCCGATGAGGGCACCTCCGATACAGCCCGGGCCTCTGCGCCTCCAAAAGGTAAACGAGTGACATCGGTGCCTGTTAACATGGTTTTTATACTGCCAGCAGAGTACAGCGTGCGGGCGGCCGATGAAGCAGTGGCCGACGACGAGTAGTCTTCGGCTAGGCTACAGTTGTCACCAGATCAAGCCATATTTGACAAGCCAGTTGACGATAGCTACAGGCACTTGCGGCCGTTATACATCAAGGGATTCATCAACGGGCGGCCGATGACGAAGATGCTGGTCAATGGCGGCGCGGCGGTTAATTTGATGCCATACACAACCTTCAGGAAGCTTGGAAAGGTACCTGAAGATCTAATCAAGACAAATATGGTGTTAAAGGACTTTGGTGGCAACGCGTCTGAGGCAAAGGGGGTCCTAAACGTGGAACTCACCGTGGGCAGCAAGACAATACCCACCACCTTCTTCGTCTTCGACGGAAAGGGTTCCCACAGCTTGTTGTTGGGACGGGATTGGATCCACGCAAACTATTGTGTCCCTTCAACAATGCACCAGTGCCTCATGCAATGGCAAGGGGACCAGGTCGAGATCGTGCAGGCCGATCAGTCGGTACACGTGGCCAATGCCGATCTCGCAGTATGGGAGATGGAGGGAATCGACTGCTTGTCCGGGCGAGTCTGGGACGCCGATTTCCTCAAAGTAACTAACTGCGACATCGAGACGATTGAAGATCAAGACAAGCAGTTACTTTAGCAAAGATGTGTCGTCCGCCGTTGAAGATGAACAAGCTAGTCCCTACACAGACGATGCGGTGGACGAGCTCGATGGCAAGTTGGGACAGGGTTTTACGTCGGCCGATGAACTTGAAGAGGTTGATATAGGAATAGGTGATAGGCCTAGGCCGACGTATGTAAGTGCTAACCTGCCAAAGGAATACAAGAGTAATCTTATAAATCTGTTGAAAGAATTCATGGATTGTTTTGCATGGGAATATCATGAGATGCCAGGATTAAGCCGATCGATTGTAGAACATCGGCTACCAATCAAACCAGGCTATCGGCCGTTTAAACAAGCTCCTAGGAGATTTAAGGCCGATATGCACGAAGCTATCAAGGTAGAAATTACACGACTTTATGATGCCAACTTCATCAGACCTTGCCGATACGCAGAATGGGTCTCCAATATAGTTCCAGTAATGAAGAAAAATGGAAAGCTTAGGGTATGTATTGACTTCAGAGACTTGAACAAAGCAACACCGAAAGACGAGTACCCTATGCCTCTGGCCGATTTGCTTGTCGATGCCGCGTCTGGGCACAAGATTATTAGCTTCATGGATGGGAACGCAGGCTACAACCAAATTTTCATGGCCGAAGAAGATGTTCATAAGACAGCCTTCAGATGCCCGGGGGCAATCGGCCTATATGAATGGGTTGTCATGACATTCGGTTTGAAGAATGCTGGAGCTACGTATCAGAGGGCCATGAATTATATTTTTCATGATCTTATCGGCTCTCTAATTGAAGTTTATATTGATGATGTCGTCGTGAAGTCAAGAGAATATGATATGCACCTGGCCGATTTACGCAAGGTACTCGAAAGAGCGAGGAAGTATGGTTTAAAAATGAACCCTAACAAGTGTGCTTTTGGCGTATCGGCCGGTCAGTTCCTGGGTTTCTTGGTCCACGAAAGAGGAATCGAGATTACACAGAAGAACATCGATGCTATAAAGAAAATCAAACCTCCGACGAACAAGACCAAGTTACAATCTCTGCTCGGCAAGATCAATTTTGTTCGGTGCTTTATATCGAACCTGTCAGGAAGAATAGAGTCGTTCACTCCGTTATTGAAGATAAAAGAGGATGAAGAGTTCATATGGGGTGATAAGTAGCAGAAGGCGTTGGACGACATCATGGAGTACTTGAGCTCCCCACCAGTTTTAATTCCTCCATAGAAGGGAGTTCCGTTCAGGCTATACCTATCGGCCGATGAGAAGTCTATCGGCTCAGTCTTAGATCAGGACATTGACAGCAAAGAGCGAGTCATTTTCTATCTCAGCAGGAGGTTGCTGGATGCCGAGACAAGGTACACGCCAGTAGAAAAACTCTGTTTGTGCTTATATTTCTCATGTACTAAGTTGAGGCATTATTTACTTTCCAATGACTGCATTGTGGTAAGTAAGGCCGATGTGATGAAATACATGCTATCGGCCCCCGTATTAAAAGGAAGAATTGGGAAGTGGATTTTTGCCTTGACAAAGTTCGACCTACGGTATGAATCGGCTAAAGCGATCAAGGGACAAGCCCTAGCCGATTTTATTGTTCAGCACAGAGATGACTCAATTGCATATGCAGATATTGTGCCATGGACATTGTATTTTGATGGATCCGTCTGCAGACATGGATGCGGTATCGGCCTAGTTATCATATCCCCTCGGGGGGCAAGTTTTGAGTTTGCTTTTACTATCAAGCCTTATTATACTAACAATCAAGTAGAGTATGAAGCGGTGCTTAAAGGCTTGCAGTTATTACGAGAAGTCGAGGCCGATTCCATAGAGATCATTGGTGATTCGCAACTGGTAATCAATCAACTTTCTGGGGCATATGAATGCAAGAATGATATTCTCAGAGTCTACAACGAGGAGTGCAAGGAGTTGCTACAAGGTTTCAAGATTGTGACGATGAGGCATATACCCAGGAAGCAGAATTTCGAGGCCAATGATTTAGCTCAGGGGCCATCGGGATACAGGCTGATGGCTAAAGATGTCCAGATCCAGATTGCTCTCGTGCAGGCCGACGACTGGAGGTTTGACATCATCGAGTATTTGAGGAATCCTTCTTAATCGGCGTCACGAAGAATGAAGTATAAAGTTTTACATTATGTCTTGCTGGACGATGACCTATATTATCGGACGATTGATGGTGTCTTACTCAAGTGCCTAGGCCCCGAGGAGGCCAAAATTGTTATGAGTGAAGTACATGAAGGGATTTGTGGAACCCATCAATCGGCCCATAAAATGAGATGGCTGTTGAAGCGCGTCGGATATTTTTGGCCAACCATGCTAGAGGATTGTTTCAAATATTATAAAGGATGTCAGGATTGTCAGAAGTTTGGAGCAATTTAGAGAGCACCGGCATCGGCTATGCATCCAATCATAAAGCCGTGGCCGTTTCGTGGATAGGGAATAGATATGATCGGCCAGATTAACCCGCCATCGAGCAAGGGACACAAATATATCTTGGTGGCTACAGATTACTTCACAAAGTGGGTTGAGGTCGTTCCCCTTAAGAAGGTTGATTCTAGAGATGCAATTCAGTTTGTCAAGGAATATATTATATACCGGTTTGGGTTACCTCAGACAATAACCACCGATCAGGGATCAATTTTCGTGTCCGATGAGTTCGTCCAATTTGCCGACAGCATGGGCATTAAATTATTAAATTCTTCTCCTTACTACGCGCAGGCTAATGGGCAGGCAGAGGCTTCTAATAAGACCTTAATCAAGTTAATCAAGAGGAAAATCGACGAATAGCCGAGGCAATGGCACGCAACGCTGGCCGATTCCCTTTGGGCGTATCGGATGGCTTGCCATGGTGCAATCCAAGTGCCTCCATATCAGCTGGTTTATGGACATGAAGCTGTGCTACCGTGGGAAACTAACATCGGCTCAAGGCGGATTGCTTTGTAAGACGACTTGACAGCCGATGAATACCATAACCTTATGGTTGATGAGTTAGATGACTTGGCGCATGTCCGATTACGGGCCTTAGAGAAGATCAAACGAGATAAAGATAGAGTGGCCCGTCATTATAACAAAAAGGTTGTCGCCAAGTCATTTGAGGAAAGGGATCTTGTATGGAAATTAATAATGCCGATTGGTTCCAGAGATAATAAATTCGGCAAGTGGTCACCTAATTGGGAAGGTTCTTTTCAAATTCATCGATGTGTTCCTCACAATGCCTATTTGCTCAAGGGATTAGATGGTGCGATTTATGGACGAGCTCTTAATGGCAAACACTTAAAGAGATATTATCCCAGTATCTGGATCGACTCATGATCGGCCCTCCAGCCGATTTATGATTGTAGCCGATGTGTGATGCATCGTCTTTAGATGGCCGATACATACTATCGCCCTTAGTACAAATTTTACAACATGAGCCCTCATCTTCTAAAATTTGGGGGGCATATATATATACAAGCGCGGAATTTTTCTTTCAAGGAATTTTTCTCAAGGAATTGGGAATTTTTCAAGTCTTCAGAGTAAGATCAAATTCGGCTTTCTGGCCGATGAGATTGATTACAGTAAAGGGATATTTGTTTGCAAAAAGGATTTCAGAAGTAATATTCAGACTGGAATTTTTTGAATCAGATTCGGTTGCATGGCCGATAAGGTTCATATTTACACAGTACGAGGACAAAATACGCTACATCACCCTATGAAGTCTGCAATAGTGGCAATGGCTTTGCGGCGAATCTGCTCAACGTCTTCTATAGCCTGGGCATCATCGGCCGTCGACCTTGGGATCGGTTTCAGTGATTTGCTTAGGGTCGCAGGGTACTTGGCCGATGCCTTGAGCTTTGCCGTCTGGTCTTCTATCGCCTTAGGTGATGCAGTTATTCCGGCTTCGACTTATTGGATTTCTCGACGTGTCGATTCCAGCTTCAATACCAGCTCTGCCTCGAGGCGACGGAGTTCTTCAAGTTTGTGCTTCAAGACAATCGGCTCCACCGCTAGCTCGTCCAACTTGGTCTTATCAGCGTTAACCTGAGCCTTGCTAGCGGATAGGGCCGATTCCAGTTGTTCACGCTCTCGTCGCTCTGTGAGTCTTTCTTTTGCTTTGTTGAGCTTAAATCGGTATTGCTCCAAGAAGATGGCCGGCGTTAGAATATCCATCAGGTCTTCGGGCAGTTCGTCTTGGATTTCTTGTACCCTGGTTCTGATGGAGGCGCAATCTTCCACCAAACACTCCAACGAGGCCTCTAGCCGATTAGCGATGTCGGTCAGCCGGCTCTTCAGGTCATCAGAGATTGGTGCCTTGGCTGTGCTGGGTAGTTCCTTGTCTTCATCATCAAGAAATTGGCCGATATCAAAGGAGAACATATCGGCTAAGTTCTGCAGATATCAACACGGGTCAAGGTCAGTCTTGTTAAACAGGAGCCGGCAGAAAGGGGATCAGAGTAATCTTAGTTACCTATGTTGGAGCATCGGTGGTACTTGCATCGGCCTCCCTTTGCTGTGTCGACGCAGTAGGCGAGGGGGTTGGCCGATGTGGTGAAGGTGATGGAGCCCTAGGCTGAAAAAGCAGGAAATTGGTAATTAGGGTTATGTAAATAGCAAGATAATGCAAAAATCAACTCTTACCGAGACAGTCGAAGAGGGTGGTGGAGAAGGAGAAGGAGTCCTCAATCGGGCCTTGGCTCATTCGCGCCGTTGTAGGGTGGCTTTCTTGGTTCTTGGTAAAGGGGCCGATCGAGTTCTCTCCTTCAACACAGACGACACCGCAGCTCGAAAAGGATATGAAGTTAAGGTATGACAGTACAAGGGGATTATGTAAACACAAAGAAGAGATTATACTAACCTTGCGAACTGCGTGTCTGGTCCTTTTTGGTTGCGGGGCATCATCTTGGTCATTGGCCGGTGGGATTTCAGCAGCTTCGGCCGATGGCTCCTGGTTGGTTTCGACCGACGGGTTTTCTTCTTCGTGTGCGTCGGCCGCTGCTGCGTCAACCTCCTCCTCCATCATTTGTTCGTCGAGGAAGTCTTCCAGGGAAGGGTCTAGCTCTTCGACATCGGCCTGATCATCGGTTCTAGCCTTCTTGCTGGTTTTCTGTGATTTACCTCTAGCTGGCGCTTTCGTTTTAGGGTTTTCTTTGGGCATCGGACCTTGGAGAAGCGACGCCAGCTTTGGGGCAATAAGGCCGATGATGGATTCCAAGATAGTTGAGCCTGTGGAGCTATGGCTTGAGCATAAAAGATTTTTCGTCCACTGTTGCTCACGGATGGAATCGGCCCGTCTGGGACTTGAGGGCTGATACCCTGGATAAGCTCTGTCACATAGAATCTGGCCGATTGGTGGAAAATATGAGCAGCCCACTCTTGCCACCATGCCTGGAAGCCGATGTGGACAAAAGCGCTTAGATGCAGCCGGTCGCAATCGCCGAGATTTGGGAGCTCGATTTCAAACGCCTTGCTCATAATCAGCACTGATGGAACCGTGCCTCTGCTCTCTAGGAGCTTTTGAAGATATAGGCTGATAGGGAGTTGCCCGAGCCCACATTGCCTAACAGCTATCATTGGGTTGTAAAACTCATAGGATAGGCTGGTGCTTCTTCCCTGAAATATGCCCACTGGGAGCAGGCACGGGGTGAGGCCGATCATGAATAACTCCCTCGACTCCATGTCATCATTTATCAAGCTCAGCTGAAGGTCGTCGGGGAGCTCATAATCTCGGTCCGATGTGTACAGAACATGTCCATTCTGGTTGATGGGGGGCCGGTGAAGAAGCGAATGAACCAGGCTGCCATGTTTTCGGCCGATTGGTCTACGCCTGGGTAGACAGAAGCTGCTTCCCATTAGGACATGCACCTTCTGGTCCTGGGGTCTTCATGATCAGCATATTTTGAGGGGAAGCAGAAGTCCGATAATGGAGGCCGATTGACCATGGTGTTGGTATGAATGGTGAGCCAGAGTTGAACAAACCACCATGGTCCTCCATGAGCTACATTCTGTTTTAGTATCAGGTCCTGTGTGGAGATATGGAGCAGCCGATAGACAGCTCCTAGGAGGTATCGGCCCAAAGGGATTTGTTTCTTGTCGACCAAAGCCTGAGCCAAGTGTTGACAGTTCATAGTAGGGCCGCAAGTCGATCCGCAGAAGACAAATCTCTCCAACCACAATGTCAGGAAGGCTATGTGTTCTCGTTCTGAGACCGATCCCTGTTCCATGTGTTCAGAAATGTACCCAGACCAGCCTCCAATTTTCTTGGTCTTTAACTTGTGATTGCTGTTTATCAAGAGGCTGAAGGGATTGATCTCAGAGTCGATATCCAGTCCTGTCAGTATCTTGACATCTATAAGGGTGGGGGTCATCGGACCTTGCTTGAATATGAAGGCGTTCAAGGTACTAGACCAGAAGTAGCTTGCAGCCGACATGAGTGGCTCATTCTTCTTGGTATCGGCCAGGGACAAAGTGATGCATTGGCCGATCCTAATCTCGTCCCAGTGGACTTGTTTGGCAGCAGCAATCCTCTTATGCCAAGTTCTGTATCCGTTAAGCTTTGATGGCCAGGACCTGAAGGTATGTTTCCAAGAAGAAACATTGGGTTTGGCTTGTCTAAAGGGGATTCTGTCTGTCTCGGCATTGATTAGCCAAGTTGGGTCGTGATCGCCCATGGGGCCTAGCAGAAAGCGATGGGATTTGTCATCGGTGGGGATCAAAATTTGGTTTTTGAAGACCTAGGTCGTGAGAATGACGATGAAAATATAAGACCCGGGGGGGCAGAGAGTAAAAACCCTAACTTGGAGAAATCGGCGGAGAAAGCGGTAATGTGGGTTTTGAAGGAATAGAAATACCGCAGGGATCTCGGAGGCGTAGAACGGAGCGGAGGCCATCGTTGTCGTTGAAGGGGTCGCTGTGAAAGGGGTCGATGTTGATGGGACGCCGAGGGGTCGCCGAAGTTGAGGAACGCGAAGGGTTTGTTGAATCGGTGGCGGAAGGATTCGAATCTGGATCTGCGCGGTTTTGAAACAAGACCTAGCAAAGAAGTCGATGAGTTCCTCGGAGCTAATTCCGCCACATTATATAATCAAGTGGAATTGGGGGGCATGTGTTAACGGCGAAATTTGGTAATCAACTTGGAAAGGAAAGGGGAAACCGAAGCAGAGAAGACAGATTGAATTGGAGTCAGACCAGGCTTCGTATCGGACCCGGTAACTGTATCGGACTGTGGATGTGTTGTCATAAAGAGCGTATCGGCCGATACGGATTCGGTGTTAGCGTGGGCCGATATGGGTTGTGAGTTGACAGTGTCAACGTGGGCTTGGTCTGGGCCTGGAATAAGCTTCAAGGAAGTTGCCAAATAGAGATAAAGCTCAGTTTTAGGCAATTGTATCTTGTAAATTAAGTAGTTTAGATCTAATTTGTGGCTTAAGTCTGCCGCAAGGACTTGTTTGTTAGTTGTAGATAAGATCGTGCCCTACAAGGGTTCTGTTGTAACCTCGGGTATAAATATCCCGATAGTTTGTACATAGACTCTCTCTCTCAATCAATCATACAATCAAACTAATCTACTTTCGGCGCATCGCCAACCCTCGCAAGAGATTGACTCCTGACGAGTTCTTGTTTCCCAAGAGCAAGGTAAGAACTCGTACCCGACGGTTTACATCGTCGGGGCTAGCGTGTCGCTTTAGGCACGTTAAGCCATGATGATGTAATCGTCGTTCATCGTGTGTTAGCTAATCTCGACGTGGTTTTCCGATTCTGCCTTGTCAGTGGTTAACTCGTTTTAGGTTTTATTGCTGATGATGGTTGAATCAGTTTGCTCGTTTAGATTATCTAAGGCATTTACCATCCCCAAAAGCAATCGACGGCTTGATTTTCTTTGCGTTAAGTCTCGATTCATACTTTGAGTTGCTATCGACCTTAGTCCTGTTTCGAGATCTAACACGAAGCCTGCTTTCGATTGTAATTAAGGATAGCGCCGGGGTTTCAGCCGGTTTTATCTAATGCATGTGATTATTTATGTTCTTGCATGTGTTTGCCACTTATATATGCGGATCGACGAATATAAACATATCGGTCGCAGAGCGTTCTTAAAGACTTCTTTGTGATTGGTGTATTTATATTAGCCGATTGGTTTGTATAAGTTTACACTGGAGTAATAGCTAGTGTAGTCATCCTCGTGAAACCCTCATCGGCCGATTCCATTAATTTGTTATACGCATGTTAGCATGGGCCGATGAGATTGGATCTCTTTAATTTACTTATCATATTGAGTAAGCCGATACAGCTTTGCCCTATCGGCTAGGCTATAACAATGTGACATCGGCCTATCGGCCGATCGACCATTGTTTTCTGACATGGTTTACTTGTTTCTTGTTGATTGTAGATCAAATCAACTGGCACGCTCTGCGCACGACTAGGCAAGCCGATTTGGACCTGCACTGGAGTTAAGCAGATCTCCCAGGCCGCCGTGGAAATGTAGAGCCCGTCTTTTGTTGCGAGGCGGGTCTAAATTCTGCGCCAACACATTCGCACGGAATCGAGCCGGAACTCGACATGCACTTGCATGCCGAGAGCTACCGCCGCTTGCGCCGTCGTCGTCATCGATTCCGGCCACCGCAGCTAGCGAAACCACCACCATCGGTTTCGCCGTGAACCCCTCTCCATTTTCTCTTTTAACCGCCCACAGAGATCGGCCACCGTTCGCCGTTGCTGCCGGTGAGAAGCTCGCCGAGCGCTCCTGCCTCTGCTTCCCTAGCTGCCGAGCCACTGATATGCGGGCCCCACTTAATTAAGCTCTAAAGTTTTGGCTTAGCAAAAGTTTAAAACTTGTAAGGTTTAATTTGTAAGATTCTTTAGACTTACATGTAGGACTAAGGACTTATTAGTAATATCTAAAAACCTCGGGGATTCTTAATAAAATTTGTATTAGCACGTGTTATGTACTGCGGGTTGATTCCTGAGAACCCTAAGGGCCTTTTTGCATATTGGCCAGGGGCTGACCTGTGGACCCAAAGGAGTTATACTTTGAAAATATAAAACAAAATAATTAAATCTTTTGCTTATCAATTGAAAATTATGTCAAACTTGTAAAATCTATATAAAATCAAATATAACTCATTTTGAGGTGAAACCAACTTCAATAGGTTCATTAAATTGTGAACTTTAATGTTATAGATTAAAATCCTATGCTTACAGTATGATATTTATTTTTAAAATTTCATATAAAAAATAGTTAACATAAAACTTGTAAAATTTTTAGAAAATTCATTCATACTCCAAATGGAGTGAACTAAATTTTTGTAGAATCAGCAAAGTATGAGCTCTAACTTAGTGATACAAAATTTAACAATTTCTGTATAGGAAATAACACTAATAATTTGTATAGTAAAATGACCACCACATGTACAATTTAATTTCTAAAATTTATAAGGAATACATACTAGCTCTAAAAATTATGAAACCAATTGTATTAATCTTAGAAAACAATCCTCTTCATCCTAGTAAGGTTAACTTGATCAAAATCATATGTTAAAAATGTTTGACAACAATACACAAGTAAATAATACTATATGTCAATGCAAACTTGGAAAATTCATAACTCACAAATGAAAAGAGATAAAATAGCAATTCTTTTACCTAAATTCATCATAGGTCAGAACCTATCCATTGTGCACAAATCATGCATTTTAGAGCATTTTGTATTTTTCGTATAATTTGATATTTATTTGCATATCGTGCCATTTGTATAGATAAATTGTATCAACGGTGAAAGAGTGACTTAGGTGGTATTCACATTGTTCAAGATCAAGGCAAGTTATTTCTCCCTATTCCTTTGATCACATTGAAACCCATGATTTGGGAGATGAAAAGTGTTGTTTGTAAAACTCATATGTTTTTGATTAAAAACGATATTTGAAATTTAGTAAATGGTAGCTATGACCTTATTGATGCATAATCTACCTTGATATGTTGTTACCGTTTTATTTGTAACCATAGGATGGATTTGATTACTTTATGAATGCTCAATGAAGTCTTTATACGAGTTTATATATGCCATTTGCTTAGCCATGCCTAGAACTATGCAAATGAACAATCTTATGACTTGATAAATGGGATTTTGACTATTTGGTTAATGCTGGATTGAAAATGAAAATGTTAAATATTTGTGAACTAAAATCCCTACCATCATCTGCGAGAGTTTGAACAATTGTGCTCATGCCTAACATGACACCTTAAAGTGGAAGTTGTTTCCCTTCTCTCTTATAGAGGGGGCGAAGCAATAGTACACCCATACCGTCAGAAAATTACATGGTGAATGGGAGGAATTAAAAAGCAGGTTCACCTTGCTTTCTTCCCATTAATCCATGTAGTTTCTCTACGTATGGAGGTGCTCAGCTTCCGACAAAATGTGAAGAAATCCATCGGTGCAGCCTGGGCTTGTTTCTCCTTGTTAACTCAAGAGGGCCCAGTGATGTGACCATGGCTACTATAGATACAACCGTTGCTCATATCATATGTCAACAGGAAGATGCCAAGATCAAGATGTCCAAGTTCTGGAATCCAATTCGGCTACCTGCTACAGTGCTAATTTCAAATGGCCGCCAAATATGCATACGAGCTCCGTTTTGGGCCCATGAGTACTTGAGGGAAAGTTCTTGGAGTCCTCTTTCCAATGGATCTAGCCTCATCTCTAAATTCCATCCCAGTTGGTCTCAATCACAGAAACAAGGTGCTACATCACCTATAATGGGCCTATGGGCTTGTAACTTTATCTGGGACCCCGGCCCAGGTGGGGCCCATGTGGGGTGCACCCCAACCTGGTGAAGCACGACCTAGGAACCCCCTTGGTCATCCTCCCACCCCTTTAAATAGCTAGGAACCCCTTTAGGGTTTCTTGGGTTTTGTTTAGATTAAAGTTTAGCTTCGCTACTTTGTCGTGTAATCCCATGATTGGTTAGATCGTCGGTTTGCTCGTTATGGAACTCCAACTTATCATTTGTATTCAATTCCTATTTGCAATTCAGATTGCTTTTATCTTGTTCTTGCTTGTTTCTTTGATTTGCTTGCAGGAATAAGGTTGATCTGAACCAGTAAGATCAACAACCCACGGAGAGGTGCATCAATCGCTAAGGCGTAACACAACAATGTCTCGTACGGTTGTAGTTGGGTTGTCAACGTTTCTCCCAAATCGTAGTTATCGTCCATTCACCGAAAGATCGGGCCAATCAGATCCCTGAGCGTATCGAGTGGATTTCAAGGTTTATCAACTGGTATCAGAGCAGCTCAGGATTCATCAAGTGGTATCAGAGCTTTCATTGCTTGGTGAGTAAATCTACCTATAACCAGAAAAAAGCCATAAAAAAGAATTGCATCCTTTACCTAGCCATATTTGTGCCATTGCATTGTTCTCTTCAATTTTTGCTTTGTTGAATTTTGCATTGCATCATCGTGTCGTGTTGCTGGTCTTAGCGTCTAGTACATTTAGAGTTTCGAGTTCTTGTCATGTCTAGTACCACTATCATCGCCGCCGCTGTGTTCGTGCTGTTGCCGTGGGAAAGATGGAAGGAGGAGATTAGATTAGATTAGATTAGATTGGTTTTTGTTTCTAAGAAAATATAATTTAGTATCGGATTTGAGTTTCGTTTGCAAAAACGGAATCCATACGAGGAGAGCGTTCCATTTTTGTATAAATCAAATTTTAGGGTTTAGACTTTTACATTTGAGTCCTTATAAATTTTATATTTACATTTGAGTCCCTGTAATCTTGCATTCATGTCCTTGAGTTGTTTTTGCTGAAAAAATCAAAAAAAGAAAAAGGCATAAAGGTGCTAATAAAAAGAAAACAAAAGCCGCACCCAAAAAAAAAAGAAAACAAAAGCCGCACCAAAAAAAAGAAAGAAAAAAAGAAGAAAGAAGGAAAAAAACGAAAATCAGCTGTTATCTTTGAGTTTGCTTTTGTATATCAGAGTTGTGCTTGAATTGTTCCTAGTGCTATCTTGTGTTATCGTTTGTGTCTAGGTTCGCGTCTCTAGTACATTCTAGCCTAGGACCAGCACGGTACTTGACTTTGAACAATTATTCAACTTTGCATTCTCTGATTTGAGCATTTGCTAATCCTTTGCTACATATTTAAGCCTACCCAGAGCTCCACAGATTTGATTGCAGTCGTAGAGCAAGTGTTTGCCAAGGCATCGATACATCCAACCTCCATTGGGACTAGGTTGAGTCAGTGTGGTCACCATTCCGCTTGCTTTGGTAAGATCTTGTAAGAACTTGGTTAAAAGCTTGAGTGTGTGTGATATTTGAGCCTCCACTACCTAGTAGTTGATAGGAGCGTGCATATTCTTGTGTGTGTTTCTTGTTTGCTACTAACCATGGCAGGATTACGCAAGGGGATACGAGATGTTCATGCTCAACATCGACTTCTTCACCTTCGACGAGATATGACGACTTCTCCACGTGATTCATATGAGGTACCTGACTATAATTTTGCACGAGTTGAATCTAAGTTACCATTCTACGATGGTAAGTACGATTCTATTGCTTATGTTGATTGGGAGCTAGCAGTAGACAACGAATTTGATAAATATGATTTTTCTGATGCTCAAATGATTAAGGCTGCTAGTAATAAGTTTACCTCTTCTGCATTCTTTTGGTGGAGTCATGTTAGTAATAAACCTGAAACTTGGGATGAGTGCAAAACCATGATGAGAAAGCGTTTTGTGAGTTCTTATTACAAATGTATTCTTCTTGAGAAATTATAACATTTAAAACAAGGTGATCGAACTGTTAGAGAGTACATCTATGAATTAAAAGTTTGTATCATCTACAGTGGTCTAAAAGAATGCAATGAGAACACAATGTGTAGATTTTTCAAGGGTCTTAATTATGAAATTTAGGTTATGCTTGCTAATGTGACATATAATCATATTGGACACCTTTTCATGCTTGCTCGTAGCATTGAGAGTCAAATCATATCAAATGCGAGAAAGGATGAACAATGTGATTTATCTCCTGTTTCTGAATATCCTATATCTTTGTGCAATGATGATGTGCAAACATTGGAGGAGCAATCTTTTGCGTCTCTTGTTACTAATGTTTTGCAGGGAGTTCAGAACATTCAATAAAAGGAGGAGAATGATGTACTTGAGAAGAAAGAGGAGAAGCATGAAGCACCTGTGATGTTTGAAGAAAGTTTGCAAGGTAAAATAAATGGTGCTGAGATAAATGAAGGTGAGTATTTTCAAGCTAAGCTACATATGTCCACTTTTCATGCTATAGTCAAGCAACCATTAGTGGAACCTATTGCCAAGATTCCTTTATCAGAAGTTGATTTGTTTGTTGTTTCTTGTGATAAAGAAGAGTTGTGTGATAATGCTTCACTTATATCCATGCCGCAACTAATGAATATGCTATTCCTGTTGTTAATTCTTTCTGTGCTGATTTTAAGCATGTTGTTCAGATTGCTAATGAAGTTTAGGAATATGAATTACTATCTTCTTTAAGTACTTTGGGCTATATTCTGTTTGATGACTTTTGTGAGCTTAGAAATTTGAAAGAGAAATTGTTTGCTAAATTTGGTTTGCCATGTCCAACTAATGCTAATTTTCATATCTTTGGTGAATATAATGATAGCGGAATATATTTGGTGCACAAAATTTACATATATTCGGATTTAGAACCTCCTATAGATGTGGATAAAAATTACAAGCTAGAGAGACATGTTTTTGCTAATTATGCTACTTCGAGTTTATGTAGTTTTGATTGGAAGAAACAGATTGTTTTAAATGAACTACGCACAGAGCCCCATATGAAAAAACCGAGGACGGTTTTCCATCAAGAAGGGGACGATGATGTGACCATGGCTACTATAAATACAACCGTTGCTCACATCATATGTCAACAGGAAGATGCCAAGATTAAGATGTCCAAGTTCTGGAATCCAATTCGGCTACCTGCTACAGTGCTAATTTCAAATGGCCACCAAATATGCATACGAGCTCCGTTTTGGGTCCATGAGTACTTGATGGAAAGTTCTTGGAGTCCTCTTTCCAATGGATCCAGCCTCATCTCAAAATTCCATCCCAGTTAGTCGCAATCACAGAAACAAGGTGCTACATCATCTATAATGGGCCTATGGGCTTGTAACTTTATCTGGGACCCCGGCCCAGGTGGGGCCCATGTGGGGTGCGCCCCAACCTGGTGAAGCACGACCTAGGAACCCCCTTGGTCGTCCTCCCATCACTTTAAATAGCTAGGTACCCCTTTAGGGTTTCTTGGGTTTTGTTTAGATTAAAGTTTAGCTTCGCTACTTTGCCGTGTAATCCCATGATTGGTTAGATCGCCGGTTTGCTCGTTACGGAACTCCAACTTATCATTTGTATTCAATTTGTATTTGCAATTCAGATTGCTTTTATCTTGTTCTTGCTTGTTTCTTCGATTTGCTTGCAGGAATAAGGTTGATCTGCACCGGCAAGATCAACAACCCGCGGAGAGGTGTATCGATCGCTAAAGCGCAACACAACAACATCTCGTACGGTTGTAGTCGGGTCGTCAATGTTTCTCCCAAATCCTAGTTATCGTCAATTCATCGAAAGATCAAGCCAATTAGATCCCTGAGCGTATCGAGTGGATTTCAGGGTTTATCAAGTGGTATCAGAGCAGCTCAGGGTTCATCACCCGGACTTGTCTCTACCCAACCACGTGCTGTTACAACATTTCCACTCGAGTTTAGAGAAGAAGTATGCCATGTATCTTGATGCTTCCGTCGAGGTTCATTCACACAAAACGACGTCGGAAGGTTTGGAACTCTTGGATCGTATCTTGGAGAACACCTTCTTCGCTCGTTGTGAAACCATCCTAGAAATCGATGATACACAAGAGGAGCCATCAACCATCGAATCAGAGCCTGTAACCTCCACATGCCAAGATTCGACCGTTGAGTCCTCACCCGAACCCCGAGAACTGAAGGGAGAAGAAATTCATATTTTCCTTCTTGTTTGAGGGTGATCTTTTTGAAGATTATGGAAACACCTCAAACTATACTGCCCAAAAGGGACCACCAGCCCTGCGCAGTTGGCTCGAACTTCTCAAGGATAATATCCTCAAAGAGACAGTGCATGAATTAACTATCATCATGAGTGATCAGTGGTTAAGGGAGGTGGAGCTCTCTTCTGAAGCAATTCGGATAGATTAGCTCCCCATCCTTAACCATTCCTTGTCTTGTGAGAGAGGCCATGGTAAAAACTCTTTATAATCCCACTGTCGGTGCAAACATTATGTCTTCAACCTTCGCACTAACATGATTAGGGGATGAACCGTTGGCATCAATAGACAAAACCTTTCAGGATCTATCTGGTCCTGTCATCGAAGGGTATGGGGTTATTCGCAGAGTGCCAATCAGGCACAACGATGTTGAGGTCATCTTAGATTTCCACGTGTTCGAAGTTTATAACTTTGACCTCCTCATAGGCCATCCCATAGAAAAACTTATCATAGATGTGCCTCGAATCGAAGTCCTCGACATCAAACTCGGGAAAATGGCGTTTTTCGTCCCGATCTCACAATCAAAGAATTCTTTGACAGAACCCGTTCCCGAGTCCGAGCCAATAGAGGAAGTGTTGGTTGTCTCTCCATTTGAGTCCCCTGAATCCCTCCTAGAAGATGATGCCATTGCATTTGTCGACAAAGAGGACGATCCTAGAGAGGTGATCGAGTTACCCAAGATCGATCCACCCTCACGACCTCCTGTTGAGCTCAAACCCTTGTCTTCAGGCCTACGTTATGCTTTTCTACATGGTGACATGAAGTCGCCCGTCATCATAAGTGAAAAACTTACGGATGATGAGACCTCCCGACTCGCAGCCGTGCTAGAAAAGCATCGTTCTGTTCTAGGCTACTCACTTCAAGACCTCAAAGGGATTAGTTTGGCTCTCTATACACATCACATTCCTTTAGATCCTTTGTGTGTGCTCTCTCGAGAGCCACAATGAAGGCTAAATAATGCAATGAGAGAAGTCATGAAAAAAGAGGTTTTGAAACTCCTACATGCTGGGATAATCTATCCCGTCCCGTATAGCGAGTAGGTGAGCCCAATTTAGGTTGTTCCTAAGAAAGGAGGCATGAAGGTCATTGAAAACACTAAAAACGAGTTGATCCCACAACGAACCGTCATGGGATGGAGAATGTGTATAGACTACAGAAAGCTCAACAAGGTTACTAAGAAGGATCATTTCCCGCTACCTTCCATTGATGAAATGCTTGAGCTCCTGGCAAACCACTCCTTCTGTTTCCTTGATGGCTATTCTGGCTATCACCAAATCCCCATCCATCTCGACGATAAAAGCAAGACAACGTTCACGTGTCTTTACGAAATGTATGCTTACCGACAGATGTCGTTCTCCTAGTTTTAAATTGTCGAATCGAATCAATTAAGAATCAATTCAAATTAATAAAATAATAAGTGTAACATACTGAAAATTTACCTGGAAAAATTCACATGGAAAATTTAAAACTTTTTGAGTTCTAAAATTTTTGAAAACATTAAAGATCATTCTAGAGCCTAATTCATTTAACAAAAGTAAAACACATAGATTTTTTTGGTTCAAGTCAAAATTAAGGACAAAACATAATTTATAAATCATGTGTTAACATAATCCAATTCAAATAAAATAGGGTTGACCTTAATTTAAAATTTCAATTATCTTGATTTTACCTTTGGGCTTGATCATCATATTTAAGTTAAATACAAACAAATGGGAATATAGGTTTTAAAATATGTAAACCCAAATGATAATAAGATACACTTGGTGGTATGTGCATTTTATTATTTTTGGCTTGGTTTTGGATTTTATTTGTGCATCTCATATTAGGAACTCATGAGCATGAAATGGTTAGAGGAAAATATTGAGAATTAATGGTACAACATTAAAACATACAAAAATTCTCATAAATACTATTCAACACCATAAACTCATAGTAATTTTTGGTTTGAATTTATCAAATAATTTGGTATCTTAAATAAATCCTCCAACTCAGTAAAATCTGGAAATTCTAGATATCTCATAGCCTACTTTGCACCTTCACCAAAATTTAATAATAAAACTTTGGACAAAACCCTTGGGTCAGAGTAATAAACACATTGTTCTCTACTAACAGGTGCAATGGCTTAATCTAATTCGAAATGTAACCACATGAAATGAAAGCCACAAGTTACATAAACAGTTTTGGACTGCAGTCAACCTAGTAATTTAGGCTACTTTACAAAATTACTATGGTAAAACTAAAAGTGGTCTAACCTTGGGACTTGAAGCATTAATAGGATGAAATTCTTGTTTACCAACTGTAAATTTGTCTCCCACTAATTCTCAACCTAATCAGAGGAGAGAAAGAAAATAAAACAACACATTGGAATAGTAGTGCCAACACTTAGGAACGCACGACACGCGTCACGCTGCCTGCACACCACCTCGCCGTCCACTGCTTCCCTGAGCTCCACCTTAAATAGCGCCGCTCCACCCACCGACGAAACCTTTCATCCTCATTGTGTTCCACCGGTAGACACAAAGAGACATCCTCGAGAGCTCCGAGAACAAGTCATCTTCTCCGGCGACATCAAGATTCATCATCATTGCCATTCTTCTCTGGGGGGATTCGCCGTGACTTAACCACGAGAACATGACCCTCTATCAATGCCTAATTCATCTGTATCTTCTCCCTTCCTTTGGCACAGGTCGAGTAGCTTGTGCCAAGCTCGCCAGCATCCTCGGTGTCCAGAGCGCCGCCGTACGTCGCTTCGTCATTCCCGTCAACTTGGTGGTGCTCCGGCCGAACCATCGCACCACAATCATAGCCAAGACCTAAGGAGAAGAACAACCAGTGTAATCGAGCCAGGGCACCGCCGTCGAGGAGATCCTCTTCTTCTTCCCCAAGTCCGGCCGTCGGCCATCGTCATCGATTCCTCATCCTCGGGTGAGCTTCGGCACAATTCCTCGCACGGGTAGCGACCTTAGGTCTTCACTAAGCTGTGCCACATTTCTTCTTGGTAGGTCGAAGACCGGTTGGAGCCGTCATCGTCGCCCTGCCATTTCCACTGCCGCTAGAGCGTTCTTCACGTCACCGCTGCTGTCCAAGCTTCGCCAAGCCAAGCGCAACCTCAAGTGAGCACCCACGAACCTCGTAGACATGTACGCATGCACTGGTTTGCACTAAATCGAGCCAAAGCTCGACATGCACTGGCATGCCAAGGCACTCTGCTACTCGAGCTCGCCGCCGGCACTATTCCGGCCATCACAGCCCTTGATTCGACCACTGATGGCTTCGCTGTCTTCTCCTCCATCCTTTTGCTTTTGGCCACATCGTCTGTTTCTCCGCCGTTCGCTAGCGACGCCGGTGAGAACGTCGCGCCCAGCAGCTGCCTCCGTTTTCTCCCTCACCGAGCTGCTGACATGTGGGCCATGGTCATTAGGGAACTAAGGATCTTGATTAGCAAATGTTCAAATCTTATAAGGTTTAACTTGTAAATGATCTTAGTATGACATGTGGGACCAAGGATCTATTAGTAATAACATAAAACTTCGAGTACTCTTAATACTATTGCTTTCAACACGTGATAAGGACTTCGTTGAATCTTTAGAAACCCGGGGATCTTTCTGCAAAAGTTACAGAGACTGACTAGTGGACCTATCCTTTTAAAATCTGGAAAATATTAAAGAAAAATGCTCAAACCAATATCTAATCAACAGAAAAATGCACAAAATTACAAAACCCATATAAAATCCATACTGACTCCATTTGAGATGAATCAAATTTCTATGGACTCACAAAATTATAAACTTTAATATGGTAAGATAAAACATGATGCTTACAGTAGAAGAATTGTATCTAAAAATTAGTATATGGAGTAATTGATATAAAGCATGCACTAGTTTATAAAATCCATTTAAAATTCACATTAACTCATTTTAAGATAAACTTAATTTTAGTGTACTCACAGAATCATGCTCCTAAAATTCATAAACTGGAACTTGACACTTTCAGTAATAAATCATCACTAAATAATTGTATAGTAAAATAATTACTATAATGGAAACTACAAACTATAAAATCCATACAAAATTCATTCTAACTCCAACTGATGTAATTCCAGATGGGTTAGGTTGGTAATCTCATGGAGTTAGTTTCTATGAATTAAAAAGTGGCACATACAGTACTAGAAACATATCTAAAATTTGTATAATACATAAGACCTATAATATGTCATGTAGCTTGTAAAATTCATAATAAAATCATGGCAACTCCAAAAATGTTGAAACTAATTTTGTTGAACTCCTGAGAACTTGGACTTGACTGCAGTAACCTAAAACTTCACAAAAATTGAACCTAAAATGCACTTAAAGCCTAATAGATCTTAGTTAATCTATTACTAGTATTAGGCTTTAAAAATTAATAACTCACAAATGCAATGTGATAAAATGAAAATTCCTTCACTACAAATCATATACACCCATCACATATCCACAGTAGCAAACTCATGCATTTTAGAGAATTTTAGATTTGTACATATTTTGGCATTTACTCGTTACCGTTATTTCTTTTAGAGGACATATTCTTTATCGGTGAGGGAAGTGGAATTATAGCTGACCCCAGTAAGGATATCAATCAAGGCAAGTTTGCCCTCACCTTTTGAACATATTGAATCCCATGTTTTTGGGCTAAATGTGCTATTTTATAAATTGCATGCGTAATTCTAACTATCGGTATTTCCAAAAATGTAAATGGTAGTTATATCCCAAAAATTGCATATATCCTTTTTAAAACTCCAACACTTTGCTGTTTACAACCATATGAAAATTTAGAGTACCTTAGTTATACTCAAATGAAAACATCTATGCTTTTATAAAGTGCAAATGCTTAGCCTTGCTTAGTAACAAATAAATCATGGTTATGGATCACTTGCTATGCTATTTGAAACATTTGAAACCCTATGAACAGAGATGATTCTCTGCTTATTTGCAAACTAAAATAAAATAAATGTGGATTTCAGATTTGGGCGGCAAGTGGTATGCATATGGTGGTAGTTGCGTACCGATAGGGGGAGTGTTTGCCTGAGTCGATTAAGGACTGAACTACATGTCACCCACTTATGTTTACCGTACATCCACATGCGTTATTTATGGGGTAACCTTGGCCTATTAAGTTAAGTACTTGCTTAACCTTATATTCGGGAGGCCGTTATAGTATAAATAGAGGCCATGAGTGAACCGTGGGCTATCTATAGGAACTACCTGTGTATGTGTTGAATTTTAGGACAAGTGAACTGTTCCTATGTGTGTGTTTTTCATGAAGGGACGAGTGTAATGTTCCGCCTCACGGCATGGGCATCTAAGTCTGTTCAATACAACGATAACATGCCTCGTGGGGGATGGTTGTGTTCGCCACCACAGTATTAGGTTTAAGGCGTGGGCCCGCCATCTAACGGCTCTAGGACTTAAGTCTAGGGTGGATTCACATTTATCGTGCTCATGCAAGGTTAGACAATACTTAATGTAAAAGTCTCGTTATGACTTCTAGACCGTACTCAACGTGTAGAGTGTGATAGTGCTTTGGCCAGCACAAGACAAACTAGAGTGTTCATATCATGTGGGTAAAGCTATACAAACTCTGTAGGGTCTAAAAACTAATCGATTAGCCGTGCTCACGGTCATGAGCCACATAGTGATGTGATGTGGGAATACTTTTGTGTTTTATAAATGTTTTTGATACTTGACTCTTTTGAAATGATGATGAATGTGATTTATGTGATATTATTGCCTTGCTACCGGTTGGGTAGTAAGGAATAATGATTACTTATTTATATTAAAACCATGCCATGTTAATTATGTTTTATACTTTGCAAATGATATTCCTTAAATACGTTGCAAATGTTTGTGAACTAAAATTAGCTTTCTGCTGAAAATTAAGTCCACATATAGCCTCTCTTTGAAGTAGAGCCTTCATGTATGTAGGTTTGATTGTGCGCTTGCCAGTACTATTGTACATTAATTTGATTAATGTACTGACTCTTTCCTTGTTTATATGTTGTTGTTTAGATTTTGTTGCAAGTAGTTGAGTGTTAGGGGAATCGTTGTTTCTTCAGGATTGGTCCTATCTAGGGGCCTACCCCTATTCAGTTGCCTATGGAAATTTTGGGTAGACATGCTTCCGAAGAACACTAACTATTTAGACGGATGAATATATATAAGTAACTTAGTTATTTGTATCTAATTATATCTAACTCACCCTTTATGTATTTAAGTTAATATCATGGCTTAGATGAAAGTGCAAAGTTAGCAACTTCCTAGGGCTAGCTGAGCATGAGTATGAATTTTGAGCAATTGAGATGTTGTAGAGTTTAGCAATTTGAGTTAAGTCTCCTGAGATGTGTAACACATTTAGTCACCGCCGTCGAATGGTTTGACGGGCATGTCTCAGGCTGGAATTGACTGGCACGCTGAGTCCCAACAATATCTCCTTTGCTCATTATTCGGCATTGTAGAGTTTATATCGAATGGTGTTATATTGTGATCATGAACACATTGAGGTTTGAGTGGCTATTTATGTGTGTATGGATCCCATTCATCCAAATTCATGTAGTGATCTCAAATGACACTGGATGGTATAAATTCGGTGTGCGCGACAATAAGGAAACACTATCTCATCCCTATTGTTAGCGTTTTGGGCCACTACTGCCAAAACAAACCCTAGTTTGAGGAAAGAACTATGGATTCTCAAAATCAAGTATCGCCACGCCTAGATATTCTCTTGCCCCAACTTATGCGGGGTACAGATTTTTTGAGTTGGATCGCCTAATTATTTTATTGATCAAGCGTGTAACATACCCAAAATCTTGAATTTCAAATTTTGCATCTAAAATGTTGAGAATGATTTTTGTGAATTGGAAATCCCAAAATTCTCAAATCAAAGACCAAGACAAGACTAATTGAGCTGGTGCCATTATGAAAATTTGAGAACAAATTTAAACTTTTCGTTACCAACCTATAAATAAAACTAAAACACAGTGTGTGCATGCATTTGCATAGTTTGGTTGATGCAATTTGAGTCTTTTTAAGTGTTTTTGGATTTTTCTTGCATTTCACAATAGATCACATGATCATTTATTAAAATATAAAGTAAATAATTGAAAGGACCTAATGACGAGTACTAGGTCATTTTCTAAAATCCTTGCAACCTAAAACATTACAATATGACTAATAGTAAACTCCATTAGTTTAACTTGGTCCTAAATTTGGAACATAGGTCATGAACATAAAAAGAATATAAACATGTTGGACTAGAGGTCCTATTATAAACCACCTTTAATCTAACCCAAGCATACACATATTTTAACCTATAATTATTCTTGGGAATCATGCACAGAGAGAAGGAAATTAAACTTAATAACATCTCAGGTAAAAACAGCTTAAATATAATTTTATAATCATTTAATCACATTATTATAATAGAAAACCTATAAGTAAAGATAAGCTTAGTGAATTTTCAAAAATAATTGGTGTAAGATAAAATCATGGAAAAATTCATGTAGATGCTAATCAGTATTTTAGATTCACTGAAATTTTGGCATGATTTTATATTCACAAATTATATCTCAATTAAATGAGTCAAACCAGTGTAGACTTTAGATTATTTAAAACTCTAATCAGCAAAACTTATACCTCATCAAAACATGCATTAAAATATATGAAAGTATATATATGACATAATTTATTCAAATACTAGCTTATCTATCATGAATTAATATAATTTTTTAAGGATTTATTTTATTAGTTTTGACCTCCTAAAAATTCAATTCATTTTCAGCTAGGCTTATTTTCTTTATTTTGCTAAGAATAAGATATAAGAAATTTTTGAGTGCAACCAAGGAAAATGGAAACTAGATCAATTTATCTACCTCTAGAAAAATCCACCTTAATTTATCAAGCCCACAAATTAAACTATAGAGCGAGAAAAGAGCGGCGCAAGGTTTCTGCTCGCGCGTGTCCGTCGTCGTGGCGACGCCAGGCTCCTCCCTTATCTTCCCCAACAGCGTCGCCCGGCCATTCACTCCCTTCCAGAATCGAGCACATCGAGAGAGAAAGCCCTCACCCTCTCTATCGCGCTCATCTCCGACGCCAGTCGCGAGGAAGACAACGGCTGTCGTGGCTGTCAAGCCGTCGCCATCCCTGATTCTTCCTCGTTCCATGCTCACCTCTCCATGCCGAGCAAATCTCCTTTTGACAGACTCCCATTTCGTGCAGCCAACCGACGGGAACGCGACCGCGCTCTCGGAAGCTCTGGAGCGCGCTCCAAGCGCCACCGTGGCGGCATCGTCGCCGACGCCGTTGATCTGGACCAAAGCAAGACAAGCCATCGCGCCACTGATCTCCCCTTGAAGTCCTCTCCAAAACCCCTCAAGAATCCCCGAGGATCGTCCACCGACGACGGAGATCGTCGTCGTCTTCCCCAACTCCGGCCGCCGACGACCATCTTCGATTCGTCCTACTCCGGTGAGCCTCGGTCAAATTCATTGCATGCACGGCCTCCCTAGATAGCCGTTGACCTCGTGCATGCACCGTATTGGTGACTCGCCTTGCAGAACAAGCAGCAGACATCATCCCTGGAGTTGCGCCATGCCGCCATGGAGCTTCGTCGTCCCTGCGCCTCTGCAGGCACTCCCAACCTTCTCCAGTATCACGGTGAGCATACAGGAACCTCTAAGACTAACATGCATGCACCCGTTTAACCAATACATGACTGTAAACGTACATGCACCATCACCCGAAGACATCTTCCATTCACACTCGCCGCCGGCGCTACTCCGATGTCCACTAACTGAGAAAAGTAGAGGAATGGAATCGCGAGAGTGTTCTCTTCATTTTACCTTTTTACCTCTTCCCCTTTTGAGCCGCCGTTCGCCGCCGGCGAGCTCGCCAAGCCACGGCTGCGCCTCCCAGTCTATCGAGCATACGAAGATTAAAGACAGGGACCTTGTTTTGAAAATTTAAACAACTTTAGGGACCTATTTTTAAAACACCTCACACATTGAACAGCCATAGGACTGCGGGTTGGTTTCCAGAACGTCTAGGGTTTTTATTGCAAACTCGCCAATTTGAGATCTGTTAAGTAAAAAGGAAAATGATTAAAATGATTTTCTTCTAAACTGAAAAGTATGCTAACTTGTAAATTCCATAGTAAATCCATTTTAACTCATTTTGAGATGAACCAAATTTCAGTACATTCATAGAATTATGCACCTTAATGTTGAACACTTAAATATTGCACTTTCTATATATAAAATGCGTCTAATATTTATGTAACAAATAACTTCTATAATACGAAGCCACACCCAGGAAATTCACAAGGAAAACATTCTAGCTTTAATAAATCTGAACCAAATTTTGTTAAGATCACATGATGGTAGATTTTAATCCTGTCTAGTAGGATCTAGAAATATTAGTACTTAAGCACCTCCAAATTTTTGTAACAGGAGAATGTCCATTATTGGTATAGAAACCCTCAAAAGTTATAAGGGATTAGTTATAACTCCAAAATGAAATGGTTCCAGTTTTGTTAGACATAATTTTATGATCTTAATTACCATGAATTGAAATATGAACTATACGATACTAGAATCATCTCTAAAATTCGGTATAGCTAATAAAAACTATAGCATATCACCTAGCTTATAAAATTCATAATAAAAACATGCTAACTCTACATATTGTGAAACCAATTTTGTTAAACTCCTGGGGACCAAGCCCTTACTGCAGCAGCCCAACACTTCACAAATCTTGGACCTAAAATGCACCGGAGTACTAATAGAGCTTAATTAGCCTATGTCTAGAATAGAACTTACAAAATTCATAACTCTCAAAATAGAAGTGATAAAATAGAAATTTTTCACATAAATTCATTTTAAGACAGTACCAACCCACTGTGAAGAATTCATGCATTTTAGAGCATTTTAGATTTTTCGCATTATTTGGATGTTTATTCGAATTGTACGTTATGATTATATAGATTGCGAATTCGTTGATGGTGAAGGAGTGGAATTGGTTGTCATTAGGAACCTCTACAAGTGAGGCAAGTGTCCTTTCCTTTGAACACATTGAATCCTATGTTTTATGGGCAAATATTTTGTTTATAACTTTGCATGCGCTATTTGGTAGAACATTGTATTTTGTTGAGAAGATGGTAGTTATAACCCACTTGTTGCATGAACCACCTCGATAAATTTCACTCATTTCTGATTGTAACCATAGGAATGATTGGAATACATTGGTTGTACTTTAATGGGTCTACTTTATATGTGCCATATGCTTAGCCATGCTTAGCAATTTGCTAAATAATATTGTGATCACTTTATAAATGAAATTTTGGGCATTATTTTACTTCTTGACAGAAATGATAACTATGATTATTTGTGAAAAAAAAATGGAGTTAAACACGTTTTTAGACTTGGGCGGCAAGTGGTGCACATATGGTGTTAGTTGTGCACCGATAGGGGGAGTGTTCGCCCGGGTTGATTAAGGACCGAACTTTGTGTCGTTTACTATTGTTTACCGTACATCCACATGTGCTATTTATGGGGTGGCCTTAGCTAATCAAGTTACTTAAAGTCTAGCCTTGCATATTGGTAGGCCAGAGTAGAATGAATTAGTCTGAGCGATGATTCATAGGTACTACCCATGTGTGTGTGTTGAATTTAATGCTAGCGAATATTACTAGCTGTGTGTGATTCTGTGAGGGGACGAATGGTCCGCCTCACAGCATGGGCGTCTAAGTCTGTCCAATTCAACGGTTAAGTGCCTCGTGGGGAACGGATGTGTTCGCTGCCACGGCGTTAGGATTAAGGCGTGGGCCCGCCGCCTAACGGTTCTGGGTCATTCCCAGGATGAATTCATACTTGCTGTCGCTGATGCAAGGCTAGGCATTAAGTAATGTAAATGCTACGTTGTGACCTCTAGACCGCATTCAATGTGTAACGTGTGGTGGTACCGACGGGTACCGGACAAACTAGAGCGATTCACATCATGTGGGTAAAGTTGTACAAACTCTGCAGAGTCTAAAACTAATTGATTAGCCGTGCTCACGGTCATGAGCGACATAGTGAATTGTCATGGGTATAGACTTGTGATTTATAAATGTATTTATGAAAATGGGCTATGGGAGTGATGAAATGTGTTGAGTTCTGATGATTATGATGCTGATTTTGCTCGGTGTGGGTTGAAAATGAAACGTGTTGCTTGCTGCCATGGATGGGGCAAGCATAATATGATGATGAAGTATATGATGTTATTATGTTACTAATATGATACCATGCCATGCTATTTATGCTAAATAATTGCAAATGTTTATCTAAATTCCGTTGCAAATTGTTTGTGAAACAAAGTTAGCTTTATGCAAATATGAGTCCACATATAGCCTCTCTTTGAAATAGAGCCTTCATGTATGTAGGTTTGATTGTGTGTTTGCCAATACATTAATCAAATTAATGTACTGACTCTTGTCTTGTATATATATGGTGTTTAGATTGTGTTGCAGGTAAACGAGTGTTACAGGTTCCATTGTTTTCATTAGGATGATTCTATTAGGGGACTACCCTTAGTCGGTTGCCTGTGGAAATGGGTAGACACGCTTCCGATGGACATTAATTATTAGGCCGGTTGGCCCTATGTATATAAGCTAGTTAAATGTCTCTATTTATATGTAAGTTATTCATTATGTACATTGTTCTGATATATTGGCTTAGATGAAAGTGCAAAGCTAGCAACTTCCTGGGGCTAGATAAGCATGAGTATAAATTTTGAACAATTGAGATGTTGTAGAGCTCTAGCGATTTGAGTCAAGTCTCCTGGGATGTGTAACACATTTGGTCGTCACCTTCATGTGGTTTGACGGGCATGTCTCAGGCTGAAGTTGACTGGCACGCTAAGTCCCAGCAATATATTCTTTGCTCATTATTCGGCACCGCAGAGTTCATATCAAATGGTGTTATGTTGTGATCATGGACACATTGAGATTTGAGTGGCTATTTATGCGTGTATGGATCCCACTCATCCAAAATCATGTGGTGATTACAAATAACCCTGGACAGTATAAATTCGGCGTGCTCGACAAAGCGGCACCCAGATTTGAACTGGGGATAAAGGATTTGTAGTCCCCTGCCTTACCGCTTGGCCATGTCGCTAAAAAATACGATCTAAAATCAAGAAAATATTCATCTATGTTTTCTTACTAAACCTAACTTTTTTTTATCTTGAATCTAATTCTACTTACTTTTTCCCAATCTTTTTCAAAAAATCTATTCATGCTTTTTTTGATCCAGTTTTGATTATTCTCCTCAAAGGATTCTATCTTAAAACACACATTGCTAACACTATAAAACTTTCCTTTTCTTTCTATTGAAATGAAAAGGGAGAAAAAGTGGATTTCCAGTCACAGGCTAAAAAATTCAGAACAAATTGGAACCATTAACTAGAATTTTCTTTTCATTTTGAATTGCAGTAGTGAACGACTCTTAAATCGGTATTCACCCCCGCCTACCATTTAATGGCATAATAAAAGACAATGGATTTATGCCTAATCCATATATAGGTAAACTCTAGGTACGAACAACATTATTATCTATGGATCCCCTTATGTACATATCTCTGTGGAGAATCGTTCTTTAATTTTTCATTGCATTAAGTATCTTGAAAAAAAGAAAAATGACTTTGATATGTAGAGGTCCAGAACTAGATTGGCATGTACTTAAAAAAGTACTTACTTTATTTTAGGATTCTACAATGAAATCTTATATTTTCTAGCAATTCTACTACTACAAAACAAAAAAGAACTCGATTTTCCAGGGAAGGACAACTTTCTCTTTTGGCACGAGAGACTGATAAGGCAAAGTTTTCTTATTCCCATAGGGCAAGCTAGGCTTGGCAGAGAAGAAGGATAGATAAGTTCTCAAGTCAAGTAGACTGGGCTAGAGCCTATTACTACAGTAAAAGCAAGCTTATAGTCGTACCACTTTTCGAGGTAGTCATGCTAATGGCTGGAGTTATGTTTTGTAAGCTTATAGCCAGAGGGAGGATAGCGTATGCAGACTTGTGAAGAGAAAGCTGAGAAGAATTCCTCCTTACGAGATCGATTTGTCTACTTACGAGAATATGTATTTCGAAATAAAAAGCTATTCCTAGAAAACAAAGAAAATGAATAGGGGCGCAGCGAAGGCGCGTAGTGATGGTAATGTTAACAATCTTCTGGATGAGTTCATTGCTCGGACTCGCATATACTTGTTCTATGCTCTACAGGCTAATCTGAGTAAAGAGGAGGCGCGAAACGTGAGATGGACGAGAGAACACACACGATTGGCACATAGCCTTCAAAGTCGTTTTTTTATTGGTAGACACCGAGAAGGGAGCCCTTGATCCTAGATCAGTAAGAGAAAGACGTAATGAACTGGACATAGACTCCCTTGCTTTATTCAATCATGACATGGAGCTTTGGCCAATCAAGCCTAGGTGCAGAAAAAAAGTAAATGAATTCTATTCAAGCAAGACTTGATCCAAATGGATCCCCTCAATGGTGAGCTTGTTGATGAAGAAAAACAAAGCTGAAATAGAGATTAACTCCTCTTCTCGCACCATTCCTTGCCAAATAGGAGGGAATACAATAGACATTCTGTACAGTCCAACGACTGGTGCTAATCTTACTTTAGAATCATTCGCTTTCATCTATTTAGGCGATAGAGCTCTAACTCTGACCAACAAATTCTTCAAACACCCAACTGGACAATTAATTGAAGGATTTGGGATTATACAAGACGTACCTGTCCAGCACAACAAGAAAGAAGCTATCCTGGATTTCCATGTTTTTGAAATCCAAGACTTTGACGTTCTAATAGGGCATTTGATAGAGAGACTTCTCATCAACACCCTGCCCTTAGGAAGCCTTGAAATCTCTTTAGGAGGGGATAAGTTTTTCATCCCATTTTTGCGGTCAAGAAATGCCTTGACCGACGCCCTTCTTGAAAAAGAATCTGCGGAGGAAGTGATGACTGTTCTTCCTTATGAGCCCCCCCTAAATTTTATCCTGAACAAGATGCCTCTGATTTCATCCAAGAAGAAGAAGAATTAGGCAAACTCTTTGAGTTGCTTTCCATAAAGCCGCCACCACGGCCTCCGGATCGAGCTAGTGGACCTTCGCTATGCTTTTCTACATGGCGACAAGGAAGCTCCTGTCATCATAAGTGACAAGCTTTCTGAGGATGCAATCATTCATCTTTTAGCTGTGTTAGAAAAACATTGCTCTATTCTTGGCTACTCTCTTCAAGACCTCAAGGGAATTAGTCCCGCTCTTTGCACCCATCGCATACCTATAGAGCCCAAGAGCACGCCGTCTAGGGAACCCCAAAGACGGCTAAATAACACGATGAGAGAAGTTGTTAAGAAAGAGGTTTTGAAACTCCTGCACGCCGGGATCATCTATCCTATGCCGTATAGTGAGTGGGTTAGTCCAGTCCAGGTTGTGCCAAAGAAGGGAGAAATGACGGTCGTCGAAAACACTAAACATGAGTTAATCCCTCAACAAACCGTCATGGGATGGAGGATGTGTATCGATTACAGAAAGCTCAATGAGGCTACTAAGAAGGATCATTTCCCGCTACCCATCATTGATGAAATATTGGACGGTTGGCGACTCATTCCTTCTTTTGTTTCCTTGTAGGGTACTCTGCATATCATCAAATCCCCATCCATCCTGATGACCAAAGCAAGACCACGTTCACATGCCCATATGAAACTTATGCCTACCGTAGAATGTCCTTTGGCTTGTGTAATGCACCAGCCTCTTTCCAAAGGTGCATAATGTCTATCTTTTCCGACATGATGGAAGAAATCATGGAAGTCTTCATGGATGATTTTTTCATCTATGGGAAAACTTTCGATCATTGTCTTCAAAATTTGGACAAGGTCTTGCAGAGGTGCCAAGAAAAGGACCTGGTGCTTAATTGGGAAATGTGCCATTTCATGGTCCGAGAAGGTATAGTGCTACGGCACCGAGTGTCCGAAAGGGGAATAGAGGTGGGCAAAGCAAAGATAGAGGTAATCGATCAGCTCCCACCTCCTGTGAAAGTCAAGGGAATCCGTAGTTTTCTTGGTCATGCGGGGTTCTATAGGTGTTTCATCAAAGATTTTTCTATGATCTCTGGACCCCTGACAAACCTTTTAGCTAAGGATGCACCCTTTGAGTTTGATGATGAGTGCTTAAAATCTTTTGATATCCTTAAGAAGGCGCTTGTCTCAGCTCTGATCATTCAACCTCCTGATTGGACGCACCCCTTTGAAATAATGTGTGATGCGAGCGATTATGATGTTGGTGCAGTATTAGGCCAAACCAGTGATAAGAAACATCACGCAATCTGCTATGCTAGCAAAACATTGACAGGAGCTCAATTAAATTATGCGACAACTGAAAAGGAGCTCCTAGCTGTTGTTTTTGCTATAGAGAAATTTAGATCTTACTTGGTAGGAGCAAAGGTGATTGTTTATACCGACCATGCTACTTTAAAATACCTGCTCACCAAGAAAGATGCTAAACCCCGTCTGTTAAGGTGGATCCTTCTACTCCAGGAATTTGATTTAAAAATTAAGGATAAAAAGAGAGTAGAGAATTCCATGGCAGATAATTTGTCACGCTTACAAATCACTAACATGCAGGAACCACCAATAAATGATTTCCTACGAGATGACATGCTAATGACGGTGACGAACTCCAACCCCATGGTAAGCAAACATTGTGAATTTCATGGTTTCAGGCTATGTACCACCAGGGGATAATAGAAGAATGCTGAAGTATGAAAGTCGTTGTCATCTATGGGATGAGCCGTACCTATACAAAGTCTGCTCAGATGGACTGCTAAGAAGGTGCGTGCCAACAAAGGAGGGCCTGAAGATCATTGTAAGATGCTACTCGTCGCCATATGGTGGGCATTATGGTGCATTCCGCACGCAAGCCAAGATTTGGCAGAGCAGATTTTACTAGCCAACTATGTCTGAAGACTCCAAGGAGTTTGTTCAAAGATGCCAGAGCTGCCAGCGACACGAAGGGATCACTGCTCGCTATGCTATGCCCCTCACCTACAACCTTCAAGTAGAAATATTTGATGTGTGGGGCATCGACTTCATGGGACCTTTCGCAAAGTCCCGTGACTGCGAGTATATCCTTGTGGTAGTCGACTACGTGTCCAAGTGGGTTGAAGCAATGCCATGCAGAGCTGCAGATGCCAAACATGCCAAGAAGATGTTCTCTGAGATAATTTTCCCTCGCTTTGGAACTCCAAGAATGGTTATAAGCGATGGCGGATCACACTTTATTGATAAAACCTTCAGAGGCCTCTTACGGGAACTAGGAGCTAAACACAACATTGCCACACCCTACCATCCTCAAACAAGTGGGTAGGCTGAAACTTCAAATAAGTAGATCAAAAATATTCTGCAGAAAACAGTCCTTAAAATGGGAACAAGATAGAAGGACAAGTTACCCGATGCTCTCTGGGCACATTGGACAGCTTACAAGACACAACTTGGTATGTTCCCATATCAGATAGTCTACGGGAAGTCATGCCGACTCCCCGTAGAACTTGAACACCAAGCACATTGGGCCATCTGAAACTGGAATATGAACTTTGAAGGAGCTAGGGAGTGGAGAAAAATGCAGATATCTGAATTAGAAGAATAGAGGGACAGAGCATACCACAACTCAAGGATTTACAAAGAGAGAACCAAGCGCTGGCACGACAAAAGGATTAAGGTTAAGAAATTCAAGCCAGGGGACAAGGTATTAATGTTTAATTCTAGGGTAAAGTTATTTGGCCACGGGAAGCTTCGAAGTAAATGGGAAGGGCCATTCGATGTCATCGACACCTTGTCACACAGAGCCATCACACTTAGGGACGACGCAGGTAACCTTTTTAAGGTAAACGACCAACGTTTAAAAGTCTTCCTAGAGCTAAATGAATTTTTAGATGAAGAAGTGGACATCATCGAGTTAATCGATTTCAAACCACAATGATTTTGTCTAAAGTTACAACCCAACCTTGTAAATTGTTGTTTTCCCCCGTTAAAATAAAAAATTAATAAATAAAAGAAAAATAATCACGGTCGCGAAGGTCCTTGTTTTCCAACTGGAGTTTCTTGACAATTTAATAATTTTAATAGGTGCTTCTTATTTAGTTTTCATTCATTGTTTCTCTTCCAATGTAAGCGCCTTTACATTTTAGATTGATTTGAATAAAATTTGGCTCACTAGTACTTTACCTAGTAGAAGCCCTTGTTTCTTTATATTCAATAAAGTCCAGGTACAAAATAAGTGTGGGGAGAGTCTTCTTCGGAACTCATGACGTGAAACAAATGCAAGTTGACACGCCAACATGAAGAACATAACCCTACGAGCGATCATTAGCCACATCTGCCAGAGCAGAGGACAGAGGGGTTTAGCCGAACCCATGGTTTGGCTGACTCATCTCTGCCCCCTACTCCCTTCCACTTCGTCATGTGGTCAGGTTTGTGCGTCTCCTTCCTTATCCCTCCCTGCATGAAAAATTCGAATAAACTTAGTTTGACTCCAAATTAAAAACAATGCTTCTGAACAAATAAAATTTCCCAAGGTTGACATGTATATTCTTTATTCTTTGCTAACATTTGTTACTTGTGAACAAACATTTATCATAGGAACCCTTGCTAATCTAAGTAATTGATATTTGTGATACGGAGATGACAAAAGGAATTCCTGTCTAATTGTCATGATACTTGGGATTTTATCTTTGCGAAAATTAAATTTTTTCGAGCAATACTCCTCATTGACTATGTGATTACCTACCAAGGCCAAATATAATTCATATTGCAAACCTTATATTTTGGCTGCTTGACATTACATTGAGCTTTGTCAAAATATTGTGACCCGTGTGAGATGTTTTTCATCCTTTCATAATCAAGATCACGTACACTCCACGTAACCATCTACTAAACTTTTACACTGGAAGTTAGCATTCATATAATCCACAGAATAAATACTCCATGTTATTTATGCATCTTTCTCCAAAGTTCATTCAAAATAAAAAAAGGAGACATGGCTATGCAAAGAAAAAAATATAGAATAAATAAAGTCTTGCTCAAACAAGAATGAAACATGATGAAAAAAAAGAGAAAAAAAGAAAGGTAGCCATGCCCTCCCTCAAGTTTCAAAAGAAGGAGAAAGAGGTGTACAAAAGGAGTTATCAGTTTTATTTTTCCATCCACAACCATACACATGCACTCTTGATCAGAAAGTATGACTTGCTATCTCCTTGGGTCCAGTCTTTTGGCTTGGCAAGATATGTGATGTAGGTATGCACCGATTGATCTGTACCAAGCTCTACATATATAGCCTTTTAGAATAGGGACAATATGGCAATACATGCCTTGGTGAGGATCCAAAAAAATCAAAATGAGTGATTCGAGAGAGAGTCATTTGAGGAGTATAGCTATGTTTTGAAAATATATGAAAAACACAAGTGTTTGACAGGAGGAATAGGAACGACTTAAGTCACAACCGTTTCACTCATCAATTACACAAGATGGTAAGATAGATACTTCAAAAGTTCACAGGTATAGATATGGCTTAGAATAGATTGTATACTAGCATCATACCTTGGTAGTTTTATTTAACAATAATCCTTACTCGGGATGAGTAAAGAGCTAAGTGTGGGGGGTTTGTTGACGGCCACTAAAGACCACTTTTAGGCCGTCAATACCTGTAGAAAGCTATACAAAGACAACATCCAACATAGTGGTAGGGTTTATTTCTAACAAATTTCATAAGTGTTGGTGTATATTTAGATGCAGGTGACAAACTACCAAAGTTGGGAAGAAATACACATGAAAGAGGGGAAAGATTACATTCCTATCCAAGCCTATGGAGTCTTGGGCCCACAAACCCAATAAAATCATATCCAGATGGGCCAACTCCTGAAGGAACACTATAAGGAACCACATGCCAGGGCCTTGGAGGAAAACCAGGGCCAGATGGGCCAACCAGGGGTCGGCCGACCCCTGGGTTCGGCTGACCCAGGCCTGGCTCCTCTCGGCCACATCTTTCACGTGCGCATAGTTATCGACATCTTAAGACGGTTGTGACCGTTTCTCGTGGAACTACCAACTTCAAGAGGACACATGGCAAGAGGAGAAGGAAGATTCCCTTAGGATACCATGGAGCATCTCCACACTCCCAAGGCACCTCTTGGCCTATAAAAAGAGGCCTCATCCCTCATTCACAACACACCAAGACTTGAGCTGAATTATAAGAGGCTCTTTGTATTCTTTTATGCATACTTAGAATAAGGGAGAGAGTGAGGAAGAAAGAGTTGGAGGAGTTCCGAAGTTGTTGGCATCTCTCTCTATTTCTGATGTACCTTATCAATTACTTTACTCTAATTGAGTAATTGAAATTTATCTTATGTGGTATACTTCTTAGTTAGTTCCTATCTAGCTTGCTGGATCATTGTTCACTATTGCTTATAGTGAATGCTTTGGTGAGTTATAGACACTAAAGTAGTAATTAATATCGTAGACGTGGTGTCTAGGTTGTTAATTACCAATATTTGTTGCGTATCCCACAATACATTAGAGGTTGGTGTAGAGGTGGTTGCAGCCCTTGAGATCACCGTAGTCCTCCTTATCCGAGTACGGAGTAGAGCGCCTTCTGGTAGCAGCGAGCAAGCCAGTGCTTGAAGTGTAGCGATAGGATTAAAGTTAAGCTTCCTAAATAACCCTGTACCACAATAGAAGATCCTCTCTACCCTTTGGCCTACATTTGTCTTGTGTCCTTGGATGAACCCGAAGAAGAGCTAAACACACATGTTCCCTGTGGAAATTAGATACCTTGGAATAATCTTTGGTGAAGTGTTATAGCGGTATCTCCGTGCGCTTGCGGATTTTATCTGTGAACGACGATTCAAGCCAGAGATGTATGATGCTATCAAGGCTGAGATTACAACACTTTATGATGCCAATTTTATAAGACCTTGCCGATATGCTGAGTGGGTTTCTAATATAGTACCAATGATCAAGAAAAAGGGAAGCTTAGAGTTTGTATCGACTTCAGAGATTTGAACAAAGCTACACCCAAATATGAGTACCCAATGCCGATTGCCGATTTATTAGTGGATGCAACATTTGGACATAAAATTATTAGTTTTATGGATGACAATGCAGGATATAATCAAATCTTTATGGCTAAAGAAGATATTCATAAGACTGCTTTTAGGTGTCCAGGTGCAATTGGCTTATATGAGTGGGTTGTTATGACTTTTGGATTGAAAAGTGATGGTGCTACATATCAGAGGGCTATGAATTATATATTTCATGATCATATTGGTGTATTATGTAGGATCGAAAAACAAGAACTAAGCCAAATAGAGGGGGGTGAATGGTTGTAGTACCCAAAAACCAAAACTTTTAGCGGAATTAAAAGTTACCCTCGAATCGATGTAGATCGGTCTGACCGGAATAGATCAGTCGATCTGACCGCCCTTTGCCGTCGGTCTGACCGGTATTGATCTCCGGGTCTAACCGCTCCAAAATCGTCTCTGCCTCCTGCCGCCGTCACCGGTCTGACCGCCGTGTCCTTGCCGGTCTGACCGACGCTCAGTAGCCGGTCGGACCGGTCGCCGGTCTGACCGCGCAACCCACTGCGGTCTGAACGGTTTCCTCGAGGGAAAACCAGATTTCTGCCACTTAGATTTTGCAAAAACAATCTCTCTTTCTTTTTTCTGTTTACGTGCTAATCTGAAACAAAAACCAACAAGATGACCATCTTTGCCACAAAAAGAACAAGTATACTTTTCCCTAGTAGTTAATGGTTTTGAAATATTAGTTTTAGTTTCTTTTAGTGTAGCAGAAAGAGAGGGCATAATTCTAGCAGATTTAAAGACTGTTTTCACAACATTAGGTTTTATCAAAATTTCACCATGTTCAGTCACTTTCAAAACATTGGGTTGATTTTTGGTGAAATAATCATGAACATCAAAACCTACACCCCTATTGTAGCTAGTCATTTTAGATTGATCCAAAATCATGTTAAGTTGTTTCTTACCATGAGAAAATCTTTCCAAAGAACTTTTCAAATAAGAAACCTCTTTTTCCAGATTTGCACAATTTTCACAGTCTACCATGACACCTTTGTTTTTACGACATTTTGGACAAGAAAGCACCTCATCACATTTCACAATATTTTCCATGTACTCAACACGTCCTAAAGCATCTTTCAATTTCATCTCATTCAAAAAGCACTTTGACCAATTTTGAGAAATCAAAATATTCTTGTATTGTTTAACCCTTTTTGCACTCAAAACATTGAACAAAAAACTTGCACAAAAAATAGTTTTATATTTTTTTCAAAATGTTCTTTGTCAAAATCAACTCATCAACAACACAAGCATGCAAAGTAAATCCAAGAGCAAAAGAAGACTCATGTTTTTTGGTATTTTCAACCTTAGATTCCAATTTCAAGCAATTAATAGAATTAACATCTCGTAAAGCATTAATTTCAAAAAATAAAACTTCACAAGATTTGCAATCATCATCATTAGGAATCGAAGATTTTAATCTACCAATTTCAGCATTTAGAATCTCAATAATATGATCCCTCTCATCAAGCATATTAGAACATGTTTTAAGTTTCTCCGCAAATTTGAAAGCAGCATGTTCTAATTGATCATAACTAAGCTTTTCTGCACTATCACTATCAGATTCATCCTCATCAGAACTTGCATTGCGAGCAATAAAAACGAAATCAACAACATGCTTACCTTTCCAATTGCTCTCTTTTTCTGAGTCTGATTCATCGCTCTCACAAACTTCTATGAATTCTCGAATTAGCCTTTGCATGCAACTCTTCTTCTTCTTTGTGATATTCTTCTTGTCTACCTCCTTCTCCTTTTTCACCTTCTTGCGGTTAGAACAATTGAACTTGATATGATTCAACTCTCCGCACTCAAAGCATCGAACGGATCCTCCTCGCTTCCTGTTCTTTACTTTTTCAAAAGCTCATGAAACTCTGTTAGCAGCCAAAGCCAAGTCCTGCTCCTCGAACTGTTCGAGTTGCTCATCGGACATGGCATTAATCAAAACAAGAGCGGTAGAATTTGACGAAGAAGCACCAACATCAAAAGAAGTCAAGGGAGAAACCAAAGCACTAGACTTAGAATCTACCTTGCGAGAAAGAATATTCATCTCATGAGTTTAGAGTTTTGTGTAAAGTGAATCCAACGTCAAAGTAGACATATCAACAAACTCTTGAATAGATGTAACCTTCATCTCCCAAATAGACATATCAAGACCATTCAAAAAGTGGCGAGAAACCTCAGATTGTGTGTAATTTGTGTCATAAGCAAAATCAACAGATCTAAGATCACTTAAAATCTTATTAAATCTACCAAGATAATCATCCAAAACTTCTCCAGGTTTCATCTCAAATTTTATGTATTCCTTTTTGAAAAGATCTCGACGAAGTTCTTTAATGTTAGTAGTTCCTTGATGGAAATTTCTCAAGGCATTCCAAATCTCATGGGCGGTTTTAAGATGTGACACACAATCAAAATCCGAACGAGAAATTCCACTCAACAAAATATTACGAGCTTTGCAATTGTTATTAAACTCAGTTTTCAAAGCTTCAGTAGAAATTTGATCAGGAATCACATAAGGAAGAGCAACCTTTTGCCAAACATCATAATCTTGAGCCATAATGTAAGATTGCATCTTGTCACACCAATAAGCAAAATCCGAACCATCGAAAATATGTGGCTTAGTTGAAAACTTGTTAGCCATGGCTTAAAACTCTAGATCGATAAAAATCCAAAGAAGAAAAACGAGGCTCTGATACCACTTGTAGGATCGAAGAACAAGAACTAAGCCAACTAGAGGGGGGTGAATGGTTGTAGTACCCAAAAACCAAAACTTTTAGCGGAATTAAAAGTTACCCTCAAATCGATGTAGATCGGTCTGACCGGAATAGATCAGCCGATCTGACCGCCCTTTGCCGTGTCGGGACACCCCGGGTTAAATATTATGTAAGTTATCTGAAGTGATAGTGCGAATTATTTAGTTGGATGGGGTCTAGTAATAATTGAGTAAAACAATAACCATCCAACCTCATCGCTGCCCTATCAAGTCAAATGACATACATAGTATAAAACCTGAAGCACCGAGTAGAGGGCATAGGGGATATTGCTGGGATTTTAGCATGCCAGTCAACTTCAGCCTGAGACATGCCCGTCAAACCACACAAAGATGGCGACCAGATGTGTTACACATCTCAAGAGACTTGACAAAATTCACTAAAGCTCTACGACATCCCAAATGCTCAATACCCTTACCGGTGTAGAACTAGATCCCAGGAAAAGCTCTAGTTCCACACTTTCATCTAAGCGATGAAAATCAGAATAATAGGGAGTAAACACAAATAATTTTACTCTACATTTATATTTAAATAGATAGGCCAAACGGCTAAATAATTACTGATCCGCGGAAGCTTGGCTACCCGAAACCATAAGCAGCCGACTGGGGGATAACCCTTTTAGATCCAGTCCTAGAAGAAACAACGATTTTCCCGAGTCACTCAGAAGAGACTAAGCAAACAACCTGCAAAATGGATATTCCAGTCGAACAAGAGTCAGTACATTAAACAAGTTAATGTACCGGCAAGCACAAGACAATCCTAACATTCTACATACATGACATATAATCAAGGAAAGGCTATATGTAACTTATTTTAGCAAAAAGCAAGTTTTAGTTCACAATTATTTGTAAAGGAGTTGGCAATTCAATCAATAAAACATTAACGTAGTTAAACCATAATATTTACCATTGTAACATCATATACATACTCTTATTACCGGCACCAAGTCATCATCTTATCATAATAATATACTTGATCGCCCGCCCGGCATCAAGTCTCACGTTCATTATCAACATCATAATATCAGCCCACACCGGGCAAACTCATCATCGTAATTATCCAAACTCAACACATTTCACCAATCCCGTAACCCATTTTCATAAACTCATTTATAAATCACAAGTTTATACCCATGACAATTCACTATGTCGCTCATGACTGTGAGCACGGCTAATCGATTAGTTTTAGACTCTGCAGAGTTTGTACAACTTTACCCACATGATGTGAATCGCTCTAGTTTGTCCGGTACCCGTCGGTACCACCACATTCTACACATTGAATGCGGTCTAGAGGTCACAACGTAGCCTTTACATTACTTAACGCCTAACCTTGCATCAGCGATGGCAAGTGTAAATCCATCCTGGGCATGACCCAGAATCGTTAGGTGGCGGGCCCGCGCCTTAAACCTAACGCCGTGGCAGCGAACACATCCGTTCCCCCACAAGGCACTATATCATTGAATTGGACAGACTTAGACGCCTAAACTACCCCCATTAATCAGCGGGGTAAATAGGTAGTTCCTATGAATCATCGCTCAGACTAATTCATTCTACTCCGGCCTACCAATATGCAAGGTTAGACTTTAAGCAACTTAATTAGCTAAGGCCACCCCATAATAGCACATGTGGATGTACGGTAAACAATAGTGAACGACACAAAGTTCGGTCCTTAATCAACCCGGGCGAACACTCCCCCTATCGGCGCACAACTAACACCATATGTGCACCACTTGCCGCCCAAGTCTAAAATCATTTTACTCACACTTTAGTTCACAAATACTTAGCATTTCCATTTTAAATCCAGCATTAACCCCATAATCAAAATCCCATCTATCAAGTCATAAAATTTTTCATTTGCATAGTTCTAGACATGGCTAAGCAAATGGCATATATATATACGCATATAAAGACTTCACTGAGCATTTATACTGCAGTCAAATCCATCCTATGGTTACAAATAAAAAGGGTGACAATGTATCAAGGTAGATTATGCAGCAATAAGGTCATAGCTACCATTTACTATGTTTCAAATATCGTTTTAAATCAAATATATATGCAGTTTCGCAAACAAACGCTTTTCATCTCCCAAATCATGGGTTTCAATGTGATCAAAGGAGAGGGGAGGAATAACTTGCCTTGATCTAGAACAATGTGAATCCCACCTAAAACACTTTTTCACCGTTGATGCGAATTATCTATACAAATGACACGATATGCATATAAATACCAAATTATGCGAAAAATACAAAATGCTCTAAAATGCATGATTTTTGCACAGTGGATAGGTTCTGACCTAAGATGAATTTAGGTAAAATAATTCCTATTTTATCTCTTGTCATTTGTGAGTTATAAATTTTCCAAATTTGCAAGGACATACAGGTCTATTTACTAATGTATTATTGTGAATCATTTTTAACATGTGATTTTGTTCAAATTAACCTTACTGGGATGAAGAGGATTGTTTTCTAAGATGAATACAATTAGTTTCATAACTTTTAGAGCTAGTATGAATTTCCTATAATTTTTAGAAATTAACTTGCATATGTGGTGGTCATTATACAATATAAATTATTAGTACTATTTCTGTTATAGAAAGTATGAAATATTATATTATTAAATTAAAGTTCATACTTTTGTAATTCTATAGAAATTTGGTTCAATCCATTTGGAGCATAGATGAATTTTCTACAAATTTTACAACCTCTAAGTAACTATTTCTTATTTGAAATTTTAGAAATAAATATCATACTGTAAGCATAGGATTTTATTCTACAATATTAAAGTTCACAATTTTATGAACCTACTGGAGTTAGTTTCATCTCAAAATGAGTTATATTTGATTTTATATGATTTTCACAATTTTGAGATGATTTTCAGTTGAAAAGATATTGATTTATCCATTTCCTTTATTTTTCCTCAAATTATAAATCCTTGGGTCCACTGGTCAGCCTCTGGCATTATGCAAAAAGGCCCCTGGAGTTTACAGGAATCAATCCGCAGTCCCTAAGCACGTGCTAATAAAGTTTCCATTAAGAGTCCCTGAGGTTTTCTCTATTTCTAATTAGGTCCTGGGTCCACATGTCATACGGAAGTGTTTTACAATTTAAACCTTACAAGTTTTAAACTTTAGCTAAGCCAAGTCCTTAGCGCTTAATACAGTGGGGCCCGCTTGCCAGTGGCTCGGCGACTAGGAGCAGAGGCAGTAGCGCTCGGCGAGCTTCTCGCCGGCGGCATGGGCGAACGGCGGCCGATCTCGGCGGGTGATTAAAAGAGAAAATGGAGAGGGATTTTCAGCGAAGCTATCGGTGGTCTTCTCGCAAGCTGCGGTGGTCGGAATCGACGGCGACGACGGCGCAAGCGGCGGTAGCTCTCGGTTTGCCGATGCATACTGAGCTATGGCTCGGTTCCGCGCGAACGAGTGCATGCATGTGCATCTATATGGCTCTTGGAAACTTACCAAATCGTTGGAAAGAGTCGGCAAAGCTTGGACAACGACGGCGCCTTGAAAGAACTCCGGCGGCGGCAGTGAATGACGGCTTCACGGCGACAGCCAGCTCCGGTCAGTGAGCTACTAGGGAGAGGAGCGGGGTAGCTCAGAGAAAACCTAGGGATGCTACTCATGCAAAGAATCGTGTCGAAACTCACCCGGGAAGGAGGATTCGATGGCGGCGGCGGTTGGCCGGAGTGGAAGAAGACGATGTTGATCTCCCTGCTCGGTGCATCATTCCATGAGGTTCTTGAGGGCTTTCGAAGAGGAGGTAGAGGCGGTATTGATGGCGAGAGGACTCGGCTTGGCTTGGTCTAGATTGACGGTGACGGAATTGATGTCTTGGTAGTGGCACTCGATGCATGCTCCAGAGCGTCATCGGCACGGTGGCGTTCCCGTTGATCGGCTGCGCGAAAAAGAGCGGGATCAGTGGGGATGGAAGCGGCATGGTGGAGAGGTGATGGAACGTTAAAAAGGAGAGGGAAACCGTGGCTCATTGGCGCTGGCGGCGGTCGTCGTCTTCACAGCCGACGGCGAGTTTGAGGGTGACGGAGGGGCTAGGGTTTCTCTCCTTCGGTGTTCACGGCTTCAAACCGGTAACTGGAGACGGGCGACGCGGTCGGGGAAGATAAAGGAGAAGCCCGGCGTCGCCACGTCAAGTCCGCGCATCGAGTAGAAGCGCTGCCCATGCCGTCCATGCCACCGCCCCTGATCTCTCTCTGTGTTGAGCACTGTCACACCCCGATTTTCGATCGGGATTAAAAATTACCTAATAATACAATTTCCAGAAATTTAATAAAAATCAAAAGCAATTTAAACAATTGAAATTAGCAAGGAAATCAAAAATTTCCTTTAAAAATCATGGCCGGAAATATTTTTGTAATATTCTCTGTGCCTTAAAGTACTCTCCAAAATTTTTCGTGATTTTTTGGAGCTAAAGAAATAATTTTAAAGTCACAAAGTTCATTTAACTGATTAAATTAAAGGAAAAACAAATTAAAAGAGGCTCTTTTGTTTTGGGCCGTTTTCGGCCCAAAACCCTCCCCCTCTTCCGCGACCCACGCTGCCGGCCCCCTCTCTCCCTCCCGCGCGGCCCACGGGCCCCGTCCCTTCCTCCCCTCACGGCCCGAGGCCGTGGCCCAAGGCCGCCCGAGAGCTTTTCCGCTGCCGCCTCCCCGCGCCGCGCACCCGCTGACGGGTGGGGCCCGCGGCCGAGTCGTCTCCGACTCGCCCGGCCGCCGCCGCCTTTTTATTCCCCCCCCTCCCCGAGGCCCCTCCTCGTTTTCCCTGCCCGCCACCGCCCCCAAACCCTAACCCTAGCGCCGCCGCCGCCGTCGTTTTCGTCGTCGCCGGTGTCGTCGCCGCCGCACGCGCCGCCGCTCTGCCGCGCCGGCCGCCGCATCCGGCCGCGGCGCGCGCCGCTGCTTCCTGGCAACGCCTCCGCCGCCCTCGCGTCGCCGTCCTAGCCGCCTGTGCGCCGCCGTCGCACGCCGCCGCCACCACAGAGCCGCCGCCGCCGCCATGCCCTCACCGGGTCGGCCTACGGTTTCGGCCGAACCCTAGCCGCCCGCCCCGGCCTAGAGGCCGGTCCTTCTTTCCGGGTCGACCCACCGCTCCCTCCGGCCCAGCGGCCGTCGGGCCGATTGGCCCATCTCCCCGCAAAAGTCTATTTTGCGTCCCCCTCCCCTTTTCTCAGGCCGGCCCATCACCCCGCTCGGCCCGATTGGCCCACCTTCTCGCGAAAAGTCCACTTCACGTCCCTCCCAGCCCTTTCTCCTCTATTGGCCGTCGGCCTATTATCCTTTATCCACACAAAAGTCTACTTTATGTCCCTCGGCCCTTTTAACTTTTTCCGAGGAAGCCCAGTTCACCTCCTCAGGTCTAGTTTACCTCCTTTCCCTCCCCGGTTCGCCGACACTTGTGTCGCCGACACGTGGGCCCCCTTTGTTTACTCCGGTCCACACCCAGACCACGTGGCCGCCCGCGGCTTCGCCACGTTGGCGTCCACGTCGGCGCTACCTTCTCCCTTCCGTCCGCCGTGGCCGCCACGTCGGTGCCACGTGGTGCTTTTCCACCGTGGATTGTCCGCCCTTGACCCGTTGACACATGGGACCCGCCGTTCCGGCGCCGTTTCCCTTTGATGATGTCAGCGTAGTCCTTTCCTTTGCAAAATTAATTAATAATTGCGCAATAAATCGATTTAATTTCCAGAAAATTCATTTAAATGGCTCAAAACTTCTAAAATTCATATCTAATTCATACGAACTCCAAATTGAGCCATTCAACTTGCAAATTCATCTAAAATTGAGCTCTACATGTTTGTTTACTTTTTATGTACTGTTTACTTGGTTTTTATTAGAGTTTTTCCTCGTTTTGCGTGCCAGCGTGTAGATTCCGTCGTTTCGGGAGTTTGCGCTCGCAAGGAAAAGAGTTCGGAAGATTGTTTGAAGAAGCAAGGCAAGTCACACATTCCCCTTGAGCATGTTGTACCTATTTTATGAAATGTTTTACGTTTGCAAATAAAGTGCATGTTTTGCTAATTACATGGGAATAGGGTTTACCTATCCGTTCGCTTGTGCCATGTTTACTTGTTAACCGTCCTTTGTTAACCTTGGGTGATAATCTGACTAGCGTGAGTCACTTATGTTGACTTTGCTAGAATTATATATGCTTAGCCATGCTTAATTACCACTAGCTCATTTAATGGGATATTTACACTGTTTACAATTAGCTTCTAACGAGCGGTTCGCTCGGAACACCCGACCAGGTTTTATTGGTCGTAATTATCCAACTAAAATATGACTTAATGGTGGGCTGTGGGTGCATGGTTTTGCTGGTCGCACCCATGGCAATTAAGGACCGGTTCATGGGAAACCCTGGAAGAATAACAGTGCTTACCACAAGCAAGAATGGGCAACTGCTGGACTCGTAGCATAGCTCTTTCCTAGCCGACGTTCCCCGGAAAGGGTGGGCGTGATGGAGTTGAGTCGGCCGGGGATATACCGTTGCTTGGCTGCCGGATTCACCAAGGCACGAGGGGGGGCTGCCCACTGCCTTTTGAGGGGTGGGGGCGAAACCTGCGGTGTGGTGCGCTTGGTTAGGAGGAGTTATGCGAAAGGTCTTGTCACGATTTCCCCCTTTGCAGTATCGTGGTGATACTTCGGGGCATGGTAACATGTGTGGAATCGTGTCTTGTGGGTACAGTTGCGCACCTCTGATCAGAGTAAAACTATTCGAATAGCCGTGCCCGCGGTTATGGGCGATCAACCAGATTCACCGTGATTAGTCCCACATGCTTAATTAATTTGACTTAATGAACTGGTGTAGTTCAGGTGGAATGGTTGGGCCTGTTCAACGTGGTTGTAGCGTTGTTCAGTGGAGATTTAATATTGTCTTAATTAAACAACTGTTTTACTGTTTTAAAATATAAAGGTTTTCAACTGCTTTTCTGCAAATAGCCACAAGCCTCCCTTTGTTTCCCCTGGGCATGTTTGCATCATTGGTGTGGCTTGTTGAGTACGGTGGTTGTACTCAATCTTGCTATTTTTCCCCCTTTTCAGAAGTTTAGTACTTCTGAGTTGAAGATGAAGTTAGAGGACCAAGGCTCAGACCCCAGTTGAGTTTGCCTGTGGAGTGGAGCTGAAGCCCCGCTAGGATCGTCTCTTTCCGCTGCTGTTTTCTTTTTGGTGTGAGGACTAAGTGCCTCTGTTGTAAGTATTTATCGCTTTATTTACGTTTGGATCTGTTTATTGATTTGTCGTTTTGTGTACCCTGGTTGATGCCTGGACAGGGACTTAATACACAAAATGGTCTGGAAATTTGGGAAAATTTCCGGGCGTGACAAGCACTGAAGAGAAGAAGTGGACCAAGGTTTGGGCAAGCTGATGAGGCTGCCATGTGGGTCCCAGGGCGGTGCAAACAGAGATAGAGTGAGAGGGATGGGTAGAAGACTTGGTGAACACAGGGGTTAGGATAGATTTTGATATTTTCCCTATTTCTTTTTTTCTCCCTTCTTTATAATTTCATAACTCAATTTTTGTGCATAATAAATTAATGTGGATTTTTCTGGAGATAGATAAAAATACCTAGATTCCATTTTATATGGTTTCACACAAAAATAATCTATATTTTAATCTCAGTAAAATAGAGAAATTCAATTCAGCCGAAATTGATTTGAATTTTTAGAAGGTCAAAACCTATAAAATAAATTCTGGAAAAATTATATTAATTCATGATAAATAGATTATTATTTGAATAAATTATATTCCCTATACATTTTCATGTGATAAAATACACATATGAGATGTGTATTCGTTTTGCCGATTAGGGTTTTGAAATAACTTATAGTTTGACTGTTTTGACCTAATTATTTGGGGTATCAAATGGACTTATTAAATTGTACCAAAATTCCAGTGAGATATATTCATTGAATAGTATCTACATGAATTTCCCCATGATTTTATATTGCACCAATTATTTTTAAATATTCAACGTGTTCAACTTCCTTTATATGTTCCTATAAGAAATATACATTTTAAATGATTATTAAATTATATGTTGATGTGTAATTGACCAGAGATGAAGGGGTAAGGCTTTTAATTTCATTTCACCATGCTTAACTCACAAGAAACTTGGGCATAGGTGCACCTAAGGGGATGACGGTGTAGTGCTCTTATTATTTATGAATTATGATGTGTATACATTTTTGCCCATGAGACCTAAAATGAAATGCACCCAAGATCTAGAAACATTTAAAAGGTCTCAAATCACACATCCTATTTTAATGAAAATGTTTTGCATATCAAATTAATTTGAGAAGGAAGAAGTTTTTAAATCATTTGCAACTTTGCTCATGATCACTAGCTAGTTTAACCTTACCTAGGTTGCAAAATTTGAAAAATTTCGATCATCAACTCAAAAACACAATTTTATTATTTAAATGAAGTAAAAATTCGAAATTCTAATTTTTGGTATGTTACATGCCGTCGGTCTGATCGGTATTGATCTCCCGGTCTAACCGCTCCAAAATCGCCTCTGCCTCCTGCCGCCGTCACCGGTCTGACCGCCGTGTCCCCTCCGATCTGACCGCTGCGATGCCTCCGGTCTAACCGCGGGTGTCTTGCCGATTAGACCACTGAAACCCGGGCAAACACAAATTGAAGATCTCTCAAAGTAGATGACAACTTTAATACTTCTCTCTGTGTTTACAAAGTGCAACAACAGCACTCCTCACGAAAATCTTGACTAAACTCGAAACCCTAACTCAACTCACAATACAATGCTCTCAAAAGCGATACCGGGAGGCCACACCCTCCCTCTCTATTTATACTTGAGGTAGGCAGCCTAAAGTCACGAACCAAACTCATACAAGAAGTCCTAATCCACCTAGGAAACCTTCCCGTACAAGAAACCAACTTTACATATTCCAATTGTACCAAATTTGGACTCCTTCCAAATTCGATTCCGCATCCCATACGCACACAATATCTCCATCGTATGCCATATGGAATCTTCACCAACCACGTGCATTAATCTTTAGCCTAAGTATCTCGCATGATATCTGACCATCCGGACATCACCTGATCTCCAAGTTGACTCCCGATCCATCACCGACAACACTCTCCCGAGACATAAAGATTACCTACACATGAATCAAACAAAGAAACCATATCCGAGCACAAGCTATCACCAACTTGACTCATTGTTAGCACACAACAGTATTACATACGCATAGTATCCATCTAGAAGCCATAAACACGAATTAACCACGGATATCAAATGAAACAACCCGAAACCGAAACCGACACAGAGTCGGCCGGTCAGACCGCGGGCTGGTCGGTCCAACCGCACACATACCGCCGGTCTGACCGGCAATACCTGCCCAGTCTGACCGGACCCAACAACTGTTCACTGTCTGAAAATTCAATCATCTCACAAACCACTACGCCAATAATCTCCAAATATCAAAACCAATAACCTCAGAAGCCGATTGTTCATCACAACAGAAGAATCAAACACACTTTGATTTTACATATTAGTTGAAATCTATATTGATGACGTGGTTGTGAAATCTAAAGAGATTGATGGACATATAGCCGATTTAAGAAAAGTACCAGAGAGAACAAGGAAATATGGTTTAAAGATGAATCCAAATAAATGTGCTTTTGGTGTATCAGCTAGACAATTTCTTGGTTTTCTGGTTCATGAAAGGGGATTGAAATAACACAAAGGAGCATAAATGCTATCAAAGATATTGAGCCTCCACAGAACAAGACCAAGTTACAATCCTTGATCGGCAAGGTTAATTTTGAAAGGAGATTTATTTCTAATTTGTCAGGAAGAATTGAACCTTTTACTCCATTGTTGAGATTGAAAGCCGATCAAGAATTTGTTTGGGGAGAAAAACAACAGAGGGCATTGGATAATATCAAAGAATATTTAAGTTCACCTCTAGTATTGGTGCCACCTTAGAAAGGGATTCCATTCAAGCTTTACCTATCAACCGATGAGAGGTCTATCGGCTCAGTTCTGCTTCAAGAAGACGATGGGAAAGAAAGGGTAATATTTTACCTTAGCAGAAGACTTTTAGATGTAGAAATAAGGTATACCCCTGTTGAGAAATTGTGCTTATGTTTGTATTTTTCGTGTACAAAGTTGAGGCATTATCTACTTTCAAATGAGTGCACAATAGTTTGTAAAGCCGATGTAGTCAAATATATGTTATTAGCTCCGGTCCTAAAAGGTAGAGTTGGGAAGTGTTTTCTTGCCTTAACAGAATTTGATCTTTGATATGAATCGGCTAAAACAGTAAAAGGACAAGCAGTTGCCGATTTTATTGTTCAACACCAGGGTGAGTCAATTAATTATGTTGAGGTGATGCCTTGGCATTATTCTTTGATGGATCTATTTACGCACATGGTTGTGGCATCGGCTTAGTGATTATATCGCCCAAGGGGGCAAGTTTTGAATTTGCATTCACAATCAAACCTTATTATACAAATAATCAAGCTGAATATGAAGCAGTGCTCAAAGGTTTGTAGCTTTTGAAAGAGGTCGAAGCCGATGCTATTGAAATTGTTGGTGATTCATTATTGCTGATCAATCAGTTGTTAGGGAAGTATGAATGCAAGAATGAAATCTTAAGACTTTATAATGAAAACTGTCAAGAGTTGATGAAGAATTTCAAGATTATCACTATGAAACATATTTTCAGATAACAGAATATTGAAGCCAATGACTTAGCTCAAGGTGCATCAGGTTATAAGCCGATGTTGAAGGATGTTGATTTGAGATTGCAGAGGTTGATGCAGATGATTGGAGGTATGATATTATTAATTATTTAACGAATCCTTCTCAAGTATAAAGCTTTAAAATATGTTTTTATTTAATGATGATTTGTATTATTGGACGATTGATGGGATTTGTATTAAGCCAAAGTTGTCAGGTGTGAAGTGCATGAAGGTATTTGTAGAACACATCAATCGGCCCATAAAATGAAGTGGTTACTTCGAAGGGTGGATATTTTTGGTCGACGATGCTGGAGGATTGCTTTAAATATTATAAAGGGTGTCAAGATTGTCAGAAGTTTGGAGCAGTTCAAAGGGCATCAGCATTGGCCATGAACCCAACTATTAAGCCTTGGCCGTTTAGAGGTTGGGGAATTGATATGATCGACCAGATTAATCCACCATCAAGTAAGGGACATAAGTATATTTTGGTGGCAACAGATTATTTTACAAAGTGGGTTGAAGCAATTCCATTGAAGAAGGTTGATTCTAAGGATGCTATTGAATTTATCAAGGAGCATATAATTTATCGGTTCAGGATTCCACAGACAATAACAACAGATCAGGGATCTATCTTTGTAGCCGATGAGTTTGTTCAGTTTGCTGCAAGTATGGGTATCAAATTATTAAATTCTTCTCCTTATTATGCACAAGCTAATGGCAGGCTGAGGCTTCTAACAAGAGTTTAATCAAGTTAATTAAGAAGAAGATTGCAGAACAACCTAAGAGGTGGCATATTACTTTGGCCGATTCATTATGGGCTTATCGGATGGCATGTCATGGAGCTACACAGGTGCCACTTTATCAGCTTGTATATGGGCATGAAGCTATTTTGCCTTGGGAGACTAACATCAGTTCAAGAAGGATTTCTTTGCAAAATGAATTATCGGCCGATGATTACCATAGTTTAATGATTGATGACTTGAAAGGTTTGGCACAAGTCTGATTGCGTGCTTTAAAAAAGATCAAAAGAAATAAAGAAAAAGTTTCAAGACATTATAATAAAAAGGTTGTGCCAAAGACTTTTGAGGAAGGAGAACTTGTTTCAAAGTTGATTATGCCAATAGGGACCAGAGATAATAAGTTTGCAAAGTGGTCACCTACTTGGGAAGGACCCTATCGGATTCATCGTTGTGTACCTAAAAATGCATACATACTCGAGGGGCTTGATGGGGAAGTTTTTGGGAAAGCTTTGAATGGAAAATATTTGAAAAAGTATTACCTAAGTGTTTGGATCAATTCATAATCGGTTGTTTAGCCAATGTATGATAACATCGCCTCAAGATGGCCGATATATATTATCGCCCTTAGACCAAAAATACAACAAGATAAGAAAGATACAGGTATAGAAGCAAAAATCGGCTAAGAAGCCGATGGATATATTACACAAAGATGTTTGAAGTATGATGAGACAAATGTATCAAGATCCTAAAACTATTACATCAACCCAAGAAAGCTTGGATCGCTGATATCGCTCGCAGGCGGATTTGGTTGACTTCTTCAATAACTTTATCATCATCGGCGTCTGTTCCTAGGATCGGCTTCAAGGCTTTGTTTTGGGCTGCTAAGAATTTGACCGATGCCTTCAATTTTGCTCGTTGGGCGTCGATGGCTTTTGGGAGATCGGCTAGGTTTTGCTTTTCTTCGGTAATCTCTTTGTGTGTTTATTCCAATCTAGCCAGGAGATCAGCTTCTTGTTGTTCCAGCTCGGCTATATATTTTTGGATTGCTTCTGGGCCAGCACTTGGCTCATCGAGCTTAGCTTTGTCCTTGTTTACTTGTTGTCGACTATTTTGAATGGTTGACTCAAGCTTTAAGTTCACACTAATCTGTAAGTCTTTGTTGTGCCCTTTGAACCTTAATTTGATGGGATTCAAGAAAGGTTGCTAGAGATATGGCATCAATGATTTCATTAGGTAATTGATCTTGGATTTCCTGAAACCTACTCCTGATCGGCCCACAGTTAGCGACCAAGGCATCTAGGGAGGCATTGAGCCGATCAGCTATGTCCAGCAGTTGGATTTAGCCTTGCTGGTGGTTTCCTCATCATCCTCATCCAAGAATTGCCTAATATCGAAGGAGAACATATCGGGTAAATTCTGCAAAACAAGATTGATGTTTAGTAGCAAACAAGATTGAGTCGATAAGGTGTATTGGTGAGTTTACTTTAGCTATCGGCGCAATAGTGGTCTTTTCTTGTTCTTCTACATGGTGGCAACTAGTGGCAGAAGGAGCTTGATTACTTGGAGATGGCCGATGAGGGAAGACTGATGTAGCTCTGGGCTAAAAAGATAGTAAGTGTTAAGTGCTGGTGTATCGGCTGGTGGTACAAGTTTGAAAAGTTTTGGATATTACCGATGCTATTGCAGAAGCTTGAGGACTTGGAGACAAGGGGGGCATCGAAAAGTTTTTGTCCTTGGCCATAACCGATACAATCTTGGGCTATGAAAAGCAAATGTTAGCAAAATATTGAGAAAGGATAAGATTGAAGATGCATTGCATTCTACCTTCACTTTACGAATTGCTTTGTGTTGGAGTGACTTTGGTGAAGCTTGGATGTCTGACTTAGCCGGTGATCTTGGAGGACTAGCCACATCGGCTAGCATAGGATCGGTTGCAGATTGGTCTTCAGTATCGCTGATATCGGCTATAGCCTTATCAACTTCTTCTTCCATGGTTGCTTCATCCAAGAAGGCTTCAACATCAGAATTAAGAGGAGGAATGTTATCAGCAGGCTTTTTGGGGGATGCAACTTTGGGCTTCTTTGACAATTTCTTGATGACCGGTGGTTTGCGCTTCCCACCAGCCTCAAGTGTCGGCTCCCTGACTTGTCCTTCTAGCAATGATGCCACATAGGGGCAGCAAAGTCGATAACTGATGGAGCTAAATCGCTTGATGACAGTAAGGCTAGTGCATATACAATCGGCTGGCCACTTAAGCTTTGAGCTGGAGGAAGAGTATTTGGGACCTGCAAAGGAAAAGTTAGGTGATTCTTGAAAGTACAATTCAAAGTTGATTGAGAATGAGAAGGAGATTGATTTACCTGGGGGCTAAGAGAAGGAATAATTGTGGTCAAGAAGAAGTTGGCCGATAGGGGAAACAAATGTTTCTTCCATTCACTCCACCACTTGTCAAAAAGTTGGCTTCTCAGAAGATGGATGTGTACATGGTCCAAGGATCCAAGTATGGGACCTTCAATACTCAGAACTCTGTCCATCTGCAGAGCCGATGTTACAACACCCCTTGTCTAAATTTTCCTTGCAAAGTATAAGCTGACAAGGAGCTGGCCCAATCCAAGTTGTCTTGCAGCCGATGTTGGGTGATATAATTCATGAGATACTTGTACATTACGGCCTTGAGATACCCATGTTGGGAGGATACATGGAGAAATAGTCGATACAAAATTTTCCCTTGAGATGGGATCGGTTGCATCATTCAAGTCATTTAGCCTTAAATCGGCTAGGAGCTCATAATCTATAAAACTGTCATAAGGGAACCAAACCCTTGCAGCTTTAGGAAACCCGTCATAGAATTGATCAAACCACTCTTGAAAGGCTTCAGCTGATGGCCCTGATCCTGGATAGGTTGATGCTGCCTCGCTAAAGGACATGCATCGGCATGTGCTAGCTTCCTTATCATCTGAGTGGTGCGATGGAAAGCTTGATGAATACAAGGGGCTTCTTTCGGCAGCATTGATTGTGTAAAGGTTTAGCCAGAGCTGCAGAAACCACCAAGGTCCTCCATAGTCGACAGGGGATCCAAGGAGGAGCTTAGCTATTGATTGGCTTAGGATTTGATACATAGCTCCAAGTAAAAATTTGCCCAAGGGGATTGATTTCTTTGATACTAATGCTTGGGCCAGGTGCTACATGTTGGCTGTTGGGCCGTAGGTTGATCCACAGAAAATAGACCTTTCCAACCAAAGGTTGAGAAAAACTATGTGTTCCCTATCTGTTATTGGACATGTGCCGATGTGCTTGGATATATATCCTGACCAACCTCCCACGTTCTTGGTTGACAACTTATTCTCACATTTGACCTTCAAGGAGAAGGGGTTAGCCGATGAGATGATGTCTAGGCCAGTAAGCATCTTAATATCCAATAAGGTTGGTGTCATCGGGCCTTGACCAAATAAGGAGTTGAGCGTATCGGACCAAAAGTATGCAGCCGATGATAGCATGGGTTCATCTTTTTTCATATCGGCTAAAGACAGGGCTAAGCACTGAGCTATACCTACTTCTTCCCACATGGACTGCTTAGAAGCCGATATTCTTTTATACCAAGTCTTTCATCCATCTAAGCTAGAGGGCCAAGATCTCAACACAGTTTGCCAATCGGCTAGGTTGGGCTTGGTTTGCTTATAGGGGATTCTATCAGTCTTGGCATTAATGAGGTAGCAGGGGTCTGTATCGCCCATCGGCCCAAGAAAATAGTGAGTTGGTTCTTTCAAGACTGGGATTGCAATTTGGTCTTTTAGGTGCTTCAATTAAAGAAGAACAGGAATAAATCAAGAATTTTCTGAGAAAAAGGGGATCTAAGAGTAGAATTCAACCTAGAACAGGGCCAGTGAGCAAAAGAAGCCGATAAAGCTTAAAAGGTTCAAGGAGCATACCAGAGGGACGTCGGTGATGGTGGCCACGTGCTTTAAGAGGACGGTCGCTGAGGGGACGATGGAGATCGCCGCCGGAGAAGTTGCATCGCTGATGAGGTCGCCGAAGAAGACGAGGAAAGCTTGCGCGGTTTTGGGCATTAGTTGGCTTGAGAAAAAGTAACGCGTGAGGTTTGAGATTGGGCCCGTTGATATTTATTGCGCAAGGCTAGAAACGGTCATAATACACAAACCCTAGCTTTTTGTGGATCTGAAAAATAATTCCACAGCATATCAATTTATACTTCGGAATTGGTGGACATGTGTTAACAGCAAATTTTGGTAAAGATATGCCAGCAATCAAGATTGGATCCGAGGCAGATTTGAAAGAATAAGGAAGTTTTCCAAAACAGACAGCGCATCAGCTAGAGCTGTATCGGCCGATATGGAATCGAACTAAGGCAACCGATATGGGCAACTTGAGTCAAACTCGTTTGAGCTGATACGAGTAGCCTAGCTTCGTGTTGGTTTTAGACGAAGGCTTGAAGATATTGCCAGTTAGGAATAGTGTCCGGATAAGGCAATTGTATCTATTAATTAGGAATAAGAGTTAGTTTCCTTGTTATTATATTGTGGTAAGAGTCCGCCTAGGATTTATTTGTTTAGGCAAGTTGTAAGTAGTGTCCGGCAAGGACAAGGTTTGTATGTACGGGTATAAATATAAGCCCAAGGTCTATGTAAAAAAAATGACAGTTCAATAAACACCTTCTGCGCATCGCCATAATTTTCTATTTACTTTTCGATGAGTTCATGCTTCGAGTTCTTCAGCTAGAGGTATGGTTTGTTAGATTACCACATAACTTAGCTAATCTAAATCGATGACTCGATTTAGCCGTATCGGCCAAGCCTTGTTTGAGGTTTTGTCGGTATCAGTCAAATCGGCTTATTAGCTTAGATTAGCATAAGGTATCCACCACCCAGAAAAACATTCAAAGGCTTGATTGTCTAAATATCATGCATCTTTTTACACTTTATGCTGCATTAGCCCTAGTCCTAATTAGAACCATGATTTCTAGCCTGTTTCTTGTTTGTAATAGGGATAGCATCAGGGTTTCAGCCGATCTTATCTGATATAACTCACTAAGTCTGTTTAAAATTGTTTTAATCACACTCTTCATGTTATATCTGTCCCTTATACAAAGATATCACCTTAGATAAATATATCAGGCTTGTCTCGATATATTTATCTAGATTGATATTCTTATATAAGGTTGTATCGGAGTATTAGCCGATATGGTATCTATTTTGATCTAATTATAACTTCAATGGCTATGATCTAATCTTTGCTTATAGATTATATATTTATAGCCGATGGAACATAACTAGTTCTTGTTTAATGTCATTATTTTCACACCTTACAGCCGATTTGATCAAATCGCGTCGGCTAGGTCCCTACAGTACGTCATCGGCCTATCGGCCGATCGGCTATCGTGTATCTAACTAAATTCTCCTATATATCTTGTTGGTTGCAGGATCAAACCAAGTGACACGCCCTGAACCTTTTTTCTAAGATTTAGACCTGCAATGGAGTGAAGCAAATCTCCTAGGCCACCGTGTTTTCGCATCAACAAGACCATACAAAGACTTGAACAATTTGCACACCTTGCCTTTTTGACCTTCCACTACAAACCAATCATGTTGTTGACGTGAATTTTACATCGCGACACACCAAGGCCTGAGAGATATGCTTAGCTCCAGTACAGGTCCTATCAATTGGGTTTAGGGTGTGTCACAGTTAGTTTGATCCTGCAACTAACATGATAGATAGATCGATGATCAAGGAGCCGATCGACCAATAAGCCGATGTGATGTAGCGATGTTAGCCGATGTCGATAGGGTTTTGATCAATCGACTATAGATCCAAATAATTAGATAAATAATATCATCGGCTGGAACTAAACTATGCATAATCATCAATAAACCGTTCTTTATCAAAGACAATCTTGATAGATCGAACCTAACCGAAACAGTATAAGATTGAGAAAGATAAATTAAACTAAAGATTATACAACTTTGAGTACAAGCCGATGTAGCTAAGAAATAGCAATGAGATAATATAATATGAACTAATCAGTCAAAACTAACATAACATGATAGTTGTAAATCCGATGGTTGAAGCATACATCGATTAGAGATCCGATGTAAGTAAACTAAAATGTATATCGGCTAGACAACCAATACATCTGATACCTGAAGCCCAAAATAATACTAACATCGGCTAGCATTCCAATGAACGTTGCATAAAAACCTATCGGCTTGCTAGAATTAAACTTATTAGCAACAATCTAACAGATCGGATCTAACCGAGACAGTATGAGATTGAAGCTAATAAGAAAACCCTACTTAACCGATAGATCTATACAAACGTGATGGATATAATAAATCTATCTAGAATAGCAATACAATTAGAGAAATATCAACTTAGCCAGAATATCAGAACTAACCAAGAAAGTCCTAACTAAGTCGATACAACCATAAACTGCAATGCAGTTAAAAATATAATCAATATATCAGATAGGCAACGCTTGTGTCAACCTAGATAGAATATTGGACCTAACCGAGAAAGTTCTAGCCACGCCGATACAAGCGAAGTTGACGGAACTTACTTCTCAACGGAGATCGAACTCAACCGATGTAGCCCAACTCGAAACTAAGAACTCGCCGGAATAAAAGGGTGACGATGTGCCGAAATTAATTGTATTGATCTCTGGAGATAATTTACAAATACCCCGAGTGTACAAATTTATACCCTCGGGTTGATACTTGTCATGCCCAAAAAATACCTTTTCCGAACGCTAGTGTATTAATCCCCGTCCCAGGAAAAGCCGGGGTACACCACACAAACTTGATACAAAAGACACATCTTTATTAATTATCACGATAATATTTACATTATTACAAAGGCACATAAGGCCTGACAACAAAAGAAAAACAGCAGCGGACTAGCGGGCCTACGGCTCCATCTTCACAGGCGCTCAACTGGGGTATAAGCCAGAACTCCACCTAAGACTTCTTCTTCAAGAGCTTCACTGACTGGAGGGGGAAAGATTGAGCAAGGATGAGTACCCACCGTACTCAGCAAGCCACACCGAAAAATGCACTTAATGCAAGGGAGTACAAGGATTCATTTATAAGGGGTATTTTGCGGTAAATAAGCATTTCAAAACATTTAATCATTTAAAGGCATTTTAATCAAACCACGGCTTATCTCTAGTCAAATTATTATCAAGTTGTGCACCAACGCGATCTTGCCTTAAACCAGGCCCACAGATAATCAATCCAATTATTCCAGTTCATCAGAATAAAACCTCTAACTTTGGGTCATTGCTCCGCTTGCCCATAACCGAGGGCGCGGCTATTCGAATAGTTTATACTCTGGCCAGAGGTGTACATCTTTACCCACAAGACACGTTTTCCTCATGTGTCACCACGTGCCACATGCCACCATGGCATACGGGCGGAAACAATGACATAACCCCCTATCTAGTACTGCCCTAAACAAGGAATACCGACATAGACTTCCCCCGCCAGGTGCCCTGGGTCGAGCGGACAGTCTATTCCCCCGGGCGTACTGCCAGAGACGTCGACCCCACCAAGGGCTTCATCCATCCCTATCCGTGTCTTCCTTGTTCATGACCGCACTAACCGATACGTTAAGCCTTACCCATTAGACATGTGGTAGTACGGAATATGCTTTGCAATCGTGCCCCGAAGACCGGTCCTTATGTCGGCTGAGGTGCGACTAACAAAACCATGCACCTTGAGCCCAGCCAAAAACAAATTTGGGAATTTTGAAAGGGGTTTCCAACATGTCCAGGCCAACAAGCCTCTAATCCATCAATAAATAAGATTATAGTGACATTCCCAAAGTCTAGATATTATAAAACAACTAAATGTTTCTATTTAAGCAGGGCTAAGCATAATCCTAAAATATCTAGTAAGCACCACATATAGAGTTCTCACTAGCTGGTTTTTGGTTACCTAGGGTTGTCAAAGGTAATTACACAATAACAAATAATAAGGCTATAACAAGGATTGTAGGAAAGGCTAAATAAAACAGTTATAACGCGGTAAATTTAGTAAAGCGAATGCAATAATTTAAATTAAAATACTTTTTGCAAACTAGGATTCAATATGCTCAAGGAGAGCGTGACTTGCCTTGCTCAGGGAAAAAGCGAGGCTTCTGAAGCTTCAGCGGCGAACTCGAACTGCACCACGGGAACCACCGAAACGAGAGCAACTACACGAACAAACAAAACAAAGCTACAGCTCTAAGAAAGAAACAAGAACAATACATAAAAACAACAAACACGGGTTCTTTAAGTTACAATAAAAACTAAACAATTTGAACGGGTCAATTTGGAGCTCGTATGGCCGAGAAACGACCATCTGAAATTTAGGTGCAATTAAAGTGGAAATTTCCAAGTTGTTTAATTATTATTATACCATTAAATTATGTGTAATGCAATATCGCTCAAGGAGGGAAAAGGATCGAGCGACTGGCAGCCGGGACCCACGGGTCAGACGGTTAGTTCACCGTGGATCAGGTTCACAGAGACGATCCACAGGAAGGATGGAGTGAGACTATGCGTGTCAACCGAAACAAGTGGCCGACAAGCGGGGACTCACACGAATGCCACACGGGCTGCACACGTGGGCAATCACGAGACGGCTAAACGGGCAGACGAAAAGGACCACCACAAGTGCACGCGAAGACCGAACGAACGACTACTGACACCGGTGGACGAGACCGGGACCGACAACGGCACGACCGGCATGAGGGCCACAACACGGGGCTTTGAGCAAGGGGCAGTGAGGGAGGGTTCTCACCACGAGCACAACGTGACGCTGGAACAGCGGCAGCGACCGAACGAGGGCGACGAAGATGAACGGGTAGACAACGAGGAGACGGCTTCGGCAGCAACCCTTGCGCGAAGGCGAGGACGAGCTTGAAGACAAAGTGCCGAGGACGAAGATGACGACCAATGAGCCAAGGATGACCTTGGTGCTGCGGACTTGACAACAACAACGGGGACGACCTTGACGATGAGGACGGCTTCGGCTTGACGAAGGGAGGGCCAACGGCTAGCATGACCGGGAACGACTAGCGGACGACGACGACAGCCAGCAGTGGCCGAACGACGGTGAGGCCAGTGTGAAGCACGCCGCTGTGGTACCGATGGCGGTGGTGACGCAGCGGGTCAATGTGCCAGCGAGGAGGATTGGTTGGCCGAAGGTGGCAACGAACGACGACGGAACGTTTGCGACGCACGGCAAGACCGAGCGGTGGCCGGGGAAAAGAACGACGCCACGACGTTGGGCAGCACACCGGCAAAGGCGGTAAGGGCTGCCGGTGTACGAGGAGGATGACGGTGGTTGGAGACAGTGCAGTGGCTGCGGCACCATGGGTTGCCGGCATCCACGGTGCTCTGGCTAACCTCGGACAAGACGAAGGCAAGGCCAGGAGAGATGGGAGCAGATGTGATGTCGGGGGAGGCGACGGCACGATCGGCGCTGCTCCGGCCAATGGGGAGGGGCAGCCGGAGTTGGCGGCGCGGTGGAGAGAGGAGGCCGCACATGGAGAGGCAAAAGGAGAGGAAGGGAGGATGCCGCGCCATTTATAGGCCGGAGGTGAGGAGGGGACGGCCAGGGAGACGAGGGGATGGCCGAGGAGAGGAGGGGACGGCCGGGGAGCTCGCTGGCCGGCCATCCATGGCAGCCATGCAAGGAGGATTAAATTCAGTGAATTAAGGATGAATTGGAAGGGGAAAAGGTGGGGGAAACTTAGGGGAATTGAAGAGGAAGAGGAGAGGAACCGATTTTTGCAATTACTTTAGAGGAAAAACAACCGGGGAAGGAGATCAAAGGGGCAGCAGTGCTACTGTTCAGCCGAGAGGGCGAGGAACAGGCGTCGGCTCGGCTGGAAGAGGAAGACGATGACGTCTTGCCTCCTTGGGCCGGCTGGGCCGCGCGAGGAGGAGGGCAGGCCGGTGGGGGGTGCGGCTGGGCCAAGGGGAGGGGAGATGAGATGGGCCGAGAAGGGGAAAAAGGCCCAAGAGGGAGAAGAGAGGTAGGGAGGAGAAGGGGACTTTGGTGGCAGGCCGAGGGAGAGGAGGACTTTGGGCCGAAAGTGGCCCAAAGAGAGGGAGAGAATTATTTTTAGGTTTTCCATTTAATTAAGTCTGAAATTGGTATTGTTGCATTAAAATTATTTCTTGTGCTATGAAAATTCAAGTAAAAATTCAGGGACCAATTTAGAGCGTGAAGAATTTAGAAAAAATCCTCCAAGCCACTTTCGAATTTTTCTTGTACGCATTTTAATGTTTGTGATTTTCTTTTCGAATTTTAATTAATTCTATTATTCCTTTTAACGAACGATTTTTAACTTGGGATGAATTTATCAGGACATGACAATACTAGTCCTAATCGGACACGATACAGGTTTCCTAAAGATAAAAAGAAACAAGTCCTGATCGAACACTAGATAAACACTTTCTAAAGATAAAAAGAAAATTACTAAATCCTGCCTAATTAATAGATAGAATTAAATTTAGGTCATGATGTGCCTCGAGATGGTCATCTCCTGTCTCCCTGCTCATGGGGAATCCGCTCCTGGGGGTTTCACTTCTGCAGCGGGCATATTATCAGCATCAGCCATAAAATCTAGAGACACCCCCTACACACACCTAGGAGAACCCCTTCCTGCATACCAATACACCATGCCATGGTCTTCATGATTTCTTCTTGAATTCGATCTCTTTTTGATAAGTTTTCATCGGCTGATTGACTTCTTTCCTTAACCAAATCCACTAAAGGACCATACCAAATTTTTTTGTTAACCGATCCATATAAATCTCCTCATCCAGCTCTCCATTAAGAAAAGTTGTCTTAACTTTCATTTGATGAATGAGAAGACCATGTGAAGCTACCAGGAAAAGTAGCACTCGAATTATGGTCAATCTAGCAACAGGTGAGTAAGTATCAAAGAAGACTTTGTCTTCTTTCTGAGTATAACCATTTGCAACAAACCGAGTCTTGTACTTTTCAATAGTACCGTTAGGCCTAAACTTCTTCTTGAACACCCACTTGCACCCCACAGGTTTACACCCATAGGGTCGCTCTGTCACCTCTCAAGACTCGTTAGTGAGAATGGAGTCCATTTCACTACAGACAGCCTCCTTCCAGTAGTCTGCATCAGGAGATGCATATGCCTTTCAAATTGACTTAGGAGTTGTTTACACCCAAATTTGGCACCTATAGTCAGAATAGAAAAATATTTCCAAAGTTTGGAAAGGACTCGGTTTCCTTCATAGGGCCGGTTTGACCGCCGTGTATAGGCCAGTCTGACCGACGACATGTGGTTGGTCAGACCGGAGAGTCCAACTCCGAGTCCAATTTTGTCGGGTCTCAGGTTTCCTTGCATGAGGAGCTATTTTTTGAGTTCTAATTGGTCTTTACCCCAAGATTGGTGGGTAGTTATCTTCATATCGATCTAGATCGGCCTAGAGGCCGGTTTTGATCTTTAAATTGGTTCCGCTAGCCGATTTGGTTTTTACAAAACCCATCCTGATTTAGCTTTGGCTAGATTAGGGTGGTTTGCGACTCCATATCACCACAAAGCTTTAGATGTCGCGATCATGATTGTCTTCTTGCCAAAAAAAAATTCCCAACATGATTTTGGGCGACTTCGCTGGGGAACAACTTCGGCGTCTACATCGGTTATCGACTACATTGACATCATGACTAAGCGCGAGGTTGATCCAATCAACATCATGCCTATTACCTTGGAGGATCTAGACGAGGAGCAACGCCTAGATCTTGAACAACAAGTGAAGGCATTACAGGAGGCGGTTTTGGCAGGATGCTACATCAAAACCTGTCAAGGAGTTTCTCGTAAACCCGGTCCTTCACCCTGAGTCATCATTGATGAGGTAAGTGCTGCAACATTGCTCTTCCTGTTCAAAAGCTCATAGCAAGTTCCATAGATGAAACTGTTACTGCTAATTTCAACAATAAACTCGAGCCTACTATGAGTTCGTATTTTGATAAAATAATTGAGTCCGCTATAGATGTCAAATTAGGCTCTTTTATAGCCAGTTTGTCCCTTAGTTCTATCCCAAGCACTAGTCAAGCCCCTGTTCATCACATATATAGCAAGACTGATGGAGCAGCTACACAGTTTGCCGGGAGTGAGGCTAGCCCTAGCTCTGCTGCCGGTCCGACCATGCCTCAGGCCAGTCTGACTGGCCATCTCACTTTTGGTCAGACCGGCCTTTAGGTGAAGGCCGGTCTGACACCACCTCCCGTAACCGGTCCGACCAGACATCTGGTCGGTCCGACCGTGCCTCTGACCACCGGTCAGATCAGGCCCTGGTCCGGTCAGACCGGCACAATCATCCCGGTGCAGGAAGTTAATCCTATTACTAATAATGCTATTTTGTACCATTATCCAGTACCTAATCCACCAGTAATTCCTGTTGCTAATGCTAATTCACCTATTCCTCTACCTGTGACTAATTTATACAATGATCCTAATCAAGTTTATGGTGGGTATCCACAAGATGCTCGATATGGCCAATACAATCATATTGTGCTGCCACCTCCTATTAGGCCACAAAATCCACAACCAAGGCCTAAGAATTTGGAAGAGAGTTTGAGGTACATGCTTAGAGAAGCGTTTGGAATTGAACCAAGGAATCGTGCTAGGATATACCAAAAGCCGTATCCTGATCATTTTGACAACATGCCATATCCTCATGGTTTTAGGGTCCTTGAGTTTACTAAGTTTAAAGGTGAGGATAATAGGACCACGTGGGAGAGCATAGGTCAATTCTTAGCACAATGTGGTGAAGCTAGTAATGTCAATGCTTTTAAATTGTGCTTGTTTTTTTTATCGTTATCCGGTACTGCTTTTACATGGTTTACTTCTTTACCGGCAAATTCTATTTATACTTGGGCTCAATTAGAACAAAAGTTTCATGATTACTTTTATACTAGTGAATCTGAGTTTAGATTATCTGAATTAACATCGGTTAGGCAAAAGTATAATGAAACTGTCACTGATTATATTAAGAGGTTTAGAGATACTAGAAACTGATGTTTTACTTTGAATACAACTGAAAGAGATTTGGCCAATCTTGCTTATAATGGTTTACTTGCTCCTATTAAAGAAAGATTAGATGGCCGATAATTTCTTGATGTTAGTCAAGTTATGCAAAAGGCTCTGGCTCAGAAAAGTCGAGTTAAAGAAACTAAGAGGTCTGTTAGGACTAATGATAAGAAACCTAATGTTAGCATTGTTGATTGCCCTGAAGACAATGATTCTGATGATGATGGTGATCATGATATCCATGTAGCTGAGTGGTCATGGACTAATAAAAACAAACCATTTATTTGCTCTAATTTAACGCTAAGTCCTCGCAAGGATCGACAAAGTGAGATTAAGTATAGTTTTGATGTGGCCAAGTGTGATAAATCATTGATTATCTTTTGCAAGAAAAACAAATTAGGTTACCCAAAGGCCATGTCATACCTTCTCCAGAAGAATTGAAACGTCGTGCTTATTATAAGTGGCATGATTCTCATTCTCACGCTACTAATGATTGTAATGTATTTTGACGGTAGGTTCAATCGGCCATAGATGAAGGATGATTGAAATTTACTGAAGGTTCTAAGATGAAGTTAGATCATGATCCTTTCCTGGTGAAAACTATTAGCTTTGATGACAAAAAATGTTGATTCGGCCAGAGCAAGCCGGATCTACCAAGGGGAAGGAGGTAGTAATTGGAGAGCCTCGGCCTAAGATGATTATTCCAAAAAGCCCGGAGGTTGGTGTATGGAAGGATAATAGGAGTGATGCTTCGAGCTCTAAAACACCGCGAAAGTTGAAGGTGTCTTTTGATATGCTTTTAGATAAATATGATAAGGGGAAGGTCGGGCAATGTTCTAATAAAGGGAAAAGACCAATATCACCTCCTAGAGAGAGATTTGGTCGATCATCAAATCAATTGGAGCCACCTTTTCCTTACAATCCTCAAATCATGCCATGGGGGCCTTGTCCAATGCTGCCACCAGATTGTCCTTTTCCTTATTTCATGACATGGAGGGCACCACCGCCAATGTACGGATTTATGCCACCAATGCCGTCAATGCAATTTCATCAAGGATTAATGGAGCCAAGAAGGTCAGTGCATAAACGGTTGTCTTTGCCAAACAAAAGCCGGTTTTAATCAAAAAATCAATTTGAGGAGGAAAGAGGAGCAGAAAAGCACATCAAGGTGGAGACAAGGACTTCAAAGATAATTACCATTAAGGTTGGGTCCCATGATGTGCCAATACTTACTGGAGATGAAGATAAAGTGATCCAAGGCGAGAAGATCGAAGCCGGAGCCGACACAACAGAGGGTGCCGCTCTGACCGAGCCCTCTAGCCGGTCTGACCAGCAGACACAGGCAGGTCTGACCGTGCTCCAGAGCCGGTCTGATCGACACCAATCAAGAGCAGAGCCGGCGCACAGGGCCGATATGATCGGGCCCTATGGCCAGTCTGACCAGACTTCAAAGCCAGTTTGACCGAAAGCGTTCAAGAGGAAGTTTGGGAGCTTCGTCTTCATCGAATAAGATTAGTAATGGACATTATATTGCTCCTAGAACAAAGCCGAGTTCAAGGTGGATGCCTAAGAATTTGACGGCTTCGCAAAAGAGGAGGCTCCAACATCTTCGTGCTCAAAAATTGAAAGAAGAAAAAGCCAAAGAATTGAGAGATAGGAGGTTTAATGAGTTGCGACCACCGCCAAGACAAGAGTGGAGACCTAAGCCAATAGATATTAAGAAGCCAGTGATTGATCAAGATGAGGATGATGATGACTTTGATGAAGGTGAGTAACCAGTTATTAGCAATGATTCACCGCCTAGGGAAAATATGGATGTCAATATGGTGTGTATATTACCTACGAAGTTTCATGCCATTGATGAGGCCGGAATTGCTCAAATTTCACTAGGACCAAGAGATGCGGTTTTTGAGAAGCCTGATAAGTCTAATCGTCATATGAGGTCACTTTACCTCAAGGGTCACATTGATGGGTAGACGATTTCTAGGTTGTTGGTGGATGGAGGGGCTACTTTGAATTTGATGCTATACTTGCTATTTAAGAGGTTGGGGTGTGGAGATGAGGAGTTGAAGAAGACCAACATGATGCTGAACGGCTTCAATGGTGAACCAACGGAGGTGAAAGGTATTTTTTTCTGTGGAGCTCACCGTGGGAAACAAGACGTTGCCAGCGGCTTTCTTCATCGTCGACGTGCAAGGTAACTATAGTATTATTTTGGGTCATTGTTAGATTCATGCAAATTGTTGTGTTCCTTCTACCTTGCATCAATGTTTGATTTAATGGGACGATGAAGAGATTGAGATCATTCAAGCGGATACATCGGCCGAGGTTGCAATGGCCGATGCTTCAGTTGAGTGGCAACATGGAAATATTCAATGCTTATCGGGGTTAGATCTTTCTAGCTATGATTTTATTAGTGTTTCAAAGGATGTATTTGTACCTATCTCTGTAAAGCCGACTAATTTAGCATAGCTAGGCAATGTAACCATGTATTATGAATAAGGATGCTAATTTAGAGTGGTTGCAAAAGAGGGTGCAAGAATAACGGTTTACAAAGAACGGTATTGGTGAGTCCATAGAAGATTTTGATGAAGTAGAGAAGTTAGGTCAAGGTTTTACATCGGCCAATCTGTTAGAAGAAGTAAACATAGCTGATGGAACTATTCCAAGGCCGACTTTTGTAAACAAAAATATGAAAGCTGATTACAAAGTTAAAGTAATCAAGTTGCTTAAAGAATATGTTGATTGTTTTGCATGGGAATATCATGAGATGCTTGGACTTAGCCACGAGCTTGTTGAGCATCGGCTTCCAATAAAATCAGAATTTAGGCCTTTAAAACAACCACCTCGTCGCTTTGATCCTAACATATACGATCGCGTCAAAGAAGAGATAGACCAATTGTTAAAGATAGGCTTTATTCGGCCATGTAGATATGTGGAGTGGGTGTCCAATATTGTTCCAGTTGAGAAGAAAGGGAGTGGTAAGATTAGAGTGTGCATTGACTTTAGAGATTTGAATAAAGCTACTCCTAAAGATAAATATCCTATATCTATAGCCGACATATTAATTAATGATGCTTCGGGACATAGAGTCATTAGCTTTTTGGATGGTAATGCCGGTTATAATCAAATCTTTATGGCCGAAGAGGACATGTTCAAAACGGCCTTTAGGTGTTCAGGTTTTGTTGGTTTGTTTGAGTGGGTTGTTATGACTTTTGGATTGAAAAATGCCAGTGCAACATATCAAAGGGCGATGAACTTGATCTTTCATGATTTGCTAGATATTATCTTAGAAATCTACGTTGATGATATTGTTGTCAAATCAGATGGTATGGAGGGTCACATAGCCGATTTGAGGTTAGCTTTTGAGAGGATGCGCTGGTATGTTTTGAAGATGAATCCACTTAAGTGTGCTTTTGGTGTGTCGGCGGGAAAGTTCTTAGGGTTCATGGTGCATGAGAGAGGTGTTGAGATTGACCCTAAGAAGATAGAAAAGATTAGAGAATTCAAGGCGCCGACATGTAAGAGAGAGGTTCAGAAGTTGCTAGGTAAGGTTAATTATTTGAGGAGATTCATATCCAACCTAGCTGGTAAAATCGATGCTTTTGTTCCTATTCTTTGATTGAAGAAAGAAGCCGATTTTACTTGGAGGGCAAAACAGCAAGAGGCGTTTGAGGGTTTTAAAAGATATTTATCTTCTCCACTCGTGGCGAGAACGTCTGAAGTTGGAATTCCGTTTCAGCTCTATATTGCTGTCGACAATGTCATCGGTGCTGTTTTAACGCAAGAGGAAGATGGCAAGGAGTACATCACCACATATTTGAGCCACCGTCTTTTGGATGTTGAAACAAGGTATGTTTTTATAGAGAGGCTTTGCTTATGTTTATACTATGCTTGTACCAAATTAAGACATTATTTGTTATCTAGTACTTGCATAGTTGCTTGTCAAACCGATGTTATTAAACACATGTTACAACGGCTAATTCTAAGGGGAAGAATTGGCAAGTGGGCGTATACTTTAATTGAGTACAATTTGGCTTATGAACCATTGAAATCTATGAAAGGACAAATCGTAGTTGATTTCATAGTAGATCATCATGTGGATATTGCTTATGATAATGAGGTCTATTTGCTTAGTGTTACCCCAATGGTTCTTGCTTTCAAACATCGGTTCGCTTAGAGAATTCTTGCACAAATAATCAAGCTGAATATGATGCTTTGTTATTCGGCTTACAGGTGTTGGAAGCTATAGGAGCTACACATGTAGAAGCTTTTGGTAATTTAGAATTGATAGTGCAACAAGTTGTTGGGGTATATAAATGTTTTGATGGATCACTAAATAGATATCTTGATCAGTGCTTAGACATCATTGCCAATTTTAATGATTTTGTTATTAGACACATTGCTAGAGAGAAAAATTCTAGGGCAAATAATTTGGCTCAGCAAGCATCTAGTTATCATGTTAAGAGAGGTTTATTCTTTATTTTAGAAAAGTCGGTGCTTGATTTTAAAATTTTGGGCGAAATTGGCAAAGTTGCAGACCTGAGGCGGTCTAACCGGTGTTGACTGGCAGTCTGACCGGCTCGGCATAGCCGGTCTGACCAGCTTGATGTGGCCGGTCCAACCGGATCCCAACGAGGAGCTGGGGGGCACGAGTTGTCAGAAAGTTTGGAGGCCGAATTGACTATTAATTCAGACGTTTATGCTTTAGATTCAGAAAAAGATTGGAGAATTCCCTTAATAGATTATTTGAAAGATCCTAGCCTTAGGGTTGACCGAAAAATTTGACGAAAAGCATTCAAATATACTTTGCTTGACGGGGAGTTGTATCGCCAAAATGTAGATGGGGTATTGTTGAGATGCTTAGATAATGATCAATCCAAAGTTGCTATGGGAAAAGTTCATGAAGGGATTTGTAGAACTCATCAATCGGCCCAAAAGATGAATTGGTTGCTTAGAAAAGCGGGGTTCTATTGGCCGAAAATGATTTATAATTGTTTCAAGTACTACAGAGGATGCGAAGCTTGTCAATGGTTCGGCAATGTTCAATTGGCGTCCACCGCTATGTTGAATTCTATTATCAAACCATGGTCGTTTCGAGGTTAGGCTTTGGATTTCATCGGTCAAATTTATCCTTCGTCATCAAAAGGGCATCAGTTCATGCTAGTTGCAACGGATTAGTTCACCAAGTGGGCCGAAGCCGTGCCGCTCAAGAACATGACTCACACGGAGGTAATTGACTTTATTTTGAAACATATTATTCATAGATTCGGCATTCCTCAAACTTTAACTACAGATCAATAAGCTTCTTTTATGTCTAAGGAAGTGAAAAGTTTTGCCGAATCTTATGGTATCAAATTGTTAAGTTCTTCTCCTTACTATGCTCAAGCTAATGGGCAAGTCAAGTCAAGTAATAAGACATGGTTGAAATTAGTTAAGAAAAAGATTGAGGAACACCAAAAGAGATGGCATGAGGTACTCTCTGAAGCATTATGGGCTCATAGGATATCTAAGCATGCTGCTACCAAAGTTACTCTTTTTGAGTTAGTCTATGGACAAGAAGTTGTTTTGCCGGTACAGGTGAATCTTGACTCTCTTAGATATATCAAGCAAGATGATTTATCGGTTGGGGAGTATAAAACATTAATGGGAGACAATATTGATGATGTGACCGATAAACGTTTGAAGGCTTTAGAGGAGATGGAAAAGGAGAAAAAGAGAGTAGCCAAAGCCTACAATAAGAGAGTGAAAACAAAATCGTTTTAAATAGAAAGCTTAGTATGGAAGACGATTTTGCCTTTGGGTATTAGATCTAAGGAGTTCGGTAAGCGGTCACCTAGTTTTGAGGGTCCTTATCGGATATGTGGAATCGTTCGAGGGAATGCATATTTTCTTGAAAATTTACAAGGAGAGCGATTTCAGAGGGCAATTAATGGGAAATACTTGAAGAAATATTTTCCAAGTGTCTGGCAAGATGCTTAGGGGGTGATATGACCGGTAATTAGATTATCGCCCTAAGACCACATGTTCTATGTTTTTGGGTTGCCAAAGTTTGGAAAAGACTCGGTTTCCTTCACAGGGCCGGTCTGACCACCGTGTATAGGCCAGTCTGACTAGCGTGTAGGGTCGGTCTGACCAACGGCATGTGGCCGGTCAGACCGGTAGAGTCCGACTCCAAGTCCAATTTTGTCAAGTCTCAGGTTTCCTTGCATGGGGAGCTATTTTTTGAGTTTTAATTAGTCTCTACCCCGAGATTGACGTGGATGAGGTCCTGTAGGGGGCATGACCAACCCCTGTATAAGGGAATAGGCCGGTTCAATTGGACATACAATCTACTTCCAACACAATTAGCCAATTGAATCGCTTTTTTCTACTTGCATCTACTTTTTGCCTAGTTTTGTCCATCTTTGTCGGTTTGCGTTGAAAGCCATCCGTCTTTGCCGCGAGAGTGCGATTATTCCTTCGTAGGTTTGTCCCAGAAACCTTCTGTTTGCCCATGAGACGGGTAGTTATCTTCATATCGATCTACATCAGCCTAGAGGCCGGTTTTGATCTCTAAATCAGTTTCGCTAGCCAGTTTGGTTTTACAAAACCCATCTTGATGTAGCTTTCACTAGATTGGGGTGGTTGGCGACTCCATATCACCGCAAAGTTTTAGATGTCACGATCGTGATTGTCTTCCTGCCAAAAAAGTTGCCAACAGGAGTGTCAACAAGATAAACAGTGAAATCATCACCAAAAGACTTAGCCATCTTTTGTCTCTTGCTCCTTTGAGAAGATTCACTATCATCCTCCTCAGTGACAAGTTCATGTGTATGTTTAGTTTGTTTTGGTGGTGTGATTGAGCTAGGAATTATTTCAGAAGGTTGGCTAGAAGAACTATGTGTACTCTTCATTGGAAAAAAGCTCTCAAAGAAGGTAGCATCACGAGACTCCATAATTGTACCAACATGCATGTCAGGTACCTCAGATTTAACTATTAAAAATCTATAGGCAATGCTACGGTGAGCATATCCCAGAAAGACATAATCCACAGTCTTAGGTCCAAGCTTGCGCTTCTTTGTTATTGGTACATTGACTTTCACCAAGCAACCCCATGTGCGCAAGTAAGAAAGTGATGGTTTTCTCCCAATCCATACCTCGTATAGTGTTTTGTCCTTATTTTTGTTAGGAACTCTATTTAACACATGATTCGAAGTCAATAATTCCTCCTCTTTCGTTTTCAATAAATACACAGCAAAATCTAGTAGCATCATCAATCAATGTCATGAAATATCATTTTCCACTCTTCGTCAACACCCTATTCATTTCACAAAGATCTGAATGTAGGGGTTCTAGAGATGCAAAGTTCCTCTCCTCGACAGCCTTGTGAGACTTACGAGGTTGCTTTGATTGCACACAACTATGGTACTTAGAACCTTTGACGATGGAAAACTTAGAAATTAATACATACTGGAAAGCCGAGACATCAAGCCAAAATTAATATGACAAAAACGTGAGTGCCAAACATTAGTCTCATCATCTACACTGCCACAAAAATGGTTCATAGACTTATTGCAGAAATCAGAAAGGGAAAAGCGGAACAAACCTTCGTACTAATAGCCTTTACCAATAAAATATCCATGTTTAGATACGACTATTTTATTAGACTCAAACACCAACTTAAATCAATCTCTACATAGACGGGAGCCACTAACGAGATTCTTGTCGATAGTAGGGACATGTTGTATGATCTTTCCCGAAGTAAACTTCAGATCTACCGTGCCAACACCATGAACAGAAGCATGTGATCCATTCCCCATTAGGACGAAGGAATCCCGTGCGACCTAATAAGAAAAAAACAATGAGATGTCAGCATAAATATCTACATTGGTCCTTGTATATCAACCAACCAGTTAGTAAACGATTAAGTAAAAAAATAGTAGGTAAATTATCATACCCGCTTCCTTCTCCAGTGTTGCCAATTGTCACATTGGCAAACTTTTTGCAGGTGTCTTCATCCTCTTGCGTTGTGGACACTTCTTGGCCAGATAACCAGGCAAGCCACACATAAAGCAAGTTATCTCATACTGGTTCGTATTGTTCTTCTTCCTCTTCTTCTTCTTCTTGAAGTTTGTGGTCTGCTGGGCTTTGAATTTTCCTTTGTTCTTCTTTGGGGCCTTGTGCACCACATTTGCACTAAACTGTCCACCATCGCCCTTAGCGTGGCGTCTTTTTCCCGAGCTTTTTCCTCAATATCAAAAGATGATATCAATCCCTCAACGGAGTACTCTTGTCTCTTGTGTTTGAGTGCAGTACCGAAACTTCTCCATAAGAGAGGTAGTTTTGCAATAATGCATGTAGCCACAAATTTGTGGGGGTAAGACACACTTAAGGAGTTCAACTTTCTTAGCCATGGTCTGTATCTCATGAACCTGCACAACTATAGAACGGTTGTCAGCCATCCTGTAGTCATGAAACTGCTCCATGACGTACAAATCATTGCTAGCATCAGTCGCACTGAATTTGGTATTCAGTGCATCCCAGAACCCCTTAGAGTCGGTCATGTGCATATACACCTAGACCAGATGATCACCAAAAACGTTAAGAATGCATCCCACAAAGAGAGTGTGGACTCCTTCATGTTTGCCATTACTAACCCAGAAGCATTTCATAGTTGTCAACCACAAAATGACCCTGATCTGCCATCTCTTGAAGTGCACACCGGTGAATTCATTTAGCCTCAGTGTATCGGCAAAATCAGCCATAGTAAAATCACAATGCCTATAATAAGGTTTTATATTGATTTAATTTATTTCATAAATAATCATGACATTAAACATGTAAACTAGCATAATCGCATCATATGATCTACACATGTAAACTAGATGGTAAAATATGAACAAATCAAATATGTGAAACATGGTGCATGCGTATCGAGGGTTCTGAACGTTCGGCTATGGATCGGGTTGATGAGGAACAGTGCGCACTGCAAGAACGACGCGCGGTGTCAAGTGTTGTCATCGGCACATAGCCCTCGAGCATAGAGGAAGACGAGACGTTGTAAAAGACCAGCAAGCAATCGCACGAAGCTTTTCCCAAAAACCTTATTGCAAGGGTGCGGAACAAATTTTGGCTCGTAGCCCTCAAGCATAGAGGAAGACGAGCCGTCGTGAAAAACCAGCAAGCCGTCGCGTGAAGCGTTTTTCAAAAACCTTATTGCAAGGGTGCGGAACCAATTTTGGCGGACCGTTCACACGCATGTCGCGTACGCGCCGCCTGGCGAGGTGAGCGAGCACGTATGTGTTTCTCTTGTTCTCTCCATCACACATGCCTCAAATGGCTAGGAGAGCATCCTCCCTTATAAGGAGGTCTTCCTCTTCTTGAATAGGCAAGGTGGCACTAAACATCCCATGCATGTTATCAAATAAGACGAGTTTTTGTGATTTTTTAAAAAATTAATCTCTATATGGCCTTAGCCCACGTATCAATTCCAACAAGATTTACTAGAAATTTATGCTCCAAATTGTTAATTATGTTCTATTGGGTGCACATGAAAAATGGAATCCAAGCAACAGTTTGCAAAGAGCCCTTACGGGCCGAGGGAATCCAGCGAGACCACAACCACAAGTTTCTCCATAAATTGACAACTTAAACCCCTAGTCCACATGAAGGAAATCATTGTATCAGATGAGATATTAGTAAATCTCGACTCGACGTGCTCTTCTAGTGGTGGGATGGCAATGCTGAAGTGCAGCATAAGACAGACCAACCAGTTGTAAGTATATATAAGCTGATATAGAACCAGGCGTGGCACAAATTAGGAAAAACTTGTGGGTTTTTATAGATGAAATAATGCGTGTAATGCACATGGTGTGTAATTCTTGCATTTATTTGGTCTGCAGTAGAAAAACAAAAAAATATCTCACAAAATACGATGTCCTTATAGCAATCTTAAAGAACACTTATGATATCTGTATGAAGTCGCGAGTAATTTATGATATCTGTATGAAGTCGCGAGTAATCCTACTGTTGCTGCCAGAAAGACCGCCTGTGCTCCCCTGGCATAAAAGTTCACCCAAATGGTCATTTTCTGTGAGGAAAAGGATATGACACGTGAGATGTGCGACATTTTTTTTTCAAGGAAACAGTGATTTTATTAATTAAATAGAGTGGTTACAATCTCGACGAACGAGTTCATGAATACAAGTTGAAGCATCTAGTCTCCACACCGAACTATGCCTCGTCCTTCTAGCTAAATGAGCTAATTCATGAGCCACTCTGTTACACCCTCTTCCAATATGAGCAAAACGCACCTCCTGTAAAAGGCCAACAAAACTCTTTGCCTCTGTGAACAAAGCACACCAGCTTGAATGATTCTGCTTTGAGTTCATATGTTAATTACCTCCGAGCAGTCGGTTTCAAGAATAATTGGCATACTAATCCACTCTACAGCCAACGCCAAGCCTTCTTTGCAAGCCATAATTTCAATTTCCTTTGCTGAAGCTCCATGGAAAATTGCTCGCCAAGAAGAAAGCAACACTTCGCCCGTACAATTTTGAACAACCACCCCAACCCCTGCTTCTCCAGTTTTTGCAAAAAAAAAAAAGCACCATCCACATTGATTTTTGCCCATCCCGGGTCAGGCGGAAACCAATTCTCTCTCCTTGGCTCAAGATGGTAATCAGCTACTCTACCAGGGTCACTAATAGCCACTTTGCCTTTTATTCCACAATCAGTTTGATGGGTATTATGCAGTAAATCTAAATAGAAACTCAAGAACACAACAGAATTTACAATAGGTTCCATACCTTTCGCATGTACCACATCATTTCTTAGATACCAAGCTCACCAGAACACCATTAAAATCTTATCCCGTTCATCTGCAGATATAAGGCCCATGAGGTGTAATAACCAATCCTTCCCGGTATATGTTAACAGGTGTTCTCCTGGCAGTGACCATTCATTCCTCATAGCAGATCGAAGAGCCGTTGCTTTTGTACAATGCACCACTGCATGGAAACTATTCTCCTCTATCATCCCGCACACTGGGCAAATTGCTTGAGCTTCTAAACCACGGCGGCATTTGTTTAACCACGTCGCCAAATTATCCCTTGCTAATCTCCATGCAAAAACACGAACCTTCGATGGGATGCTGGCTTTCCATATCTATTTCTAACAGGCCCAAGAACCATCACTTGAACTACTGGATGCTCCATGTTGCTGTAATTCATTTGCCATCATGCCCAGCCTGTATGCACTACGAACAGAGAACATGCTAGATCTCTCATAATGCCAGGCTAAAAAATCTTCGTGCGCTTTAGGGGATAATTTAATTTTCAGGATCTCGTCGGCGTCATGTGCATGGAAAACATGGTTTACAAGTGCCTCATCCCATTCTTTTTTCTCTGGATTCATTAAGTCAGTAACCCATTTGAGCCGACTCTTATTTTTCTTGCGTGTAACCCCTAGACCATGCTCTCTAGGTATCCAGTGATCACGTCATATACGAACCTTGGTACCGTTCTCAATTCACCATATTAGGCCCTTCTTTAGAAGATTCAGTCCATGTACCACACCCTTTCAAACAGGTGAAGAGCCTGTCAGGAAAACAGTATCAACTAAATCCCCATTTGGGTAGTACCTTGCCTTTAGCACCGGAGCACATGAGCTTTCCAGTTAAGAGATTAGTCGCGAGGCTTGCCTTGCCAGCAAAGCTTGATTAAATAAACGCAAATCCCAGAAGCCCAAACCTTCATAGCTCTTTGGAATAGTAAGCTGATGCCAGGATGTCCAATGTACCTTTCGTTGCCCCTCCTCTTCACCCCACCAAAACTTCCAAATCATCTTTGTATAGTCATCACAGAACTCTGCTGACATTGTAAACACCCCCATGATATATGTTGGTAAGGCCTGAGTTACTGTTTTAATTAGAACTTCTTTTGCTACACTGGACATATACTTCTCTGAACACTTCTCTGAACAGTCACAAAGCCTCTTTGCAAATCTTTTCTTGATAGGTTGAAAATGTTCAAACTTCATTTTACCCTCTGGGGTAGGAAGTCCTAGGTACTTCTCTTCAAAGGTATCTCTCTTGACTCCTAAAATATCTTTGATCTCAGTTTGAACATTGGAATCACAGTGTTTTCCAAACAAAATGGAACATTTACTTGGGCTTAATAGCTGACTAGTGCACCTTTGAAACTTGTTCAATGCATCCTTAATTTAAGTGTTGAAAAAGACATTTAAAAACTTGTGCAACATGATGGTATCTACAATCATGTTTCGTCTCTAGTACTAAAAAACAAATTTAAGTGTTGAAAAAATTCAGAGAAATTTTGCATGAATGTAAATACAATCATGTTACACATCTCAGAATTTTTTTCCACAACAAAAATGACCATTTTAGCACGCTTTTGTGCAACATAACCATTGGCCAATTACGTGTCCATAGCTTAAGGACTTATAAACAGTTTAATCAGACACAGATATTAATCATTTTGGAGAACGACAAAGGTCTCCTAAATGGAAGATTAACCGCGCACTTCTATTCTGATTTACGTATAATACAATAAATTGTCATATCACTTGTCAGACTCCCGTTGTTTCCATGACATCCAAATTAATCAACGGAAAATAGGAATTTTCCTATAGGGTTGCCGTTGGAGAAAAATTACTAGCGAATATTCTTGTCAAGCAAAAAATACAGCTGGTAAACTCAAATATAAGTTGCTTATATATCAAAAGATTAGTTATGATAGGCCTAAAATAAGCTCTAAATATACAACAAAATCAAACCTAATGATAAATAAGCTAATCAATGAGTTCTGTACAAGCGTCTGGTTAAAACTGGAACAGAGGATGTGCTGCAACTCCCGAAAAGGCCCTTTAACCATCGGATGACTCTTCATCATCACTAGGCTGTTCATAAATTTCAAACTCTCCATCACTTGCTTCATTGTTGTTAGGGACATCGCCTGGTTTGTTTTGGCCATCTTCATGCAGTGGAAAACTGCGCAACATCTCTTCGAGGTATCCATTGGAGAAACCTTCTCCAGATGTATCTGATATTACACGTCATAGGAAAACTGTCGGGGACCTCATCCACAAGAAGATTGTATTGGGGCAAATAAAACTATGCTTAGTAAAAACGAGAGATACATCTTCAGCCAATACAACAATGCAATAGAAAACAACATTTTTCAGAACTAAATGCAGAATAGATGTTGCCTTTGTACCATAACCAAAGCAACCCACAAACTTTATGGAGTAAAGACACATGGAGTATTGTCTTGTATCAGAAATCCACCACTTCTCCACAAGTTCTTAAATGAACTATTCAAATTACCAACAAACACCATAAATGCAACCTTAAGCTGTTATTCGCATCCAATGGTTTCAATGCATATGAAACAATTGCTGCAGACTTAGCGAAAACTTCAGAAGGTTGTTTTTGTTTACTTCACTGACCAACATAGTAATAGTTCTACTACTTGAAAGGATACCAACATAGTAAAAACTAAAAAGCGATGGATCAGTTTGAAAGGCTATCTCTTTAAGTTCAGGGACAAGAATAGGATGTATCCAACAACAAGTTTTGATCCTCAAATGGACAGATCCTAAAGTAGAAAGGGACCAATGTAGGAGGGTAAAAACAGTAAACCCCTACGCTTAAGCAAAACCTATCAAGATTCATGTCAAGGATACAGGGATCATCCAAGGTGAAATCAGGGACTTCATCTGCCTTCAAGCAATACAAAAAAAAATTAGTTTCTGTAGCAAATTATGGGAAGTTGGTACGACCGTGAAAACAATGGCATACCATAGGTGGAGATTCATAACCATCTGACTCTTTATCTTCCTCTTCATCATCATCCGCATCCTCGCTATCAGAGTTGTTGCCGCCAGCTTGATCCTCAGTTCCATTATGTCTGTCAGATGCTTCTGGAGAAAAGGATTTAACAACCAGGTCACATGTGCTTAAGCATCTCTGAAAAAGAACAAGTATCTACACTCATCCATACAAACACGGAGCCAACTGCCCTGAGCTTTTGGCATGCCTGTCAGAACAAAAGTACAAAACAGTAGCATACATAATCAATCGTTGTGAATCATGATACCCAGCTTTTTCTGAATTTTACTCAACGGCAAATATGTTAAGTCATCCAAGCAGCTATCTGTTCATACTGCTCATATCTCAGAGCATGTCCTCAAAATGTGAAATGTAAACCGTTATGTTTTGTGTGCCCTATAATCATACATATCAAATAAAACGTATTTTGGTAGTATTGAGAAGACAAAAGGGAATAAACTTAACAATACCTTTATTTTCCTTTAGTTGCTCAGATCTACAAAGTGCTTCCTGCTTCTTGGACCTTTCAATAAGTTCATAGGCATTCCTCAAAAAGTTTTTGGCATCTTCATTAGGGCATAATGAGAATAACCGTATGCTCAGTTGCAATCTCAAGGTTTTAATCATCGGTTTACAAAACCAACCTGTCAAATGCTACACAAGAATCAGTTATTTTTTATTATATAATGCATCACTAAAAAAATATAGTACTAGCTATGAATCAAGATTGTTGGACATGAAATGATCACTGCAAAATTAAGCATGCATGATCCAGATTAAAAGTTGCTGAAGTACAAAAACCCTGCTTCCAGCAGCACAAAGCTGGGTACTTTCTTCAACAACATACTTGTAATGATTCATAATGAGATCACGATATACATCCTCAAGATCAGAAATAGATCCCAGAACTCAACCATAAGACTCAACATAGATAATTCCCATTAAACAGAAAAGATAGTATTAAGTATATCTCCCATCCAAAATTTAATGTCCATAGAAAAAAAAGCATATATGGAGTTAATAAGTACATATATTCCCCCATTTTATTTAACATTATTTTCAGTCTCAGAAATCAGGCATGTTACACTTTTAGAAAACCCTATTGATATATCCTAATAAAATATAATTCACGAGTCTTTTAACAAAAGATCTACTAATATAGTTTCAGATACAGAAAGTTTGATGACACAGATTTGAAAACAACAAAATGAATGGAGGAATTAACAGTTAAGACATTCTGTGTGCAGTTTTAGGTATCGTGAAAACCTCAGACACAGTGTCCAGGTAGAACAAACTAAAAAAAGCCTAACATAGTTATTTTTGTTACTCACTGAGCAAGTTGATTGATGAGAAGGTTTTCGAATTTCCGCTTGAATAAAGTCATCCTTCAGTTCAAATAATTGCAGGAAGATGAAACTCTTCGATGGCATCACTTCAAGCTTGCACATCTCTGTCCACTTTTCAGGTCTAAAAGCGCCAAAAAAAACAAAAGTAAAGATCCATGCAAGGAGAAGATGCAATGGAAATGGCCTTCTTATGCAAAGAAAAAGGATTTGAAGTTTTGAACAAAATCATCCAGAAACTAAATTTACAATGGACAGTGCAATTATCTACACAAATCAAATGAATCACTGGAGATATTTTTTTCATGAAAATGTGTATGTATTTACCATGATAAAAAAAATGATACAAAATTGTCTTCTTAAAATTACAAACAATGTTATCACAGATACAAAACTGAGCAGAGTACTCATTTATCAAAGATATGACCAATAGTCCACATTAATATGGAAAACTAAAAACGATGATGTGTCAGTTGCAATAGTGATTAATAAGAACATTATTTATAGCATAATGCTGTATTGTAAACTAAAATATAAACAGAAAGGAAAATGAGGGTTGTCCTCTAATTTTCATGAACTTCTTAACATTATTTTTGAAAATCCAATGCTTAAGGCACTAAATTGAGGGAAGATGGAGCAATCGACAGATAATGAACTAGATCTTTAAAACAATATACTGACAGGACATTTCTCAAGCTAAAAGAAAAGAGATATTACTCACAGAAAGAAATATTACTGACCTACGCTCCTTCCTTGGAAGATTCCTTAGCTCAGGAGGCATGCGAAAATCAATTCTCTGAAACCTACACCCAAAAACAAAACATTCCAAACAGCTTTTAAAAATGGCAGAAATAAAACTTTCCTCAGTTTAAACAAAAGTATAGAAAAGGAAATGTCAAATTATAATCGTTTTAAAGCCTCAAATTTCAGATGCGATGGATTTATCCTCCAAACTTCCACATAAAACGAAAGCATACCTAAAGAGCCTAACATTTGTTGGAACCAAAAATCAACATTGGAATTCGGGAAGCAAATCGCAACTATTGTTTAACAAATTGTCTGCATCAATAATAATTGCTCCATGAACTACAGAAACCTTCCTAAACGCTAGACCAATTATTTCTGCATAATTGGTGGACAAGGAGCAGAATAATATACAATTATTTTGAGTTGGTTCTGCAATTCACAGTTAAAAAGGTCAGAGTTAACCAGAACATATACAATGAATATATATCATTCTGTTACCCTCCCCTCTTGCTCTAACAATGACAAGGACTTGACTATTTAGTACTATAAACATTGCAATGTTTTCAAATTATAATTATGTTTCTCCACTCTGCTGGTCCAGAATAAACCATAGGGTGATGGATCATGGATGAAAGATAACTACAGCAGCAATGAAATGCAAACTACAGAAACCATATCCCACTAGTAATCATGTTTACCCAGTCAATCCTTTCTGTTATTATGAGAAAACATATGGAATGTTGACATCATGATAATGGCTACCAACTAAGAATGCAGAGCTGCAGGCTTGGTGCTATTACCTGGCCTAGTGAGCACTTACGCTGTTATTTCAAAATACCAAATCATCATTACAATATTGTTAGTGGCAATGTGGCACATAATAAACTAGGATTGGAGCAGTTGTTTGACAAATTAGCAGGAATAGATCTTATGCTGATCCGAATCATCTGATGTTACCATGATATAGATCCAATTAACTGGCCTGCCAGTTTCCCAGTAACCTGGTTAACCCAATCCATCTACAGAAATCATCAAACTATACAATGTGCAGATTGCAAACACAGAAGCACTATTGCTACCAATCCAGAAATATGTGTTTGACTTGGAGAATGATCTAGTAAGACAAATTATTTTTCTTGTCACTTGTGCATTGTATTTAATTGTTCTATTATTATCTTAATCAATGGCCACTTTTATGCTTCCATCTGAAAAGGGCAACATGAGAAGCATTCCGTACAAAACAGAAACTTCTTCTGTCTACAATAATGCAATGGGAAAAAGGTGTCAAATAAATACAATTACAAAAGGAGGCCCATGCTTACATTCGTGACTCTGGGTCTTTTCGAGGATCATATCCTCTTCTGATCCAGAATTTGCCGAAAGGACCAGTAGAAAAGTAATATCCAGCTCTAAAGAGAAGCCTGAGCAGATAAACAGAACATATCCAAGAGAAAGAATGAAGAACATAGCAAATGAAAAGGCATATCCAAAATAATGAGGGAATTCTACAAAGAGTGAAAGGAATAATGAAACCTTTTGAATTGGCTTTGTGAGATCTGCAAACCATCATCAATCAAGCATTCATAAAGTGACTGCCTTGGCCACACAGGACGCTCCTCAAACATTTTGCACACAGCCATCTGCCAACCCCACTCTGCTGAATTTTTCGAAATGTGGTCTTCCCAATTAATCTTTTCCGGAACAGGTAAGCGCCGATTAAGGTAACAAAGAACACAGAACAATACTGCCAATTATATCATGACGAAGGTACTTTAGGCCTTGGGATCTAGGCTTATTTCCCCATCCCCTATCTCTCTAGGCCTCAAGCACAAGCCAGGCACGCCCACACTCCTATTGCATAAACCGCCCCAGGCAGCTAGCCCCCAACTCATCCACTTGATGGCTTTGCATCATGTGCTGTGATGCGCCGATACTTCCGAAAAAGTGTGTATCGGTGCCGAATGATGTGTCCAATTCTGACATGTCTCCAACACGCCTCCGGTACATGTCAGCCAAGTATCAGCCAATTAAACAGCAAAATAACTAATTTAATTATCTGATACACTGTCGACACTTCTCCAACACATAGACATGGCATGGCCCATTAAGCCACATACTAATCATATCCCTGTATTGCAACTATGTTGGCTTTCGTAGCTACTCTAGAGTGAAAGCACGCTTGCTGAAAATCAAGGTACCTAGAATATATGACCATGTATTGACTGAATTATAGGCGCTAAGGATCATCATTGAGGCACATTTTCCTTGTTTGCAGTACATTGTTTTTTTATGTTGGTGACAAACAATTGAGAATTTGAAATATATATATATATATATATATATATATATATATATAAAATTCTTAATTAAAATATGTAGCCATGTCGCCCGTATCAGCACTTTTTAGAAAATGGCAACTTCCTGTATCAGTGTCGTACCGTGCCACATCGATGTATCCATATCCATGCATCATAGGTCACGTGACTCAAAAACCAAGCCACTTTACAACAGTAAACGTGCAGTACAAGGCCTGCTCATGTTCTACCCCATGGCTCCTAGGGAAGTAGGCAAATTGCTTTCTTATTTTCTAGGTTGCTTTTCTTTTTTGCTCAATTTTCTCCATTCACCTACATGTTTCCAGTTAGTGTCCTTGGAAATACTAGTATCAGTCTTGTTTGTTTTCTCTGTGAGTCTTGCTTTCTTGCTTGCATGATGTACAAGTATAAATTGAAGTGATGAAACATAATTTGATAAAAACCAAATACTGCACCGAATTATTTCAGCAATTTGGTGTGGTACATATTTTCCTAGAACCCAAAAAAGAATATCCAGCCCTATTTAGAGTTACACCTTTGCTTAGGAAACCCATACTCGATGACTTAAGCCCATCACTACAATATAGCTGTTGATTATGTTGAACCTATTCCAAGATTATATGTCACTTTGTGGTAACTAAGCTGTGCTTATTCCAAGTCATCTTTGAAAATCAGCTGCAAACAATTTAGTAAGAATTGGATTAATAAATCATATTGATCGGGTTGGTTTAGCCAATTCTGCTATGCTTTGCTTTGAACCTCTCATATTTCCCCTCATGATTTTTTTTCTTTAACAAATATTGTGCCCTATATGAGTAGAAACAGAACGATATCTTTAGCAGCAATTTGGTTTAGAAAAAAGTAGTGCCTTACAGTAGATTTAACCATCATGCTCAAAAAACTCAGTGCCAAATAAAGCCCAACTTGTTAATATCACTTTATGAATAACCCAAAATGAACAGAGAACTACAATTGGATTCATTTTTCTGATTGGAAATTAATCTTTATCCCTCAGGAGCACCTTAATTTATCTTTAGAACTTTGCCACTCAGCCAAAAATGGGAAGCTATTAGAATGTTTAGTTACGAGGACAACCTCTGCCTCATCCGTGCATCATGAGAGCATTCCACGATTTTCATAGAATGGTGTCATTTCTTATTTTATTACAAGCCTAGGGATTTGAGTGATGAGTCAGTGCTGGACCAATGCATCTTGTCCTCCAAAACAAGAGGGTCTTAGAACCATCGTATTTCTAGTATCAAAGAGGCAAAGACGATCCCATATCTCAACTAAGCCTATATAAAAGAATATCCTTCCCAAGCAAGAAATTCTCCATATATCTTTTTTCTTCTATTTCGAATTTTAGTTACCCCCCTTCCCCATCTCTCTCTCTCTTCTTTTGGCTTATTGTTAAATTCTTTTCTTTCTTCCCAATAACATATGTCAACTAAGACCAGAAACATAAATATTTTTCAACGGAAAAAGGCATACTTGACAGGACAACACTAGAAAAGGATATCTTGAACATTGAAAGGAAGTGCAAGAGTTGGTCCAATATCCATCTGTTAATAAAGAAACACACACACAATTAAATTCAGTCAACAAGCCATTTCGAATTGTCAAGAACTCAAGATCTCTAATGAAACAAGCCACAGAATAAATAAGCATAAGAACAATTATTTTGTATTATTTCATAGTTTCTACGCCAATTTGTTGTGGATACTCCATCGGCTGTCAGTAAGCAGCTGAGAACAAGGAATGTACCCAGTTTTATCCCTTAAACCAGTGTACACTGTTTAAAACATTTCAGTTGGTACTGGAGGTGGTTCGTGCCCAATTCCCCTGATCTTCCTTAGCATGAACAAAAATGTCCATGAACCCAATTCCGCAGATCACATGGGACCATACCATCACAACTCCCACATCTCTGTCATGAACCTGTGTATTTTATATTTGAAGAAGAGAATAGAAGGCTATAAAACATAGTTATATTTTGAACCAGATGAAGTAGTATGCTTCTGCATAGAGAGAATCAATTTCCATGGCAAAGCAAAGGCTCACAATCCTAGTTGGCCATAAACTGGTCAAACTCAACCAGAGGCAGTTTGTTCCAATCAATTGTATCCACTGTATTTTAAATGGAGACAACACTGTGATCCTAGGTCACACCATAATTCTAGCATGTATTTTTTTTGTAGAAAACGCAGGAGAGCTTTGCTTCATTTCATTAAGGAAAACAAACCATCCATACAACCAAGGGCTCACGAGCCCTTCACACATCGACAAACAGCATCACACAAGGTGACACGCGAGCAATTCTAGCATGTATTAGAAAGGATATTAGAAAACTAGACACTCTTACAATATAGTGAAATAACAAAAGAATGAAGTTATGCCTCCATTTCTTTTACAAGGCATATTTTGGCCAAGCACGGGAATTGAGGAGATCATCAAACCAAGAAAGTGGTAGAAGGAAATGGCCCTGCTATCCATGGAATATTTAACTATTTGCCACTTAGATGTGGCAATTAACCATTTGCCACCTGGAACCACATATCATAGACACATGAGGGTCCACATGTCATTAACACATGAGTGGCAAATGGTTAATCACCAAATCTAAGAGTGGCAAATAGTCAAGTGTCCCACTATCCATAGCATTAATGCCTCCGTAATAGTAAACAGACTAGTTACTGTGGTTGTTTCAATAATAAGGGTTGCAAAGGGAGGGATGATAAAGGAGGTATTAGCAGAAAAAAGTACATTAAATTCACATGTGTACTTTATATTTTGGAAGGAGCTCATAAAGTTAGTAGGTCTTATTTTGAAATGGACATAGTGGAATCAAGATGGGCTAAGTAATACAGAGCCAAGTAAAGATAACCCGTAAGATTAAAAAAAAGGAGAAATTTACAATTATATGCACCAGTATTCATGTGCCCCTAGAATCATGGTTACAGCTAAATAACTAAACTAGTGTGTGCAACGATGACAAACCTCCCAACGATGCTGTACAACTCCCCTTTGCATGCTTTTGGACAATGCACTAGACGATGGGAGAAGCCTAAAACAATTACATTAAACAATATTAGGCAATAAAATTGATAAATCAATTTTGAGTCACAAATATAAAATGCTACAGATACAGGAAAACAGGGTTCTACACATGCTTTCACTTCTGTTACTATTTAACTCTGATTTCAGTTATGCAAAATGCTTCTCTAATCTCTATAGAAGACTCAAAGAGGCACAATGGTAACTCTAGAAGATTTGCAGACTACTAAACTTCACTACATGGAACGAATGCCCTTTTCGAGCAAGTGCACGCGCATAATTTATTTTAGCATTACAGAAAGGTTAGGGAGCATGTAGAAAATCAGAGTACTTCTGAAAATAGTCAAATACTGTTGATATTTTGTTGAGGATTAGTGATGCTACAAAAATTGCTGTAGGACTGTAGGAGGACATTTGGGCTTAGGCAAACAAAAAGGTAGTTTGTAACAAGAAAAGCCAGTCACTATCCAGGAGATAATTTTTTTTTATCATGCACATAGTGCAATTCTTACTTCTCTGTCAATTTAGACTACTCATTTCATTACTCATCCAAAAAAAAAGATCAAAAAACTGTGCACACTAAATCTATAAAGGTCACGGTGATTAGCATTGCCTCCAAGTTGAACGCTTCTTCTCTCAGAATTTTGAACCATAAATGCCATGATTAATATGCTGAAAGATCATAGATATGCATATCCAACAGAATTTTCAGGCATATTGCAACATGGTGCATCAGATAATGTGCAAATCCCATTCGCTGTTCCATGATGTGTAAATCAAAAGGGAATTATATTAACATTCATATTAAAGGATTATTCTTACCTTTTGAACAAACAAGAGGAATGCTAATATAAGAAGAGTTAAATAAAAAAATATTCAATTTCATTTTCTAACTATGTAGTTATTGTTACTTACGCTATCTTTGTTGGTTTATCCTTTATTGAGAAGAGTGGTGGTACTAACATCATGACATCTTCATTATCTGTCATCCAGGAGAGGAAATAAACAATAAGATATATTACTATCAGGCATGGCATGTAGGATCAGAAGGTAAGCTACCGTTATACAAATCTTCTTTATTATTTGAACATTCCAAATGTTTCCTTTTTCTCATTTCTGCAGCATGCAATGGAACAACATGCTGAAAATCTGCCATACCTGCATAAACATTGTATATGAGCACATTTTCATGTCAAATAGCCATTGATTGAGAGTGACTTTACAAGAGGAGTAAGTTTGAGTGAGTTTAGTATCATAGAATTTATTACTTTAGTTTTACAATTACAACCACAAGGGTTGACGAGTGAGACAGTCAAACAAGACAAGTTTTATACAGTGTTACAAACAGAGTATTTCAATTCAATTCTGCTTTCAGAAGATAGCAGAAGTTCTTGAGGCAATAAGAAACCACTCAGGCCATATTAAATAGAACGGACTCATTTGTGTGCCTTTCATTGGGACACTTTTTAGACCATCCTAAGAATTAGTCCTTCATATAGGGTCCTTTGTGCAATATTTCCTGTCCTATATATGTGCAATCTTACACATTTGGCACTTGTATATCAAATAAATATAGGAAAAATTTTGCTCTTACCACTAAGGAATGTCCTATTCTCATCTAATCACTAATTTTCTGCGAGTTCACACTTACGCTATTGCCCTAGTGGCCTTCTCAAAGATGTCATTCAATGGGGTTTGATCGTTAAAAAATTGAACAGGAAATTAGAAAAGAGAAAAAGAACTCATATAGGATTCTCAAGAAGATTACAAAAAAAAATTGAACAATCAAATTCAAACAAACAATTTATTTTTGAAGAATACAATAGGAAGTTTCGATTGTATTACACTGTAAACAATTTTTCGATTTTCTTTTGCTTTTACAAAATATTGTTAAAATTTAACTAGCATAAAGATTTCAGTGGTTTTTTATACTCTTTTCACAAGTTATACCCTTTTTTCCCCATATATTTGAAAGCCACCATGACTTTTCTGGATATTCCTTGGTTAATTTTCATATTTCAAGAAATAAATTCAATTTGCCTACAGAACAAAACCATCTAGCGGAGAATGGTTTTCTTTGATGTTTTAAGAAAATTGTGGTTTGACATATTGAGAAGGCCACTAACGAATACTCGGACACACCCCAATCATTCTAACATAAACAACTACATTTTGGTGTTGTCCTTAAATAATGAAGAATTAGTTTTCTGAGCATCCACCGAGCAAGCTTGCTTAGATCTTCCATGAAGTAAACTCAGGCCAACTGTTCTAACAGGACAAGCACACAACACAACACAACAACAGCCACTCTACAAGTGAATGAAAAGACGAGGCATTTCATCAAACAGATGGCGCTCAGCGCGCTGACCTTCGAAGTGGTAGGCGTTCCGGACACGCGCAACCACCTCAGCGCGTGGCGGCGCGGTACCGCCCTTGGGCCTGGAGAGGCGGAGCACCAGGCCGGCGGATATGCGGGGCTCGCCGAAGGTCGGGTGGCAGTAGGGATCCTCGGGGCGGAAGCGGAGCTCGAGGCGTGCGCCAGGGTCGGAGCCCCTGACCTACGAGGGAGAAAAGGGACAAGCCGCAGTCAGCCACGCCCGCCGTGCAAGCCGCAGAGAGGTGTTCAACGAACCTTGGCGATGGCCGGGAGGCCGCCGAGGGTTTGGGCAGCGCGGGCGGGGGAGGACGGGTAGCCCGGGTAGTGGACGGCGAATGCCTCGGCGGCCGGGATGGTGCCGGAGACGGCGCCGTCGGTTATAGTGGACGGCGAAGGCGGCGGCGCCTCGGCGTCCGGGGAGGGGGAGGAAGGAGGTGACGCCATCCGGCGATGGGGGGAGCGGGGAAGAGAGGAGAGCGTGCGCCGCGGGTTACAATAATACTGTTGGAGACACCCTTCTGATATGAAATGTTGGCGGCGGCGGGCGACGGTGGTGCGGGAGGCGAGGCGGCGGCGCTGCTTCCGCCGTGCTCGCTGGACGGTGGTGGGGAGCGGCGGCGGCGGCGGCGGAAGAGGTGGCGACATGCCGAGGGTATTTGAGGTAGCCGATAAGGACTCGAGGAGAGATCCCTGGTCCCTGGATCCAAGATCCTACGGCCAGAAATTTAGTGACTTTTTATTAAAAAATAATATACACTGAGCTATAAAACACCCAATGTTTTTATCAATGTTCAAATAGCTGAAACAGGATGTTTTTCATTTGAATTTTTTGTAGTATATTTTTTAAAAATAAAGCCATCTAATTATTTTTCAAGAAGTTATATCTCACTTATTAGCACAACATGGCAATTGGGGCCATGCCAAGGTATTTTTCTTAGGAGGTAGCTACTTGTCTACTCCCACATGTAATCACTTATATTTTGGTATTTTGGGATCAAGGTAGAACATAACTTGTATTAAACTAGTCAAAAAAATGTGCATGACACGGTGGCTAGTGTTGTGCACTTGTGCTTGCGCTACTCAAGTCACAAGTTTGATCCCTCCTCGCACACGCACCGAATTTTTCCTCCTCCCCAGACGAATCTCAATGCGATCTAATGGTCCATAAATAGAAAATTTTGGAGGAAAAAAACTTGTGCATGAAATATAGCAAAACTGATCCAAGTTCTTTATAGTGCACTGTATAAAGCCCTAGTCCCTCTTGATTTGAGTAGGAAGTATTAGACATAGCATAATGTAACAAAATAATTATATCTTTCTCGACATTATGCACTTTGAGACAATATGCGAACTTTGCACTCGTCTAGAACCTAAGATAGATAGGACTCACGGTTTCATCAACTTTGTAAAACTAAGTTACCTTGTATTTTTAGTAGGTTGAAAAGGATCTATTATTTCACAAAACAACAAGTTTTTGGCGTGTGTAGTGAAAAACGATCACTACTAAAAAAAGCTATAGGTGCCGGTTGGGAAACCCTCATCGGTGCCGGTTTTTCCAACCGGCACCTATTGGTTGGCACCAATAAATCAATCGGCACCTATACCAAAAATAAAACCGGCACCTATAGATTCACACTGAGCCAAAAAAAATGAGCCGGCTCGAATCGAGCCGAACTCACAATCGTCGTCATCGCGCCATTCCCCACATCAATCCCGATATTCCCAAATCATCAAATTGAAATCCCCAAATCCCCACATCATAGATCACAGATCGAATGAACATACTCAACAACAAATTATAATCATCCTAAAATCACAAAACACATCTAAAAAAATCTACAAAATCATCCACAAAAAATCTACAAAATCAGAATGGCGCTGCCGCCGCCCACCGTCTCCCCACGAGCACCTCCCGCCCGCCGTTGTCACTGAGGTCGCCATGGGGATCCCTCTCCACGCTGAGGTCGCCGCTGAGGTGGTCACCGCCACCAGATCTGGTGCCACATGAGCTCCAGGCTGCTGGATCTGGCCCTCCACGCCAGTCTTCTTCGTCATCACCGCCGGATCTGGGCGGCCGCGGGCGGTCCTCCTCCGTCTCCACTTTCTTCGCTCTTCTCGCCGCCCATCCCGTCGGCCTTCTCCATCGCCCGTGCACCGACGGAGAGGGCCCTTCCCGTCGCCCTCCTCCACCGCGCGCACACCAACGGAGAGGGAGAGGAAGAGGGGAGTAGGCGAGTGGGAGAAAAGCGGCCGGGAGAAAGAAGGGGAGGGCGCGGTCACCGCCGCCGCTACCGCCTCCCCTAGGCAGCCGCCGGCCACGGGAGAGAGTGGGGAGGGAAGAGAGACACGAGAGAGAGGGGGGAGGGAGAGAGATGCGAGAGAGAGAGCTGAGGGGAAGGGAGATATGGATAAGGACGGGTAGATAAGGATGGGTGCGAAGTGCGGTGCTGATCAATGGGCTCAATCAGCTCATCGGCTCGGCTCAAAGATATAGGTGCCGGTTTTTTAAATAACCGGTACCTATAATGTATTATAGGTGTCGGTTCTTTAATTAACCGGTACCTATAATATATTATAGGTGTCGGTTTTTCTAAAAAAACCGACACCTATAGTATAGGTGCCGGTTTTTTCTCTTAAACCGACACCTATATTGCTTAAAGGTGTCGGTTCTATATTTTTTCATCGCATGGAGGTAGAAAAAGCTCCATAGGTGCCGGTTTTAAATTAACCGGCACCTATGAGCCGTTCTCTATGAGGATTTTTGTAGTAGTGGATGGTTTTATTTTTTTCCATCAAAGAATCATATGTTTTAGGACAAAGATTTTAGAACATGTTTATTAGTTGATATTTTTCTTTCTCCAATATTCGTATAGAATAGGGTATTATTTTAGCATGAAACATATGTTTTTGTCTAAATTCTTGCTAGCCACCGGTTGCACCATCTAATAACGTATTTGAGTCGTAGTCATGCTAGCCATAATGTTTTTTACAACCGATCTACCAACTCCGCTTAAAAATAATAATAATCTACTAGTATCGTAGTGTGTGATTTGGCTCCAACAACACTATAAGGATAATGAACTAGCACGTTCCAGACATGCCCGCAATGGGGCTAGGCCTGTTAATTGTTTGGGCTGAAATGGATTTATAATGGATTGGTTTTAAGTTTCGAGTGACTTTAGATATGTGCAAATGGTCTAGAGCGGTTTGGGGGAGAAGTGGAAATGGTTTGGATTGGAGTGGTTTTGCTTGCAAGAATCTTGGTCTAAAATCTATACTCTCTATAAAATTATAATCTATTGTATTTAAAGCTTAACATAAAAAATATCACATCATCATTCATTAGCAATTCTTACATCTTAATCCTCATACAAACATATCATTTATATTTTTTATTATATTTTAAAGCTATAAAATACAAACATATTAAATCATCCCATATAATTTATATAATATATTAACATATCTCTCCCCATTATTTTTTATAATATTCCCATTTAGTTAATATTTTCTATCTTTCCTCATTAAACCACGTCACCTCAATTATTTTTAATTATTTTCAGCCTTTAGATAATTAAATCTACCATCCAAATTATTTTTTTATTTTCTTCCCTCATAAAGCCATATCACTTTACTTTTACTTTTTGGATTATCAATATATATACTATTTAAATTATTGTAAACTACATCAACTCGATTGATTTATAGATTTTCCAATAATCGATCAAAAATACAAGTTGATTTATAGCTTTCGTCGTCTACCTATATTACACGAGATTTCATCTAGTGACTTCAGTGTATAGATCCCCACCAGAATGATGGGGTAGTTTAGCCTAGTTCGGTGTACTGTTCTAATCTCTTCAGCGTCTTCTTTTCCACGATACTCTGTGCACAACCAAACACACCCTGTAACGCTATGTTGCTTCAGAACAACCCCTTTCCTTTGGACTGGTTTCGATTAGCGCTTTTTTTTTACACGTGGTTTGGATTAGCTTTTCTCTACTTGTAGCGGGTTCGGTTTGGGTTTTGCAAGTGATTAATCGGTTTGGACTGGGTTGGGGGCAGTATGAGGATGTGTTTTTTCCTCTTCTTTCCTAACTTATCTTCCACATTTTTCACAAGCATGTTTTCTAAACTATTAAACGGTATGTTTTTTTTAAAAATTCATAAAAAAGTTATTTTAAAAAATCATATTAATTCATTTTTTAAATTTTTTAAGCTAATACTTAATTAATTACGTGCTAATTGGCTCGTCGGCACTTGACGCACCATCCTCCTCCGCCGCCACCGCGGCGTGAGAAGACGTCGTTCACTGCCAGATCCTTCCCGGTGTACACCTCGAAGCGCGCCCCCTCGGCAACACGACGCGGTCGACGCTCGCGTACGTCGCATCGCTGCTGTCGGCACCCACGCGCCGGCACGGCACCTCGGCGAGCGCGGCCGTCGAGCTCCAGCACGGCGCCGCCGATGGCAGGGAGGTAGACGAGGCGGAGACAATAAGGCGTCAGGGTGGCAATGGCTGTCGTCGTCTCATGTTGGCTCCTACTTGGATGGCGACCGCTCCATCAAGTCCTCCGACATCGTTCGGTTCCTTGCCAAAATCAAGGGAGGCTCGAGATGCCTAAGCACGTCATAAGTTGGCAACGATGATGGAGCTGGCGGCGGCTTCCGTTATCCGGCTGAAGGCGCTTCATGGAACACCGCGACTGTTAAATCGACGTCTGACTTCGGTGTCGTCTGGGTCTCGTTTTTCTGTGTTGCAGGACTTTCAGGAAGAAGACCATACTTTTTTCTAGCGATCAAAGCCGCCGCCATGGAGCGGCCCTCTTCCTGCTCCGAGACGCTCTCCACCACGAACCCTAGGTGGCACTATCTCGTCGGCTTTGCAAGGAAAGGTAAACGTTGTTTTTCCTTCAACAATTCAAAGCAACAAGCGATCTCCAGTGGGTTCTTCTGTTCCGAGTTGGAAACCTTTCCACGACTTTTAGGGGATTCGCAAATTGCGAGTTTTGAACCTTATTTTCCAAAAAAGCCACTAAAGCCCAGGATACCTTTCCGGCCCATACCCGGACTGATTTCTCTCTTCGCCAAAACTGGGACGGTGCGATGCAAGGTTAGGGTTTCTTCTGAGCTGCCACCTTCGTATGCTGCTGCCACTCGTCGGTCGAAGGAGAGAAATAATCAGCGCCAGGTTCAGGGAGGTGGAGGTCAAGGAAACTTCGCTGCCCAGGGAGCATTTCATCCGGGCTATGGCGAGGGTGGTTCTCAAGGTGACAGAAACCGGTTTGGCAGAGGAAGGTTTGGTGCTAGGAACTTCAGTGGGCGCCATGGGCAAGGAGGAAGGGGTTGGCATGGCTCGCATAACAACGTTGGTTGGCGGCCCAGCAATGGTTCTCATGGGGGTGTTGGTTCTCATGGTGGCAATTGGAACTCCGGCGGCAGTTTTGGACAACAAGTCAGACCGTCTTTTCCCCATCATCATGCGAATGCACCTAAGTTGAGTTTTGGCCAGCAAGCTTCTCCCTTCGGCATGGGGATAGCATCAGCTACTAACTTTGGTGCTGGCCTCACGTCGACAACTTTCCCGTTTGGTACTGGTAATGCATCTGCACCAGCTGCACATCAACCTTTCACCTTGGCTTCGGTGCCTACTATGATGTTGGCTACAGTGACACCGGTTGGGCCATCAGGAACAATCGGAGTGGCACTGTGGCTGCACCTAGCTCATCTACTCAGTCTGGGCATCATGAGGGTGCAACAAGAGATGTGATTCCGGTGGACAAGTATAGCGGCAAATCGAAGGTGGAAAGTTAGCACATCTCGCACACTGGAAGCAAAGGTACAACAAAAATTCCTTATTGCTATAGATGCTATACGAAGGGGCATACACTACATGAATGCACATCAAAGTTTTATTGTGAGATCTGTGAAAATGAGATCATGTGGGTTCTCGGTGTCCGTTTTTAGATCAAACAACAAACCATCAGCTGAATTGTGTGGTTATGTAGTGGATGGTCTTGGATTTTTCGACATCCCCCTCACAGTTGGCCAGAAAAATAAAGCATGAGCCTAAGGCGGCATTGGTTAAAGTGACTAGAAGCCAAATGTTGGTGCAGAATGTGATATCTGAATTGGAAAGGTTAATCCCAGGTAAATGAAAGTGGGAGGTTGAAGATAATGGTGACAACTCTTTTCGTACTGTTTTTCCTTTAGCTGCTGAGTTGAAACGCATGGTGGAATGTGGTACTGTGCACACCAAGGTGAGAGAGACTGAAAAGAAAATATCTGAAAGGGGTGTTAGTAATGAAGTTAAGTATGTAATACCAAAGGTCTAGGTTCAATGCAAAGATTTACTTTCCGAGTTAAGGGAGTTGTTAATTGTATGGGATGTTGGTTCCATTTTAGGCATTACTAAAATGGTTAACATGAATTTCACTAGAAGGTATGACATAGATCATTTACAAGTTTTGGTTTTTGATCCATCTCTAATTCCTGATGTGGTTGATGTGGTTATTAGAGACTATCTGTATGAGCTGTCATTTAGAGTTGAACTTGAGAATGGGCCTGAAGAGCTTGAAACTATAGACATGAATAATGGAGGTGATAGGGAGGATGAAAAAAAGGAAGATGGGAGAGATGTACAGGGCAAGGGTAAGGGTTCAAATGCAGCCAATCTAAAGGAAGGTTCTCTAATGAACACTAGTGCACAGTACAATGATTACATATTAGAGAAAGGGACTTCTTCTGCTCCATCCACCCAGGTAATGTTGTTGCCTGATTTAAAAGTGTTGACGCCGAATCCGTACCGCCAATGAGGATCCGGTGCGCGGACACACGAAGGCCTGAGAGATCTGCTTAGCTCCTGTGCAGGTCCTAAAATTGATGAAGCGCGGGCGTGCTAGTCAGTTTGATCCTGCCACTAACAAGATATGCAAAACAACAGAACATATAGCACATCGGCCTATCGGCCGATAGCAAAAACAGCCTATCGGCCGATGAGCCGATAGGGCGAAAACAGCCGATCGGCTGATGAACCGATGGCACGGTTCCAGCCGATGCCAATGCCGATGCCAGCCGATACAGTTAGGGTTTTGAACCATCGGCCGTGTACTAAGCAAACATCTATATAGAGGCGATCGGCTGATGATAACATAATGATATAGCAATGTGATATAGCATAATCCAAATATAAAATAAACATTGATCTGAAGATTAAAGCACACATCGGCCAGAGGTCCGATGACATAAACTCTCAATAAGCGGATAAACAATAAACACTCTATTGTCATCGGCCAGATCCAATCTATATGTAAAACTCTTGGGCCGATGCAACATCAAGATAACTCACTGGCTGAAACCTCGGTGAAACCCTTATTGGCAATCGACAGGCAGGCTAGAGATTACGGTTCTAATCACGACTTAGTGGCACTAAGTATGAAAAGAAACGCAAGATCTAGACAATCAAGCCCTCGACTGATTTTCAGGGTGGTAGATACCTTAGCCAATCTAATCTAGCGAGGCTATTTAATTAATACCGGCGTAAACCCTAAAACGAATCTCGGCCGATACGACTAAATTGAGACGCCAAACCAAATTAACTAAGATATATGATAGTAGGTGCTTACGTTGACGAAATCAGAACGTTGAAGCCCTAGCCCCGACAGCGCAGGCAGCCATAACGAGACTTACCCCTAGTAGGAAGGGCATGAACTCGCTGAAGAAGACAAAAAGTAAAGGTTGGCGATGCGCCGAAGTTGTATTGATCGTGAGATAAAAATTACATGAACCTCGGGCTTACATGTTTATACCCATAGGCTAACAAAGATCCTAACAGAATACGACCCAAACTTTCCTAAAGATAAAAGGAAACAGATAAAGTCCTTATTGGGCACACTTTCCTAAAGATAAAAAGGAAACTAACAAACTTATCCTAATTAATAGATACAAGCCGCATCTCCTTGGACTCGGTCTTCTCTGGATAAGATCTTCCCGAATCTAACAAGAATCCGACTGTTGTTAGTTGCTGTTTTAAGAAAACCTCCATCGGCCGATATAAGACTCTAGGCCGATACCAACCCTGAGCCGATATAGATCCTGGACCGATGAGGACTTCGGGACTTACCAAATTCTGGCGTTAACAAAAAGGTTTAACAGCATCTGATGAGGAGTACGATGGATTAGTGGAGGATACAACTGTGTTGGAGCCTGCTCAGTCTCAAGACAGTTTAGCTTTGAAGTTAGCTGCTATTCCAGAGGCTTTACAAACCCCAACTAGACAAAGCAAGAGAAGGGCAAGTGATAGCGACTAGCACACACTACAAAGGGCACAAAAGATAAAGGCTGGAAGGAATCTGGAAAATCAGAATGTCAAAGGTAACCTCAAAGTGAATGAATCTTTTTTACAGTTTTCTGATAATGCAATTTTAACCTCCCTTAATAATCTTAGTTTTATTGCTGCAGGTAAAGATGGCAATTTTGATAATGCTATTACGGATATAAGGAATTTAGAAAAATCTAGAATGAGGGAATATGTAGATTTGAAAGAATATCATAATTCTAGTGTTAGTATTGAAAATGAATTGATTGAAGATCAATTAGATGATAATTCAATTCTGGAATAATTATGTTGTGAAATTATGGAGGAGGTAATGGATATAGGTGGTGATTATGATTTTAATCTTCAAACCACTTCTGATTCCGTCATATCTTCTCTTTAAAAAAGGAAAAATGGTAAGAGAGTAAGGGGTAAAAAACCTTATAAGAATAGTTTAAAATGAAAGGGGTCTTCTAGAATAGTGATGGGTTTAAAGACCCAAAAAACGTAAGTTCATTTTTGATCTCAGCAAAGAACAACAATTGGATTTTATTGCCTTATCAGAGACCATTAGGAGAGAATTTACACCGGCTACTCTTAAAATCTTTGTGCTGGAAAGGATTTTTTGTGGCATTATAAACCTCCTAAGGGTAGATCTGGTGGTCTATTACTATGAATCAACTTACAAACTTTTGATATTGGTTTAATTGATGAAGATGATTTTTATATAAAATTTCATCTTTGTAACAAGTTAGATAAGTTTAAATGGGCTTTAGTCTTGGTTTATGGGCCGATGCAAAATGAGTTTAAAGAACAATTCTTAACTGAATTAGTCCATATGTGCAGTCATGAAACCTTACCAATTATTATTGGTGGTGATTTTAATATTTTGTGTAGCTTGCTAAAAAGAACAATGACAACTACGATGATAGATGGCCTTTTCTTTTTAATGCAATTATAGATGGTCTTAGTCTTAGAGAGCTTTCAACGTCTGGAAGGAACTTTACTTGGGCACATAACTTAGCAATACCAACGTATGAGAAATTAGATAGAGTCTTAATGTCGATGGAGGGGGAACAAAACTTTCCACTATCCTCGGTGTTTGCTCTAAATAGAGATATATCAGATCATACTCCTTTGTTATTGAACACGAACTCCTCATTTATGTGTGATAGCTAACAAACTTTTAAGTTTGAGTTAGGTTGGCTGCTGCGAGATGGCTTCATGGACATGGTTAAGGAAATTTGGTCTAATGTAAAGGAAGGCAATACACCTTTAGAATGTTGGCAGGCCAAGATCCGTAGATTAAGACAACATCTAAGAGGATGAGCTAAACAAACTAGTGGTGTTTATAAAAAGGAGAAGAAGGCGTTGTTAGATAATATTGACATTCTTGATAAAAAGGCTAAAACAATTTTATTGACTTAGCAAGAACTTGATACTAGACAATATTTGAGGAATAGACAGCCTGTTTGTTAAGAGAAGAGGAAATTAAATGGTATCAGCGAGCGAAAACTAAAGATATTTTGGAAGGGGACTCAAACACCAAATATTATCACTTGGTAGCAAATGGTAAACATAGAAAAACAAGAATTTACCAATTACAGAATGGTGACCAACTAATAGGTGGTGATGCGAATTTAAAATCACATATCACTGCTTACTTTAAAGGTTTATTTGACCCACCTGATAATTCTTCTTTTAACATTAGATGAGAGTCAAATAACTGATATTCTTCAGGTGTCTCAATTAAAAATGATGCTTTAACGCAAGAATTTACTGAGATGGAGATTAGAGATGCAATTTTCCAAATGGAGCATAATAAAGCCCCAAGTTCGGATGGATTCCCAACTGAGTTTTACCAAGTGTTCTGGAATGTCATTAAGCCGGATCTGGTGGATCTGTTTAAAGACTTCTATAGTGGAAATTTGCATCTATATTTTCTTAATTTTGGTACTATTATTTTGCTACCTAAGTGCAAGAAGGCCATTAAGATTCGACAATATAGGCCTATATGCTTACTTAATGTCAGTTTTAAAATTTTTACCAAAGCTGCAACAAATAGGGTCATTGGGAAAGTAATTAGCCCAACCCAAACAACTTTTATATCTGGGAAAAATATTATGGAATGAGTTGTTATTTTACATGAAACAATACATGAAATGCATCGGAAAAAGAAGAGGGGGTTATTTTTAAAATTAATTTTGAGAAAGCATATGATAAAGTAAAATGGTTTTTTTTACAACAAACATTAAGGATGAAATGTTTTTCACAAAAGTGGTGTGAATGGATAGCCTCTTTTATCCAAGATGGATATGTTGGTATAAAAGTAAATGACCAAGTGGGATCTAATTTTCAAACATACAAGGTTTAAGGCAAGGGACCCTTCTTTTTACTATAGTTGCTGATATGCTGGCTATATTAATAAAGAGAGCAAAGAATGATGGCCAAATTAGTGGGATTGTTCCAATTCAGTGGATGATGGTTTATCCATTTTACAATATGCAGATGGTACCCTTATTTTCCTAGAGCATGACTTAGAAAAAGCAAAGAATATGAAATTGATACTGATAGCTTTTGAAAAGCTTTATGGCTTAAAAATAAATTTTCACAAAAGTGAATTATTTTGCTTTGGTCAGGCGCAAGACTGTCATGAACAACATTCTAATGTTTTTGGGTGCATGCTGGGGAATTATCATGTCAAATACCTGTATATTCCTATGTATTTTAGAAAGCTTAGCAACAATAACTAAAAAATAATTGAACAAAGAATTGAAAAAAAACTTAGTAGTTGGAAAGGTAAGCATTTGTTCGTAGGGGGAGATTGGTTTTGATTAATTATGTGCTTTCAAGCCTGACCATGTTTATGATATCTTTCTTTGAGATTCCTAAAGGGTTCTTCAAAAAATTGATTATTATAGATCAGGATTCTTTTGGCAAGAAGATGATCATAAGAAGATATATAGATTAGCAAGATGGGATATTATATGTCAGCCAAAAGATCAGGGCGGTCTTGAAGTTCATAATTTAGAAATACAGAACCAATGTTTATTGAGTAAATGGTTGTTTAACTTAATAAATAAACAAGTTTGGTAAGAACTTTTGAAAAGAAAATACCTCAGTAATCAATCTATAAGTCAAGTTGAGAGAAAACGAGAAAACAAGAGGATTTCCATTTTTGATCGGGTCTCATAAAAGTTAAAAGCAAATTCTTAAATATGGGTTCCTGGATAGTGAATAATGATGAACAAGTCAAATTCTAAGAGGATAAGTGGATAGAAAATACTTTCTTTAAAGACAGATACCCGTCTTTGTACTATATAGTTTGAAGGAGAAATTCATCTATCACAAATGTTATGAGCTCTGTTCTGTTTAATGTCTGTTTTAGGAGAGCATTAATTGGCCAGAACTTGGTCAATTGGCATAACCTCTGTGCTTCAATTGCACATATTCATTTGACAGAAGAAGATGACATTTTTAGATGGAACTTTCATCAAAGTGGTCAATTCTCAGTGCGATCAATGTACTTGGCTTTAATTAACAATGGTTATATTGAGAGGAATAAAATCATCTGGAAACTCAAGATGTCTCTTAAAATCAAGATTTTTATGTAGTATCTGCTTAAAGGGTAGTGTTAACAAAGGATAACTTAGCTGGGAGGAATTGGAATAGTAGCATGAGATGTTGATTTTTTAATGAAAAATGAGACAATTTATCATTTCTTTTTGGATTTTCATTTTTCCAGATTTCTATGGAGAGCGATACATATTGCTATACCCTCCACTTAGTATATCTCATATTTGTGAGAATTGGCTTATGGGTATTGATAAAAAAAAACCAAGAAATTGATTCTTCTAGGAGCATCTGCTATATGTTCTATATGTTGAGCTCTTTGACTTAATAGGAATGATATGGTTTATGACAAAATACCATCAAAATCTTATATGCAGAGACTTTTCGAGGCGACGTACTAGCTCGGGCTCGACTGCAAAGGTGTGATAATGACATCAAGCTAATAAATAATACATGCCGTACACTTGAGTCAACGGTCATGCAACTTTTCGCCAACTTCCGGTGAAGATTTACAAATAGGATTCAATAATTGTGGGTTCTTTATCTTGTGTTGGTGCTTATTAGTTTGCGTTAGTCTTTTTTTTTAATTCGGAGTGTTTGTGGTGGACGCTTTGGTGTGTCCGTTCTTATGAACCAATTAGTGTAATAATTGATCGTACCTCTTTGAGTAAAAGGTCAGGATTATATATTCCATTATTTAAAAAAACCAACACCGTTTTTGTGCGCGGAGGTGGACCTCCCGAAACAGCCTGTGTGTATGACCTTCCTCATCGATTAAACATTTCCAAGTGGAAATAGGCCTACGGCAAGATTGGTCTACGGGCCCGGCCCATGCCATCTCTAAAGTCCACTCCTCCCTCGCATTCATTTTTCCTCCACCATTTCGTCCCTACCTGCCCCTCACCAGATCCTTCCGCCGCCGCCGCCATGTGGAGGGGCGGCGCGACCGCCGCCTCCGCCGCGAGGGCTCTCCGCTCGCGCGTGCTCCGCGACACGTCCCACTACGCCGCCACGGCTCTCGCTCCCATCGCATCGCCGCGCTCCTCCTCCTCTTCTTCTGCCCCCTCCGCCGCCGCCGCCGTTGGGCCCGCCGTCGCGGAGGCTACGGCGGCCGCGGCTGCTGTTTCGCGGCAAGCTGGATCCGTCTCCGACGTGCTGAGGCACTACGGGAGGTGCTACTTCGAGCTCTCCAAAGCCCGCCTAAGGTGTGCGATTTGCTCCCTCTCCCATGTTTGTCGTAGTAAATTTAGTTGAATGGAAAACATACGCATCTTTCCAATTGATGTTTATGCGTTTCTTGCAAATAGCTCCGTCTTGTCTTCATTTTGTTGTCTAGGTAAAACGGTACCTCTTTTCTTTCATCAAGAAGATTACCTTGAACTCTTAATTGGATTGGAGTATAAGGATAAGTGCTCTGTATATTTGGTTCTTATGGTTGTGTTCTAACTTCTAGGATGCTAAAACTTTTTTTACGGTCTTTCATTAGAGTAGTTGAACCTTAGTATATGCACTGAAGTTTCGTTTATCACAAAGGAGTAGGAGCTCATTACTACTCATTGTTATGTGTACCATGTAAGAATTAAGACCATTTCATTTAAATTGGTATAGTAAAATGTGAATCCTGACCCACTGAGGACTGTGCCAAATTGACCCCTTTTTTATTGTCCTCCGCCAACATATGGTGCTCCATTAAGCAAATTAGCTTATGTAATTCTTCTGATTATACGATAGAACCGGATTGAAAAGGTATACTAGAAAAGAAAAAAAAAGGCAAAAGTCATGTCTGCATGTTAAGGATGCAAAACTAAATTTCATGATAATAAGTGTCATTTCAATGCTAGTATTGTAAAGATGGCTTAAGATGCACAACAAAATTTCATGATTACAAACGTGGCACCTAAGCATTTCAGTTTTCTTGTCACTGTAAGAATGGTATATTTTGACATTTATATGAGTCAGCACTTAATAGAAGAAATTTGCACATTGGCGCCTTCATATGTTGACTTATGCGCTTGTGGTTTATCTCTCCGAGAAAAAAAGAGTCACGTGTATGATAAATTGAGTTTTTTTATCTTCACCATTTTTTTTGAACTTTAGGACCTCTATCTCTATGTGCTCAAGTATGCAGGATTTTGTCAGAACATCTCTTGTGGTGGAGATCCATTTTATTTCTAATCCCTAATGAACTTTCATCAATGTTTTAAAAAGCACCCATTATCAACTTAGATGTTGGTTCACCTTGACGATTTATCAGTGGTAAAGTTTTGCTGCTTACTGCTCTCGCAGTGCTTAAATGTTCTCTATAGTAGTAAGAAAATACCCTTGGTTCTTGTTTCTGTTTTTGGCTTCATCACATGTGGTCTTTCAGATTTCTTTCATGTCCTCAATAGAATTTAATCAAGTTACTCATGTCACAATTGACAAATAGCTGTAAAATATATATAGGACCCATAACCCATTAAAATTATAATGGTATGGAAGTATTTCTTTTGAAACAAACCTACATGTATGATCTTTATGTATGCAACTTAAGTACTCTATAAGATGTTGATACTCAAAATTTTAGAAGTTTTGATCAGATGCTTGTTCAAAACAGCAAATATTTGTGACCAGAGGGAGAAAATCCAAAGTAAAAAGACGTACAACAGATTGAGTGCTAAGCAACCAGACACTTGTCCATCCATTTTCTTGCTTGGAAAAAAAAAAGAGTCAATCCGACTTTTATTGCCATTCTGGATTGAGTAAAAAAAGGGTATACAATATGAAAGGACTTGTCAAAACCATCATGATCTCTAACTCTCTATTATGTACTAAACTAATAGCGAATAAGAAACTCCTAACATGTAGATGCTTTTTTTTTAGATAAAGGAATATAATATTCCAGCCTCTGCATAAGCCATGCACTCAGCCATTCATTATTACAAGGATTTCCAGTTCAAAATAAATAATGCTAACAAAATAGCACGTTCATAAAATTTAAGCTTGAATGACAATGCTTAAGCACAAAGCCTATTAGTAAACATCCACCCATGCTTGGCAAATATTTCCATCACCGTAGTCTCCAAAATACTGCATGCGCACTTCATCCGCTCCCTTGGTAACTTCTTTTGTAGCAAGGCCCAGAAGTGAGTCCCATGTGTCCCCCTGAAGATCACCTGCATGTAGGATTTCATTTGTGTCTTGTCAAAAACAATGTCATTCCTCGATAACCACAACGCGCAAAGCATAATTGATGCTTAATTTTCTTTGTAATCTATACTGCAATATAAACATTTATACTTGATAATTGCCAAACAGCTTTCAAGGTCGCATAAGCAATAATTCTGTAAAGTGCAGGCTGCAGTATCAGACTCCTATCTAACCTTCATTATGCCACTTTTTAGTTGTGCACATGACTTCTTAATCTCCCTAGATGCTGTCGTGTTTGTTGTTAGAAACTTAGAACATGTAAATGGGATCAATACTGAATTCAATATTCGAACAATACACATTGGCTGTCAAAGTCTTTTGAATTAGGCTTAGCGATCTGCCATTATCTCTTGCCAAGAAAAACTGTCACATACTCTGTCTCTTTCTTTTGCTAGTATTAGAACTTGTAAGTGGTCAGTTGTTTCTTTGTTTTGATCATATATTCTATTATTATGGTATTCAGTGCCCTTGTTGTGGCAACATCTGGAGCTGGTTATGTGCTCGGAAGTGGCAACATGGTAGACATAGCTGGACTTTGTTGCACCTGCATCGGTACCATGATGGTTGCGGCATCTGCAAATACTCTCAACCAGGTATGTGCTTGTTTTTCGAAAGCTTTATCCATCAGCATGTTATACTAAACCAATATTTAGAGTGAATTGCATAGTGGGCCACCTATTTTTACCTGAGTTTCACTTTAGACCATCCCTAAAGCAATATTTTCACTTTGAACCACCTTTTATTGCCTTTTGATTCACCCTGGATCCTTGTTTTTCCTCTTCCCCACCTCGACAATGCGTCAATGTCAGCTGCTGCGGTCTTCTCATGCTCACTTGCCACCATTGCCACCGCCTTTCGGCGGGTCTCTCTTCTTGGCTAATTCCCTTCACTCTCGAGTACTTCGCCATGCACATCTGTTCGGCAAAGCTACCAAGAATCCAAGATGCTCATGTGCAGCTGTGGATTGATGCACGAGCTCCGGCATGGTGGCAAGCACCTGCTCTCCATGGACTCCACATAATCTGCAGGAACAGCCAAACAGAGCCAACAATTCCTTTAAGGTTACATCAACCTTCTCGTTGTGCTGGTTCAGTTTTTCACAGGCTCACCACTGCCAATCAATTAGCGAGAGCTGGCACACATCATCTCCTCAAGTCTTCGGTATCTGATTTTCTTTGCATGAATCTGTTTCTCCTTTGCTTCTCACTGACTGGTGGGTCACCAGTCCAAGTTGCAACTGTTTGCTAACAAAAACTGGTGTAAAGTGACAAGTTTTGTAAAACCTAGTGCAAACTACAATACAGGTAATAAAAACTAGCCCAAAGTGAAATTTACTCCAATATTAATTATATTTATGTGCTTGCACATCTTTTATTCTTCATTTACTCACATTGTCATAAAAAGTGTCCGATGTGCATTCGTTGTTTCCAAAATATTTGCATCCTATCAGGATCTGTAGTTATTAAGAATTTAGGATAGACCTCGTTAATTATAGTTGTTTCGTTCAGAGAAAATGAATGTTCTGTACTTGCTTTAAGCATCTGTATCTGAACACAGTTTGAAATAACTTTGTTTTTAGGTGTTTGAGATAAAGAACGATGCTAAAATGAAAAGGACCATGCGACGGCCCCTACCATCAGGGCGCATTAGTCCTGCACATGCTGCCATGTGGGCTACTAGTGTTGGAGTTGCTGGAACAGCTTTGTTGGCTTGGAAGGTTCGTACAAGATCTTCTCTATTTATCTTCACATGTTATGTGTTGTTTTAAATGTGTTACATTTCAGTAGTTGGTATACTGTTATTACATCTGAACACCGTAAAATTTTGGCAAGGTTTCTGCAGGCTAATGGCTTGGCAGCTGGGCTCGCAGCTTCTAATCTTATTCTGTATGCATTTGTATACACTCCATTGAAGCAAATACACCCTGTAAATACATGGGTTGGAGCAGTTGTTGGTGCCATACCACCACTTCTAGGGTATTCAACTTGCTGACCCCACTTTGCATTTGCTTCAATGCAGTTTGAACTAGTAAAAATTTTCTATGGAGGGCTATGGTGGCATATGTTCTACTTTGTTTCCTAGTTTTAGTGCTGTGTAATGTCAGAAAATAGTTCAACAAAAGCTCTCTCCATTTCTTGAACGAGTGGTGAAATTTTGAACATAAGCAACAATGGAATATATATACCAAATAGCCTATTTGCAGTTTCGCACAATGAAAATGCAAATAACAAGCCATTGTTGTTTTTTTATCCTTTTTATATTGAGATTGATTTGGGATTTCGTAACCTGGTGGAACACCACCCCTGCTAGCTGAACTATTATCTATACTACTTTAAATGGAGTTTTGTAAACTACCCCTTGAACTTCTTAGTATTTGTAAAATTAATCGAATCTAAATGGATAGCCACATCTGAAGTCATATTAAGGTGAATATTCCCTATAGCAAAATGATAGGTAACACATTTCATGGAATTTTTTTTTATTTCTTGTAGGTCATATTGTAATATATTTTTTATCCGTAGCAAAGCACGGGCATTCAGCTAGTTTTCTATAATGTTTGGACTAATGGAGGCCCCCAGGGGCTAATGAACTGGGTATACAGTGAAAGTCAGAGATACTCTGGATGTGTTAATTCATGTATTCTGGCTGAAATGTGACTGTGTCAGATGTATAACTGGAACAGTCATAACAGTTCAATGTGTATGGACTAATGCTTTTAAAAAAACAGAGGCACATTCGGTTCTTCTCTGCATCTATCCTTAATTAGTGATTTCTTCACACTTCATTTAGATTTTGTTAGTTTTGTAAAAACCTTATAGTATTTGTAGCAAACTAGAACGCCTGCACAAGGTGTAAAATGTCAAGCTTAGTTCCTGATGGACTTATCTGTATGTGTCAATGTCCTATCTGTTGAATGCCAATGAGGCTATTTTTCCTTTGTCACAAGACCTATTTTTCTATTGTCACACGATCTCAGTCCTTAATTTCATCTTCTTCTGTACAGGTGGGCAGCAGCTTCGTCTGAACTGTCATTGAATGCTATGATTCTCCCTGCTGCATTGTACTATTGGCAAATACCACATTTTATGGCCCTTGCATACTTATGTCGGAATGATTACCTTGCTGGAGGGTAACTGTCCTATCTGAATTAATTATTAGCATACTGACTGTAGAATTTACATCAGAATAATTCAAGTGCAAAGTCCGTATGTGACTTGTATTTACATGTGGCTTTGTGATTCAGGTACCGAATGTTTTCTTTTGCTGATCCTACTGGTAAAAGAACTGCATGGGTATCACTCAGAAATTGTCTATACATGCTGCCCTTGGGATTTTTTGCATACAACTGTAAGTACTAATCTTATATATTTTTCCGTCCCTTTTCCTTTCTGAAGAAAATACTTATGAGACTTGCATTTTAGGGGGTCTCACATCTGAGTGGTTCAGTCTTGAAGCATCACTTCTAACTTTGGGCCTTACAATTGGAGCTCTATCATTTGTGCTGGAGCCAACCCCCAAAACTGCAAGGAGAATGTTCTATGGTAGCCTTTTGTATCTTCCTGCTTTTATGGCTGGACTTCTGTTGCATCGGCTGCCTAATGAGCAAAAGGAGCATAATGTCACTCGGACGAGTGAAATCACCGGAATTCTTTATGGTGCTGGGCAGCAGGATGAAGAACGAGCTAGACAGAAGCGTGAAGACCGAAAACCTTCTCATATTCACTCGCGCCCTCCTGTTGCCTATGCTTCTGTGGCCCCTTTTCCTTTCTTACCAGTACCTATATATGTCTCTCCCCAAGCTCATGAGCTATGAAATATATTACATGGACTAGGCTTGTGGACGCAATATTGGTCCATATTTTTTGGCTTTCAATGGAAATTTTCCTGATCAAGGTACTTCCTCCGTCCTTGATGTTGATATAATTCCAAAATAATGAACAAAAAATTTAGCTCTTGGGCTCACCTGACTGTAAAAATTGATGTCCATTTACATTTGATGTCTTGAGTAACATGAATACACATACTTTCAGAAATAATCTGCATATTTTCAAACTTTGTTTGCTAATGCTGCCAAATGAACCTAGCTGTGGTATGTGGTCTTATGCTCTCTGTTTAGGTGGTCATATGTTCATCATTGCATACATTTTGGTGTTGCATGTTCCTAATTACTGCATTTGCCAACCCGGCTATACATTTGAGTCTCATGTGAGATTTAGAAATACGTCGATTAAAGGGCGAAGTATTTTTCATATCCATCAATGAAGTTAAGTGAAGTGAAAATCAGCATAACAATTAACTCCTTCCAGCCTGAAAGAATCTAGGGCTTATATATTTGTGCTAGTTAAATTTTCATACTTCTTTTTTTTAAAACACACGAGAACTGCGCTTCATTTCATTAAGAAATAAATATTTACAAAGACAGGGTCAAGGAACCCCTCCAATTTTCACGCTTTTGAGCATCGGTAAGTATCTAAATCGGCCTGCTTACAAAGAAGTAAAAAAAAAATCTTTGAAAAAAAAGAGAGAATCCTGAAGAGCCTGATGTCTTTGAGAGTACAATCACAGTATGCAGTGCCCTCAAAATAGTTATGGAATCTTGCACAAAGTTTACTAACTTCAACTGGCACTGTTTTCTCTTCTCATAACAGGTGGAGTAGGTTTGAGCATATGAAAATGAACTGAAGTGATAATTTTAGTACAGCAATATTCAACATGGCATATTTATAAACTTTGCTCAAATAAGGGCTATCAACATCAAGATTGGCCAGATGCAATAAAAAGGAAAAATGATAGAAAATGTTCACTGAAAACAAATTTGAGAGGGAGCTACTGTAGATATTTATTTGAGGATAAGTGTAGCCGATAGCAAAAAACAACTCTTGAAGCAGAGCGGTAGGCCCTGTTTGGCACAGCTTCGTATCTTAGATTTAGATTTATGATAGATTGTAAGTTTGTACGTTAAATTACAATGGTTCAAAATGTTAAATTTTATGTAAAATAAGAATAAAATAATTTATCCAAATATTATTGACATAATTGTAAATCTAGATCCATGGATATTTTAGAAATATCTGTTCTTCCAAAAAATCTTAAATTTGAAGTTGTATCGAAAAGGCCCTATGTTTCACTAAGATTGATTTTAATTTAGGCCGGAGGGAGGGAGACCTACACAAGCAAGAGCCACAAAGAAGTAATGAACTATCCATAGTTCAAAAGCTGTTTATCTGTAAGCAGGGTTTGCGAAACCGTTTGAGGACCGGTTATCGTACCCGGCGGTACGGCAGTTACCGTGAAAACCGTGACAAATTCGAGTTTCAAAATTTTGAACCGCGGTTACCGCGCGGTTTGAAGTGGTTACCGCTTTATGTTTGGCTAAAAGAAAAACGAAATAAAGAAAATAAAAAAATTGGAGAAACACTTAAAAGTGTATAGAATTTTGAGATAATAATTAAAATATGTAGGATACTTGTGGATATACAATAAAAAAATTTGGCATGATCTTCTCTATATTGTCAGTACAATAAATTTACATCAACCATAATAACTCATCCAACAAATAACATACTCTATAAATAATGAAATGGAACATATAATCCTAACATGTAGCTATAGCTTACTATTAGCTTAATGACATCACAGAGGTTATATATGTATTATACGTTAAATAAAAGACTAATCTCATAAACTTTATAAGTTACATTTCCTTAACCTACAACCAGTAGACTTTTTATATGGCCAAAAATGTTCCAAAAATATAACTATAGCCATACATATAACATCTAGTGACATGTTAATATTTTCACATCATATTAAAAATTTATGAGAAAATAGAAGCTATGCGGTTACCATGGTTTTGTGCGCGGTTACCGCCCGATATAGCTCCTAGAAAACGCACAATAAGACGACGGTAACCAGATAATACCGCACGATAACCATCACATATCGCGCGGTTACCGTACCATACCGTGCGGAAAGAGAGGATTGCGAGAAGGTTACCTTCCGGCGGCTAGCGTGGACGGTTACCGTGGTGTACCGCGCGCTACTGCATGGTATCGCCGTTCTTCGACGCGGTGGCGACGGATCTGGCATGGTTCCGCCGCTTCTGGCACCGTCGTGCCTAAGGAGGGAGAGGGAGAGAGAGACTAGAGAGAGCACGATAGAGATAAGAACAAGATATTTTCTTCTCGGTTGGGCCTTAATGGGCCATATTAACAGTACATGGGCCGGTCCATGTATTTTTTTCATATTTCCTAATTGATTCTCTGTTTTGCCCTCAAATTTGAATAAATATTACTCTTTTTCGAGAAATTTTTTTACCATAATACACTACAAATCAAGTATTACCTTCATCATTTTTTTTGATTTTTTTGATTTTTTTTTGAATTTTTAAATTCAGTCAAAAACTCATCAAACCATACCACGTGGTATGAGTTACCGTACCCCGCGGTAAAGAAGGTAACCACGTGGTTACCGCCGATAACGTAAACCCTGTCCGTAAGCATGTCACTCTCGTCCATGGTTAGGTCTCCTCCATGCTTTTCCACCCAACGTGACACAAAAGCTGCCGAAAAAGGTGTTTCCTTTTGCTTGTCACTAAAGGAGCGAGACCCACACACGATAATTCAGCTTTAGCAAAAATCGCCACAACGTTTGGTACCCCCAAGTGGTGAACAAGGTTAGGACTAGTCCTTTACTTCACACATATGCGAGAATTTGTAAAGTATATCTCTCTCCTCTCTTCCCTAGTAAATTTATGACGCATCGCAGCATGCAAATAATATTAGATTGAATAGGAAGTTCTTAAGGTAAATTAATTTGTAAATTTAACAATTGCAACCCGATCTCAAGGAATATGGATTTATACTATTCTTAAAAATAATAAATTCTGATATTTTAAGTAAAAAAACAAAGGTGTAAATTTTTCTGAAGTTTAAATAGGACAAAATCTGTATCATTTTATGAAATATGTTATTGAGATCAAGTAATACTCAATTGTATTGATTTAAATACACTATATTGACATTAATATGAAACATTTTGCTCAGTTTCTTTGTGTCGAGTACTAATATTAAGCCTACTATTATTCCCAGCTAGTAGCATGTATGTTTAATGAGTCGATCATCAAAAAATATTGATGGGGTCTATCCCATTCCCGCTTTAATTCCCTATCTACTTCTCTAGATGAAAGGCAAGTCACGCCAATAAATGATCCTCACATTAAGGGCTCCTTTTAAGCACAGGATTAAGAAAACAGATAATAGAAAATACAATTACAAAACAGATGATTAAAAAATACAAAAATAATTATTTGATTAGACTGTAGAAAAAACTAGACTCAAATTTTTTTTCATGACGTTTAATTATGTTAAAAATCCTCCAAAACTTTATAGATAAAAGCATTTTTATAGGATTCAATAGGGTTTTAATCCTTTATCTCAAAGGAACATATAGAGAAAAAGATTCTTATGGGATATGGGATAAGAATCCTACAAAATTACACGTTTTTCATTCAAATCAAAGCGGGCCTTAAAGATGCGGCCTAACCTCCTAACTCTCAATTGAAGTCCTTTCATGAGATTATGAGAACATGCAGTTAGGCACGAGAGAGATGCATTTTAGCATGTCCCGTTGTGTAAATACATCCCAGAGATTCTGATCTTATGCAAGGACACACGAGCGATAGCGCGATTGTCTATTCCTGTCCCTCAGTGACGTGGTACAAATTATATAGTCGACTGTAGTCCATATCACTTGCAGTAATAGATGTGGATAATATAGCCACTGCTGATGGTGCCTAACACTGAGACTACCTTAACTTATATGGAAAAAAAAGAGAAAGGCTTATGACTTATGACTTGTTTGGATAATTGTCATCATAGCCTTAGCAAAATTTTGTCAATATAAATAGATGTTAGCATTGCCAAAATTTTGATAAAGTAATATTCTAAAATTTAGAAGTTGTTTGGGTTGTACTTAGAACGAGTACTATAAGATGATATAGGCGGGCTACACAAGTTGGCACTTCACATTTTTGTTTATGTAGAGAAGAAAATATGAGAGAAAAAAAATGAACTATAGATTTGTAGCCAGCTACATCACGAGCTACAATAACCTATGCAAGAGAGATGTGTGGATTAATTATTAATGATGCATTATATATCTACAACTAAATATTGTATAAATTGACTGTTAGGTTAGCTGTAGATAATGTTTTAAATTTTGGAGCTAGTAGTTGGCTATATTATTAAATTTGTTTTTATACTTTAGGCTTTGTTCACAAATCTCTTATCCCAACGTTTATTATCTTGTTGTTTTACGCACATGTTTCCCGAACCGCTAAACAGTACGTTGTTTAAAAAAAATATAGTATAGAAAAATTGTTTTAAAAAATTATATTAATTTATTTTTATTTTTTAACTAATACTTAATTAACTATGTGTTTATATGTTATTTCGTTTTACGTGTAACAGGAGAAAGGTTCTCAACCTTCTACAATGCTAATTATTTCAGACAACCAAACAGATATACCAGCATTTACGTTGCTGTTTCTTTTGGCATGGTAAAAGATGACCTACAAAACAAGCGGCCCCTTCAGCTTCCAACCCTGCAATTATTTCAAGCTCCTGCTCCAGGCTGATTTTGAAAGTTGACATTGGAAGTTAATGTTTTTAGTACGTAAAACGAAACAACTCATTAGTATATAATTAATTAAGTATTTGCTAAATTTTTTTTTCAAAAATGGATCAATATGATTTTTTAAAGCAACTTTCGTATGAAAACTTTTTACAAAAAACACACCGTTTAGCAGTTTGAAAAGCGTGCGCGCGAAAAACGAGGAATGTGAGTTGGGAAGAGTAACAAAGAACACAGCCTAAAATTGCAATAAAACATCAGATGTCTTCGGTGCTTCCTCTAGAAAAAAGATCTCTTCAGTGTTTCTCATCATCTTTCTGCTCCATGCATTTACTCCCTTCCTTCTCATCCTGATGCTAAACAATTAAACTAATTACCCATCACTCTTTTTAAGAAATAAGATTTTTTAAAAAAAATGGGAAACAAAATACTCTCTCTGTTTTCAGATACTGATATGCATATTTTGACCAATCTTAATTTGACAACAATATATATGAAAAATAAAACATCCTTTCAAAGCTTTTTATGCGTTAATCGTACAATTATAACTAAAAGATAATAATTTAAACACGCAATGAAATCGTCTCCAGTACTGCACTGAACACTGACATGTGGGCCCAGACACACACTTCGCACCCGTCCTCCTCGTTGGTGTCCCCTCGCTTAAATCCCCTCCGAAATTTACTCATCAAAATTAATAACCGAATCCGACCGATCTTCCCCTCTCACTTCTCCCACCCAACCCACCACTCCCACTTCCCAACCATGCGATCGCCGCGCGGCGGAGCGGCCGCGCATCCGCCGGGGCGGCGCGGCTCGACGGCGGCGGCGGCTGGCGATCTGGTGACGACGCAGGTCAGCCTGGGAGGCTTCGACGCCGGCGTCGCCGCGGGGGACCTCGCCGACTTCCTGGAGCACGAGGCCGGCCTGGTCTGGCGCTGCCGCGTCAAGACGTCCTGGACGCCGCCGGACTCCTACCCGGACTTCGTCCTCCCCACCGCCGCTGCCTCGGCCGCGCCGCCGCGGCGGTACGACCGGGTGCCCCCGCACGCGTTCGTCCACTTCGCGCGCCCGGAGGGGGCGCGCCGCGCCGCCGACGCCGCGGGGGAGACCAGGCTCATACTCAGGGGAAAGCCCCTGCGCGTCGCGTCCGCGCCGGACAGTTCGCTCCGCGTGTCCCGCCGCAGCAGCATCGAGCCGTTCCGGTTCCCCGACGTTCGCCTCGAGGTCGGCGCGCTCCCGTCGCCTGACGCGTTCTTCGCCGCCTGGCGCGGGCCGGACTCCGGCCTCGACTTCTCCGTCGACCCGTTCGACGGGTGCTGCCGCCTGGTGTTCACCCGCGATACCGCCTTCACGTTCCCGGGCTTCCGCGAGGTCGCCGTCATACGCTGCGACGTCAAGCTGGAGTTCCCGGTGCGCGACGTCGTGGAGGTCCGCCTGTACAGGTTCGACTGCTCGCTGCTGCTCCGCCTCGCGGCCGCGCCGCTGGTGCACTACCGCACGGCCGACGACGACTTCTACGAGCCGGTCCCCTTCGACCTGCTCGACGACGACGACCCGTGGATACGGACCACGGACATCACCCCGAGCGGCGCCATCGGGCGGTGCGGGGTGTACAGGATCTCCTTCTCGGCGCGATTCTGGCCAAAGATGGACCGCGCGCTGGACTACATGAGGGAGAGGAGGGTGGCGATAGTCGATTGCGGTGGCGGCTGGGGGCCGAGGCGGGGGCTCACGGTGCGCGACGAGCCGGAGTTCGGGGAGCCAATGCAGGACGTCTTCTTCTGCTTGCAGTACGCCGAGGGGCTCAAGTTTCCGCTTCTCTTCATGGTGAACGCGTTGGTGCACAAGGGAATCATCAACCAACACCAGCTCACGCCTGAATTCTTCAGTTTGCTGAGGAGAAGTGAGGAGAACGTCAATGTGGCTGCATTGAGGGATTTCTGGGGGGACAAGTTCCCAGTGTTTGATGCGTGCGGGAGGCTAAAGAAGGCGCTGAATCGGGTGGCCAGGAACCCCAAGCTTCTTTGCAGCAAAGTTGGGGGTGACCACGCAGAGGTGCGGAGGCTGGTGATCACGCCCACAAGGGCTTATTGTCTGCCACCAGAAGTGGAGCGCTCAAACCGTGTTCTTCGGCATTATCATGAGGTGGCTGACAGGTTTTTGAGGGTCACTTTTATGGACGAGGGTATGCAGGTGCTGAACAACAATGTGCTCAACTCCTTCACTGCACCAATTGTCAAAGACTTGATGTCAATTTTTTTCCAGCAGAAGACAACGGTGTACAAGCGTGTCAGGATGTTGTTGACAGAGGGTTTCCACATGTGTGGAAGGAAGTACTCATTTCTTGCATTCTCATCGAACCAGTTAAGGGACAAGTCAGCTTGGTTCTTTGCTGAGGACAGAAAGACAACGGTGGAAGCAATTAGGAAGTGGATGGGACGGTTCACAAGTAAGAATGTTGCGAAGCATGCTGCTCGAATGGGGCAGTGCTTCTCATCTACATATGCCACAGTGACAATGCGGCCAGATGAGATCGATGAGAGTTTTGATGATGTTGTGCACAATGAGTACGTTTTCTCTGATGGAATTGGCAAAATTACCCCAGATCTTGCATTAGAAGTTGCCGAGAGGTTGCAGCTGACAGATAATCCCCCATCTGCTTATCAGATCAGGTTTGCTGGCTTCAAGGGTGTCATAGCTGTCTGGCAAGGACATGGTGATGGGATACGGCTTTTCCTGAGGCCAAGCATGAGGAAGTTTGAGTCTAACCATTTGGTGTTAGAGGTGGTCTCCTGGACAAAGTTCCAGCCAGGATTCTTAAATCGACAGATTATAACATTGCTATCCTCACTGAATGTCCCAGATGCTATCTTTTGGCAAATGCAAGAGACCATGCTCTCTAACCTCAACAATATTCTATCAGACAGAGATGTTGCTTATGAGGTTTTAACAACTTCATGTGCTGATGTTGGAAACACTGCAGCATTGATGCTCAGTGCTGGCTTTGAACCTGGAACTGAACCACACTTGAAAGCAATGCTCTTGGCTATAAGGTCTGCACAATTGCAGGATCTTTTGGAAAAAGCAAGGATATTTGTGCCAAAGGGAAGGTGGTTGATGGGCTGTCTTGATGAGCTTGGGGTTCTTGAGCAAGGGCAGTGCTTTATTCGGGCCTCAGTTCCATCACTGCATAGTTATTTTGTGAAGCATGGGTCAAGATTTTCATCAACAGATAAAAACACAGAGGTCATTGTGGGTACTGTGATAATAGCAAAGAATCCCTGTCTTCATCCAGGGGATGTCCGCATCCTTGAAGCAGTTGATGTGCCTGAACTACATCATCTGGTTGATTGTTTGGTGTTCCCCCAGAAAGGTGAGAGGCCACATTCTAATGAGGCATCTGGGAGCGATCTTGATGGGGATCTCTACTTTGTGACATGGGATGAGAAACTTATACCTCCAGGCAAGAAGAGCTGGAACCCTATGGACTACTCCCCACCTGAAGCAAAACAGCTGCCGCGCCAAGTATCACAACATGTAAGTTCAATAATTCTTGAGATGCCAGCATTTTGTCCCATAAATTTTTTGTTCCCTACATACATGTCTTTTTTATACGAAGGATATCCCTCCTTTTACTGGAAGCATATATGGGTTTTCTTTACAGAACTGAAATAAATAAATTAAACACAAGCTACGGCTGGGCACACTGGCACGCCAGCAAAAACAGGGAATAGCTTTAGAATATCAGATATATTACATCAATCAAAATTAAGTCCAAACCAGAGAGGTCCTCCTAGCATCTGTAAACCTTATAGGCATCATTTCTTCACATTTGTGACTTCCTTGATCTTGTTTCTTTCTTCTTTACGTAGCTTTACCTTCCATTTCTGCAATTACAACTTTATATGAAGTTTAAATCAACCAGCTGTTGAAGGAGTACATGATTAATTGCAATCTGTGTTTCTAGCTGTCCAAACCACCCCCCAAAAAACACCAAATCTTCATTATTAGATCGTGTTTTATATTCAGGGTTTCTTATATCCTTTCTTTCTTGCGCTGTCCATGTTCTAATGCAAATATGGATATCACAAGAAGAATGGTTTTCATCTTCCTTGTTATTTTATATGGTTATACTATTTGTGGTTTCTAGCTGTCAACAAGCCTTTGTGCAGCTGGGGCCATACATGTGATCCATGTGTTAAGAAGTACTCCCTCTATCCCAAAATATAAGGCACAACCACCACTAACGCAAAGACCAAGAAAGAATTTAATCATCTTCTTGGTTAGATCACCTCGATGCATGCAAGTAATGTGATTTGTGGTGGGGGGGGGGGGCGTTGATGGTAGAGGATTTTAAACGATGCGAATTTAGAGGAGGAAGAGGTGCTAGTTAGTGTATGCATGCATACACGCCTTATATTATGAGACATGGAGAAAAAGTGTTTGTGCTTTATATTTTGGGATGGAGGGAGTAATGGTTGTGGTTTTCTTCATAATTTTAGTATGGTTTTGTGATATTTATGAAGTTAAGCTTAGCAAACGATTAGCATAGCACTTGTATGGTTGGTTAGCGCTCATTTTATTCACTGTCTGAATTTACCTCATGTTATCATATACTTGGCAAGCTGCCAACTTCAAATTAGAATATGGTGATGTGTACTCAGCTGCTCACATAACACAACACTCAATATTCCCATTCCTTATCATGTAGATTGTTCTTTGGATTTGAAATCTGGCATTGGTGACTACATATTCTCCAATTGCGTGTAGGCATATAGCTGCATAAAAAACTTGCTCGCATATTAATTCCCCTAGTTTCTGCAAATTGTTGATTTCTTGATTTGTGGGCAAGTATCTATTGCTATAATGCATATTATTAACTAGATCTTGTTTTCATAACAGGATATCATTGATTTCTTCTTGAAGAACATGATAAGTGAGAATCTTGGTAGGATCTGTAATGCTCATGTTGTTCATGCTGACCTTAGCGAGTATGGTGCAATGGATGAGAAGTGTATTCACTTAGCTGAGCTAGCAGCAACTGCCGTGGACTTCCCAAAGACTGGCAAGCTTGCGATAATGCCACCGCACCTTAAACCAAAAGTCTACCCTGACTTCATGGGAAAGGAAGATGGACAATCTTATAAATCAGAAAAGATTCTTGGAAAGCTTTATCGATCAATTCAAGAGGCCTCCAATGGTGATGTGGTGTCAGAAGAGGTTTGCACTCCAAATGATCTGCCTTATGACATAGATCTGGAAGTTCCTGGTGCATCAGATTTCCTTGCAAGTGCTTGGCAATGCAAGTGTTCATACGACGCACAGCTGAGTGCGCTGCTTAGTCAGTACAGGGTCCGCACTGAAGCTGAACTTGTGACAGGGCACATAACGTCCCTTGTTAAGAACAGCAGCAAGAGGCAAGGTGACATAAAGGACAGGCTGAAGACTGCTTACTCTGCACTACGCAAGGAGTTTAAAAGTACCTTTGAGAGCATAGTATGGGATCAATGCGAGATTGGTGAAGACGAGAAGAATCTGCTGTACGAGATGAAGGCCTCTGCATGGTACAAGGTAACCTATCACCCCAAATGGGTCGAGAAGTCGAGGGGCATTCTGGGCCCAGATGGTCTGGAAATACCAGCAAGCCTTAGCTTTGCATGGATCCCGGTGGATTACTTGGCGCGGATAAAGCTAAGGTGCCGTGGAAAAGTGAGAGTTGAAGGCCAAAAGCCTGTTGAGAGGCTTGCAGCATACATCTCTGAGAGGATATGATGAAGCAACGCAAGGTCGCAGTAAGACCACTCTGCCATTCGTAATGCCGTTTCAGACTTTCAGCGCATGCGTACAAAATATTTAAGTTTTTTTTTAATTTTTGTTCACTTCATTATTCTACTGAAACTGATCTCCCGAATGCGTTCAGTGTGCTTTTGTTCCTTCTTACATGCCCGGATGATCCTCAAGCCTGAAAAACTGTACGTTTCAGTTGACGGCTGTTTATATTATGAAATGTACCAATGCTGCCTGCAGCTTTGGCAGTATTTCAAGTTCAGGTTGTGCGTCTCCTTTTCTGTGTCCCAGATTGAGGGCAATGGAGCTAGCGGTAAAACTTTCGAAAAAGATAGCATCTCTATGGAAACTGTTCTTGGTCCGTTATAAATTAATCATATGTACCATATTAATTATTTAAGTGACGATTGTAATACGGTGCTAAAAAAATAGATTTTTTTTATATATAGGCAGAATCGAGAACGTTACCACTTTTATAGAAACGACCCTAATCGGTCGGGAGTTTTCTTCGTCACCGTTTTCGTGTCTAGATGGAGCTGAGGTTGTTGATGGGATGCTCAGTAAAAACAGGTACTGCAGCGACACCAGATTGCAGAGTCATGTTGCGAAAGTGAAGTGACTTTATGATGATCTAGTATCGTGACTGAATGCTTCTCATTCTCACTCAATTGGTTAATGATGATCTAGTATCCTCTGAGTCTGATCAAATCTTTTTTTTTTGGATTGTGTGGTGATGGAATTGAGAGTGCATGATTTCACCTATCAACGTTTAAATTCTGATACCAATAAATATTACGCATGTGTACCCATGAATATTAGGTATTTGTAGGTGGGCTTTTAACAAGGTTTTATTAAGATCAGATATGTGTCGCTAATTTTCATCTTTTAGATCATGTGTTAGAGAACACATTCGTAAAAATATGAGTATGTTGTTGTATGTGTAGTGATGTATGTGTGTATGTGTCTGTCATATAAACTCAGGTATACAACAGCTTATCACAAGAACGATGATGGTTTAGAATTGTTCATGCAACATTTCCGATCGTCTCGAGTAATACACAAAAGTGCATTTCTTCCGAAAGAGAAAAAAAAAACCCCCACAAAAGTGCACCCTTTCAAATACCAGGAACCGATTCGAAAGGAAGCTGCCTCGTGATTCTGCGGCAAGCTTACTAGAATTTACTCTTGCTTTACTGCCTGTGTCCATCATCAATTTTAGAAGTATTAATACGCACACACTTTAGACTGAGTTTGTTGATGTGAGTTGGGAACTCATTTTCTCCGCACGGAAAACGGAGCGACTCATTAACATATGATTAATTAAATATTTACTAATTTTTTTTAAAAAATAGATTAATATGAATTTTTGAAGCAACTTTCGTATAAAAACTTTTTACAAAAAATACACCGTTTAGCCGTTTGAAATACGTGCGTGCGAAATACGATGAAGAGGAGCTGAGAAAACGGTCTACCGAACAGACCCTAAGGGTGAGTTCTTACCCCTACTTTCCCAACTCATATCTCTCTTTTTTCGCGTGCACGTTTTTCAAACTGCTAAACGGCGTATTTTTTACAAAAAGTTTCTATACGAAAGTCGCTTTAAAAAATCATATTAATTTATTTTTCAAAAAAAATTAATAAATACTTAATTAATTATGTGCTAATGAGTCATTCCGTTTTTCGTGCGAAGAGAATTTCTTCTCAACACTTTCAAACGAACACACCTAAGTATGCTTTAGGAGACATTTGATGCGTCTAGCAATCTGTTGAAGCTTGTGCAAGTCTAGTTCGGTAGTAAACCAAACTTGAAGAGCATATAGAGATGTAAGAGGAAAACATATCATATACGCTCAGGCTTCAACTAATAATTTTGAGAAATTTTATTGTTCTTGAAAAATATCTTGAGGTATTTAAATTTAACATTATAAAATGTGATATCTCAAGATACTTAGTAGGTATCAAATTTTATACTATAAAATATAATAATCTTTTGGTACTTTATCAAGATGGTGAAATTACCCAAAAAAATTTTATAAAAGAATTTTTCAACAAATAAACTCTAGGCATACTTCCACCTATGTATACAATTTTAAGTTCAGATTCATTACACATAAAGAGCAACAAACAAGAAAAATCACAACTAACTCTGCTCGACTCTCACTTTGTAAGTATTTTTAGCTAAACTCCAGCCAAACGCTCTTAGATCCAAATTTATGGTGGAGTCGTGGAGAGAATCCTCCGTACCAGTTAGATTAGTGAATTATGGATGTGGGGCATGGCCAAACACACCCTCGTACACTTTGCACCCTCTCGGACTTCTTTTTTACTACAGCTAAAATATCTATTAAATGAATTCTAGCCAATAAGTATTGATGATATGCCCTAGAGACAATCATAAAGATTATTGTATCACATACTATGTTTATATCTTTATTATACGTTGTTTTTTGAAATAGATAACTTATTATTGATCAATAAATATATGATTCGTTCACGAGACTATTTATATTGTATGTTACTATTTTTAAAGGATTCCTGATTAAATACCATATATAGAACAAACATGGTTCAATGATCAGCGCATTCATTGATTGATGATCATGTCTCATGGATCATGGTATGAAGATACCAAATTAATAATGTGTACACATATTGGAGAACATATTGTTGGATAGACCCGACATAAGACACTGCAAGAGCTATATGTGATGTGTCATTAGTGGTCTCATATTAGTGTTGGTGTAGAATCCTTAGACTTGAGATTATTATGTTTCCCAACATATGTAGTAGCTTACTTAGGGGCTGTCAAATACTAGTCCGTAACTAGATAGTTATAAAAATAGTCTTTGGGCATGCTAAAATATGTAGTGGGATATGAATAATTAAAATGAGATTTGCCCCTCTCTTGGAGAGATATCTTTGGGCCCCTCGATTTTATAGATTATGAAAGTGCATGGTCATGCCAAAAGTGATTGAGGAGTCAATCGCAGGTTAAATAATCTACTACAGGATCGAGTGAATGATTGAGCTATTAAAGGATGACACATATCTAGTCTTTAGCTTAATCAATATCGTAAGGCAAAGGGGTTCATACAAGTATACACTAGAGGTTCAGCCGATATGATCTTTATGTATGCTCGGTGGGTCAACATGTTCTGCTAGGGGCCGCTGTTGACACATGGACCGAAAAGGAGTTTTCGGGTTGCAGCCAAGTGTACATGAACCTATAGGGTCACACACTTAACGGGTCGGAATAAAGGGATTAGATGAAGATTCAATATTTGCTCAATTTGGATAGAGATCTGAATATGACTCTTATGGGCCTAGGTGGCCCAGTTATGTATCCTATATATATCCTTCAGGTGATGATGTTGGTCGATATAGAGAAACCTTAGTCATCACTTCCTTCCCGAGCAAAACCCTAGAAGCACACGGATGCTAGCACGACCATGCGACGTGTTTCATCCCTGGACGTGTGGATACCGATAGAGGCGCCGTTGGCCTGTGGTGCTGATCAGCGTGAGAGCACGGTGGGACGTACGCACGAGGAGAAGAAGATTGGGTTGCTGCGATCTACTACTTTCTCTACATCGACGCGCGCTACATCGCTAACGTTCCTTTGGCTTTTTAGCACTTACTTCCGCTGCACAGCACGTCGAGTGGTAACGATCTGCTATCTCATACTTACATGGTTTCTGGTTTACGCAATAGAAAAATTTATTTTATAATTCTGGGATGCATTTTTAGTCGATGTGCACAATAAGTGCATAAAGGCGTGCACATAGAATAAATTGCCGTATGTTTCTCAATGAAAAAAAAAGAGAATACATTGCCGCACAAGCAACGCGAAAATGTTTTGCGTCTCTTTGAAACACAATTTTGGCAACAATAAATTCTTATCTTTTTTTTGTTGTTGTCTTTGCCACGCAAATTTCTGAACACCCAGTTAATCGCTTGAGCAAAAAATTCCATTGAGCCTGGTTGGGTTATGACACAGCCGCTCCTGATGCCTGTCTCATCTGTTAACTTAATAAAGTAATATAAAAAAGCCATCATATTCGTTCTCATGATCTAAAAATTACCATGTTAAAAAAATAAATAAAACAAGTAAACAGACAGGATACATTAATCGGATGAAAATAAGGAGGACAAAACAAACGGACAAGTATTTTTTTTGAAACGTGACGTACCAATAAGAAACATACTCATGCATTGTCATAGTGTAGGAAACAGAGAGCAATTCTCAAACGGATAAGGATTATTTTTGGAAATGTGATGTAGCAATAAATATTCATGCATGGTCAAAGTGTTGTATGATCCAAGTGTGAGTCACCTAAGCAATGTAAAGATGTGACACACCACCAATCATAATTAGATTCATGCGTGGCCTTAATAAAGTACTCCCTCCATTTTATATTGACTTTTTCTCTAATCAAATTTTATTAAATTTAATTAAATTTATAGAAAAATGTAGTGACATCCAAAACATCAAATTAATTTCATTAAATCTAACATTTGTTTTGTGTTGAAAATGTAACTATATTTTTTTATAAATTTTATGAAACTTAAAAAAGAAAAAGTTTGATTAGAAAAAAAGTTAAAACAACGTTATAATATGAAACGAAGGGAGTAATAATTAAAAGAAATCTTCACGTTTACTTTTATGGCCTAAAAGTTCTCACATTAGTCCAAAGAAAATAAGAAAAATAGAAAAAACAATGAAAAATAAAAAAAAATGAAAAAGATCTAGACCGTAGATCGTGTTTTAGTTCAGATTATACGGTATAGATTGCTTTCATTATACGGAGTAGGATTATATGGAAACAGACAGGTTTGTTTGGAAACCGTGGAAGATACCAGTGTTAGAAATTAACCGCGTGAGACACCAACGATAAACAGAAGAAACCAAATCATCGGCAGACTCGTGCATGATCGTAGCATCCATGTCAGACTTTGATTTAAAAGTTTTTGAATTTTACACAAAGTACTGAAATTCAGATTAAAAATTTAAAATAATTAATATGGAGGTAAGAGTCCATGAAGAAATACAATTTGGGAAAAACAAATCTGAAATTCAGATTAAATCAAAATTTAAAAATAACTAATTTCAATAGAAGAGTTCACATAGAAATACAATATAGAAACATCTAAAACTCGGATTAAAATAAATAATATTAAGAAAAATAGTCCACATAGCAACTAAAAGAAGAGTCCATGTAATAATACAATTTATAAAAGTCTTAGATTCGGAATAATTAATATTGAGAGAAGAGTCAATTTAGAAATATAATTTAGGAAAATTACAAAATTTGAATTAAAAATTAAAAAAAAATGTTTAGAGAAGTGTCCATATAGAAATACAATTTAGAAACATCTAAAATTCTAATTAAAATTTAAAAAATATTAAGGCAGTCCACATAGAAATATAATTTAGAAAAAAATAAAATTTGTATTAAAAATTACAGAGAGAAAGTTTATGTAGGATTATGATTTAGAAATATTTTAAATTCGGATAAAAAATTAATAATATTAAGAGGATGGTTCCATGTAGAAATACAATTGAGAAATATCTTAAATTTGGGTTGAAATAAAAATTATTGAGAAAAGATTTCAGTTAGGGGTATAGTTCAGATATATTTTAAATCTGGATTAAAAAAATAATATTGAGAGTCCATATCTTCACTTATATTAATTGGAGGCTCTTTTAGAAGCCTCATATTAGTCCTACGAGACAAAAATAACTAAAATTTTTGACGTTAATTAAAAATTCTATTCTTATAATTAACTTTGTTGCCAATCTATATTAAAACAATACAACAAACGGATGATATTAGATCCTCAAATCTATTCTAACGTGACAACGAATTTCCTAGAGTCCAAACAGTGAGGAATATATGATATAAGCTATTACAATATGCCATCTTTTAGTTGATGAAGAATGTCATTAAAAATAATAAGAGGATTCTAATAATCTCTCAAGATAAAGATGAATAAAATAAGACAACAGATATAACATAAAATTTATGTATCTTTGATTTATATATCCCAGCATGTTTGCTCTACAGACATAAAAATTACTATATTATAAAAATATCATGCATGAGTTAGTTTGGCCATTTTGGGCCAAAATTTAAAATTATGTTGTCATTTTAAAATGTTAAACTATATATCCTATAGAAAAAATATAACAATACTAGCTACACGCATAGAAAAATTATAACAATGCTAACTACGCACATAACCACGCATTATGCGCGAACCACCATACTAGTTTTTGATAAACCGACAAACAGATCGCGCTTGGGCAGATTTGAAGGATAATACACACCAAAAACAATAACCGAGCTAGCCAGAAAAGCTCCCTCGACACCCTCACGATGTACAGGAGTACAGCTACGTCCACAGCATTTAAATCTGTTAACACTGATGTAAGTTAAACACAGGATTACACGTCCCACCAGTAGCAGCATGAGAGATCCCTCCTTCAGATGGGAGTATAGGACATACAAACACATTACATCTGTACATGTAATCTCTGAAACTTCCTAATGACAGTGCGAACCGTGGTGCGTGTACTCTTCTAATCGTGGCTAGCTAGCTACTGGTGTGACTTGACTGCCTGATCTACTCGTGGCTAGCTGCTGGCGCCGACGAGGGCTCGTCTGGCTTCTGCTTGCCGAACGATTTCTGCTTCTCCAGCGTAGGCATGTACGCTGCCGTGCTCTTCTGGAGAGCATCGGCCAACGGCTTGTCCGGCTGATGATCCCGTGGGCTCGTGAGCTGCTTCTCCATGACATCGAACTTCGCTGTTGCCCATGGTGCCGTGCCCACGGTACCACCAGCGCTTGTTGGAGTATCCACTGTCAGGGTTGTGATGGCATCTCTGGACGAAAACCACGAGTGTCCACAGGCGTTACATTCGAGCTGAAATCAAAGAGAAATCTGGTGAGAAAGCTGGGCCAAACAAGGTAGTTTCAGCATTAGTATACGACAGAAAATAAGAAATCTTTTAGGTCAGTTTACTAGATGTCCACACTTCAGAAATCAGACATCTACTGAAGCACGGTAACACCAAAATGTAAAGATTTAAGTACCAAGGGCCCCCTAATTTCCATCTAACAAGTGTTCAAACTAATCCTCTGCAATAGGAGGCGAGTCCAAGTTCAATCATTACTTCATATAAAAGAGTATATACATTGAACACCATCAGCACATTAATTATAGCCAGTGTCTCTTAACACATTAAATATTGACGCAGAATCTGTGGCAAATCCAGAAGCTCGGCGCAAGCAGCAGCGGCGGAACACCACCGCGGCGATGGCGAATGTCAGAAGCGGTGGAGGGAGCGGCGTGGCAAGGATGACGAGAGGCCGTGGTCCAGTGGTGGCAGGGGGCAGCAGGGCGTGGCGACGGCGAGGCGGACGGGCGGCCTGAGGCGGGGGTGATGCGGGCTCGAATCCAGACGCTAGTCCTCTTTGTTAGTATAATCCTTGCGGCTGCAGTCAACTGGTTCCTTAGGAACTATGTCGGTTACTGTAGCAAATTTAGATTTTTACTTTAGTTGTGAACAGAAGGCTAAACAGTTTGTCTGTTACTGTAGCATGTACTGTAGCACCGACTTAAAAGTCCTATAAAAGGACATGAACCCTTCTTGAGTTAGTAAGCTTTTCAGCTCACATTTCAGATTCAGTTCAGCTAGACTGAAGTATAGTGCAGAAGTGATCCTACCAACAATTGGTATGAAAGGAGTGTGAGAGAGATGGAGGAAGTACCGGCTGCTGGAGCCAATGCTTCCAGGTTGCCAAAACACCGAGGCCGCTATCACTCACTATTGCAAGCAGCACAGCAAGGACGAGGTAGAGGCGCTGCTGTTCGAGAGGTCGTTGTGCAGCGGACTGTTAGGGAGGTTGGCGGCGCTGCTGCTTTCCCCACCTTTGGGATGCGGTGGAGTATGGTGACTGCAACGAGCAGGACAGGATGGCAGTGGAGGCCATCCTGCGTGCTGTCCCCAGTGAGATGATCCCGCTGCTCGCCACCAATGACTCCACAAAGGACGCCTGGGATGTCATCAAAGGCGCAGTAGCTGCGCTGGGAGCATGAATCCATCTCATTCCGTGATAGGGAATCGATCGACGACTTCACCCTGCGGCTCTCAAGCCTAGTCTCAGCTTGGGACATTAGGAGAATGGATCGAGGAGCAGAAATGTCATTGAGAAGTTCTTCCACGTCGTCCCAGAGCGGTTCTCCCAAATCAGTGTCAATTGAGACCCTATTGGATCACTTGACACTCACCATCGAGGATGTCATTGGGCGTCTCAAGGTGGCGGAGGAACGACGGCCAAACCATCGCCGTCGACTACTCCAGCTGGAGGCCAGCTCTTCCTCACAGAGGAGCAGTGGCTCGCGCGGCAGAAGGAGCAGAAGAAGGGGAAGGGATCCTCCAAGCAATCGCAAGGCGGAGCTCGTCGGCGACCTCGTTCCCACCACAAGAAAGGAGGCGCTGACAATGACGGAGGCGGCAAAAAGGGGGATGGCGATCGGGACAAAACACCAAATAGACGTCGCAACTATGTCCATCTTGGCCATTGGGCCAAGGATTGCAGCCAAACCAAGAAAGAAGTCGCTCACCTGGCCCAAGGTGACGATCATGATGACGTCTTGCTGCTCTCGCGGACATGTGAGCTTGAAGACGATGACGCCACTTTGTTGATGACCCAAGCTTGCGAGCTCAACGACAACCCCGTCGCCATGCCGCTCTCGTCTCCCTCGTTGAATCGTGTGTGAAGTTGAGCCTAGGAGCCGTAGACGTTGAGGACAAGGAGGCATGATACCTTGACACAAGAGTGACCAACCACATGACGGGCCACAGTGATGTTTTTGCCGAGCTCGACCGAAGCGTCACTAGCACTGTTAAATTTGGTGATAGCTTCATCGTTGACATCAAGGTCGCTGGTAACATCATCTTCATCGACAAGAATGGTGAGCACAAGGTTCTCAGCAGCATCTACTACATTCCACACCTCAAAAGCTCGATCATTAGCGTCGAACAGCTTGATGAAAAGCATGTGCTAGTTGAGGGTGGCATCATGCACATTTGGGACCGTCGCCTCCTTACCAAGAACAAGCAAGGACGAAACCACCTGCACGCCCTCCACCTTGAGGTCGCTCGGCCAATCTATGGCTGCACGACACGATGTTGCTTGGCGCTAGCACGAGCGCTTCGAGCACATCCACTTCGACTCACTGGAGAAGATTGGTCGACAAGAGCTCGTGCATGGCCTGCCTCGACTAGAGCATGCCAAACAGCTGTGCGACACGTGCGCCATCACCAATCACCGACGCGCCGCTTTACAAAAAGCAACCAAATACAACGCTCAGGAGTCTCTCGATCTCGTCCATGGCGACATCTGTGGCCCCATCGTGCCGGCAATGCCAGGTGACCGGCGTCACTTCTTGTTGCTGGTTGACGACGTCACACAATACATGTGGGTGACACTCCTAGTAGCCAAAAGCAATGCACGTGATACTATCAAAAAGATTCAGGTGGCAGTCGAGACTAGTTGTAGGTGCATGTTGCGCGTGCAACAAGTCTCTCCTGCCACCTAAATCTTTTTGATGGCGTCAGGCGCGTTGCTCTTGGCTGCTAGGTGCAAGTTGCGCGTGTTCCGCACGGACAACGACGACGAGTTCACATCGCTTGAGTTCACCGCCTACTATGCTGATGAGGGGATCCAGCGTCACTTCTCCACGCCCTACGCCCCATAGAAAAATGGCATGGTCGAGCAACGAAATCAGACGATGGTGTCCATGGCTTGCGCCCTACTCAAGCAAAGGGGAATGCCTACAGAATTTTGAGGGAAGGCTGTCAGCACAGCTGTCTTCCTCAATTGCACGCTAACCAAGAGCCTTACCGGCAAGACACCATATGAAGTAAAGCACGACAAGAAGCCGGTTGCCAACTTCTTGCGCACCTTCGAGTGCTCGGCGTTTGTGAAGGAGCTAAACGATGTGCGCAAGCTCGATGACCGCAGCACACCCGACTTCTTCATCGGCTACGTTGATCCAAGGACACGCCATGTATGTCTCACTCGCGATGTCATCTTTGACGAGAGCCACGGGTGGGACTAGACGGCAGCAAGCGGCACAGGTGTGCCACCAAGCAGCGATTCCGCCATCGAGTAGCATGCTGAGAACACCACCCGACATCCTATGCCTGGTTTGGGACGAGGCGCAGGAACCCCATCAACGTCCCCAATGCCATTGCAGGAGACTTCACCGGCAACCCTTGCCATGCTGGCACCAAGTCCAAGCGCTGCCCTGACAGAGTTCGTGTCACCTCACACGACGAGGATCGACGCAGCGCACTTTGACACCCTTGTCCGCTACCGCACCATCGACAACTTGGTCGGGGAAAATGCGCCAGCACCAAGGCTTGCACAACAGGTGCTCAAGGAGGTGTCCTTGCTTCTCGCTGGACCTGGCGAGCATGCTCGTTCGCTGAAGCAGAACGTGACGAGGCATGTCGCTGTGAGATACAAGATATGGACGCGGTAAATTCCAATGGGACTTAGGAGCTCGTTGATCTCCCACGTGGCCATCGCCCATTTGGACTCAAATGGGTCTATAAATTGAAGGAGGCTGGGAAGGTGATTAAACACAAAGCTCGTCTCATCGCCAGAGGATTCGTCCAGCAGCCCAGGATTGATATCGATGAGGTGTTTGCACCCATCGCGCGAATGGAGTCAATTCGTCTCCTGCTCGCGCTCGCCGCCCAGGAAGGGTGGCAGGTCCATCACATGGAAATGAAGTATGGCTTTCTTAATGGAGATTTGGCAGAGAAGGTGTATGTGAAGCAGCCCCCTAGTTTTGTCATCATCGAAGAAGACAAGGTCCTTCGCCTACGCAAGGCTATTTATGGCCTGAGCCTGGAATGCAAAGCTTGATCGCACTCTGAAGGAGTTCGGCTTCGACCAGAGCAAGCATGATCACACCATGTACCGGCACAACAATGGTTGCTTTGCTCTGCCCATTGGGGTCTATATAGATGAACTTGTGATCATCGGGCCATCGATAAGAACAATTGAACAATTCAAGGAAGAAATGAAGGCAAAGTTTCAGAAGTGATACTACCAACACTCTTACAGCGGTGCCTTGCCACCAGAAAATGGCCACGTTGGTGGGCTAGGGCGAGGGAGAAGGGATCCATTCCTCTCACTCTCTCCCTCTCTAACCCAACTGTGTGGATGGATTTGAAGCACGTCAAATGTCAAGCTCCTACTTGATGGCCAGTCGATGACGAGGCGCTGTCACAGAGGTCGTGCACCGAAGGTGTTCATTTTGGGGTGGCTGCTGATTCCAGCAAGCTACCTCGACATGGGTGGGCAGAAAGATAACGGGCGCAAGCCCAGCCTCTTTGGGCTAGCAATGGCGACGCTGGCCGGCCTCGCTTTCCCTTTGCGGCGTTGTTGTGTGATCATTCCTGCTCTTCTTGATGGAATTCCGTCCTAGCTTCCCAACATGGGTGGTGGCGACACTGGTGTCGTATCCTTCTTCGAGGAGCCATTTAGAAGATCCATTCCTTAGGAATGTTGTGTTCGTGCTTTGCTTTAGTAGCGGGATCTGGTTGTGGACAGGTGGTGTGGCTGTCTTTTTTCTTTTTCCTGGCTATAGCCTCCCAGGGCTGTAGACTTGTAATTTTTTTACTGCTCTATCAATAGAAACATTGCACTATCTTTTGCGGATTGTTTTTAAAAAAAACTCGATGTCACCAAGTGAGTGGATTTATGAACGAGCCATTCATTTAAGCAAAACCGTGCGTTAGACGTCATCTACTTAATAATCAATTGCTTGCTATTCTCACGGATTGCTCATTTATTTATCCAATTTTAAATATTTGCCTTGTTTTAGCCCTTCATCTGAAACTTCTAATACAATCTTTATGGGGAAAACCCTTTATCTACCTCCTGAGCTACACATGTAATTGCTAAAACTAGTTGAATCACGTCTCACAGGAGCAAAACGAGTTAAATGAGGACAATAGCCCTCAAGATCCCACTTTGATTGAGTACTCTTGGCATGTTCAGTTCTTCTCTACTTCGGTAATTAGGTGCTTTTAAGCTACTCTTGTTGCCTCCTACGGAGCTTGTGAACTGGCGTGTGGCACCGCGACACAGGGGTAGGCAAGAGCCCAACGCCATATAAGCTCAAGAGGCGAGGGTGCCCAGGCGCCCAACGGCTCGGGTGTTCCACGACATAGGTACTCGACGAGGGGCCACGTGTGTGAGCGCGACAGGGGTGGACAGGAGTGTGGAGCTCGGCTATATAAGATGACTTTGAGAAAGAAGTCGAGAACTTGTCTCTAGAGCTGACATAAAACTTTAGGAATCTCTCTAATGAGTGGTTAAATTGCTCATTTGTTAAGACTAGACATATTGAGAAGCATGAAAAGCAATAATGGGAATAACATACATTCTCAAGCAAGAGGATGCACAGTTGAAAAAACATGTCATTAATTAGAATGAAGCATTGTTTTGGTTTCTTTGAGTGTATGAACTACTTTTCATGATGGAAACATAGCTATATTACATATCCCAAACATCCTAGGTTGAGAATGATATGAATAGAGAAGTTAGGGAAGGAATCTTCCAAATGGAACAAAATAGGGCATCTAGACTGGGTGTGTTTCAAGAACTCATAAGGGACTTGATGGCCCTATCTGAGGATTTCCATAAACGTGTTTCCTGTATTAAGTCCTAATTTTGGCACCATAACAGTACTAACAAAGGGACTTGATGATGGCCCTATCTGAGGATTTTCATAAATGTGTTTCCCTTATTAAGTCCTAATTTGGCACCATAACAACACTAACAAAAAGAGAAGATAAAAAAAAAATCAACGACACCACTTGTGATGAATGGTCAATTTTGGAAAGTTATGCATCAAATGACATGTTTGACTCCGATATGCATCAACCAAGTGTCAAATGGAGTAATATTAAAATTTGAAATTTGATTTTTAAAGAGACTTGACAAGGTCAAATGGTCATTTCTCTAACACTCGATGAGGATAAAGGGTTCTGATTAATATGGCACACTCGGATTGAGGACTTTCGTCAAGGTTAGTGTTTGCATTTAAAGTAGTTGGATATTAACCCGTAACTAAAAAGGGGTCCCACATGGATAAGTAGTCGCACATCCTTCTCAATAGAGTTGTTGAAATGCTCACAATTTTGATATCAAGAGCTATGAAGGTACGACAGATAAAAAGATTATGCCACCTCTTGTGGTGGGTGACGGTCTATCCACATCCTATCATATGCTGACAATATGATACGTGGTACAGCATGACCTTGAACACAGACATAAAACTTCTGTTATGCCCACTCGAGCAACTCTCCAGGTTGGAAATAAATTTTTACCAAAATTGTTATTTAATACAATCAACCATTCACCAAAGGAATTGGCTTATTCCCATTAAGATGTTTGGGCATACCAATGCACAATAGAAAATTAAACAATACCGATTCGACAAGGTAGAGTAGCACTTTTGAGGAAAAAAATAGCAATCGAAAATGCAGACAAGTCCTAATAAACTCCACACTTGGTAGTCTTCCAATGTTCATGATCTCCTCCCTCAAAATACCTAGAGGTTTTCAAGCTGCAATATTTCAAGTCCAGGTTTTCCGAGCAAAGTGATGATCTTCTCCTTCGAAATATAGGTGTGCTAAATGGAGCATTGTTTGCCAACGGAATGGTTAAGGGGGTTCGGGTATCCAAGACCTTGACATCAATAAGAGAACATTATTAAGGAAACTTTTTTACAATATATTCATGCCTCCTTTGGGCTTACTAGCTATATAAAACAAAAATTCTAGCCCAAACAAACAAGCAATTTTTCCATTAGGCTTACTGAAGTTATAAGTCGTTGTTGCACTAATAAGCTAAAAGACAAGTGGAAGTATTTCTTTTTTGCTTATGTGGACTCTACCCTTGGACCTGTAGCTTAAAAAGTCCTCAACTTAATAAACTACGAAAGAAAAAAATAACAGCTTAAAAGCTTATGATCTAATTCTTTGAAATAGAGTTGGGGGTTGTTTGCAGGACTTCTACATATAAGTATTGCATCTTTGCATATGACTATATATCCAATTGGCCTCATATAAATTATTTGTATAAGTATTGATTTGAGTATAATTAATTATTAACTACATTTTATATTTTGAACATTCAATACAATTTGTTGGGATTCATCACAATACATAAACCAGATGCTAATCCCTACTGTCACGAGAACATGCCATTTGAACATGGTTCAAGTCAAAACTTCAAAATTTTGAAAATCAACATTTTTTAAAATATTTGGATTGTGTAAGAAAATCATGTGTAGACTTGCCTTGAAATTTACTTCCATAACATTCTAATTTTCTTGGTTTTACAAATGTTTCACACTGGAAATTAGATTTTAGTTCGATTTTGAAGACTGTATGTCCATAACATGTTTCTAACATTTTAAAGACCATGTCAAAGTCTAAAACATGTTTTTGTGACTAGAAAGCTAATAAAGCTAAAGCCAAAACAAAGGTCCAAAATGAAATGGGATGTGGCAAGATTTCTTTAGGATAAAATATCTACTACCTGCATCCCATAAAAATTGAATTTCTACCCTTGAACCTGTCCCATAAAAATTGTATTTCTACCAATGTGGGACCCAACAAATCAACTACATCAAAATGTTGCCTTGTAGTCTTCCTTCCTTTAATCAAGTTTATCTATAGAATGTGTGCATGTACTGTGTTTATTAAACACGGTTATTATGGTCATCTATGTATCTTCCTAATCTATCCTTAATTCCCAAGAAATTCAATTTTTATGGGATGAAGGTAGTAGATAGGGGTCTGACAATGTCATGGGTGAGTTTGGAAAGATAATTGCTTGGGTGCTACTTACTCTTATTAAGCCACAATACTCCACATCTAATATATCTAATATAGTGCGAAGAAAACAAGACACTGTCGCCCCAGATGGTCCTTTCTAGGACTTTAGTGAATAAGATATGTAGCTTGGGACCATCTATTTACTAGATTGGTAACTGTGCAAGTAATGGAAGAGGGACAAACTTACATTCTAGTTGCATCAAAATGGACTGTATTCAAAGTCTATGCATGATCCACTTGCTAATTACAACATCCTCACCACCGATAAAATAGTGTTTAAGTTAAAATACCATTAAATGTAAGGTATTTTTATGCTACTAGAACTTGCCTTACAAAATACTCTTTAACAAAAGAAATTCGGCAAAAGGGAAACAAGAGATGTTATGTTTGTCAAGTTGTGCATGCAACGTTCTTAAATCCCCACTAGCTTTTCTCAAATGCTTGGGAATTGGCTTGTTAGTTTTGATCAAGATGTAACAACACAAATTTTTGTTTAGCAAAGAAAAAAAATTGTCAATTTCACGCAGGTTACCTTCATGTACTTTAGCAGGCTGTGGGGTGCGGTCTTAGGCTGCCTCAGCAAGAGAAGCGGTGAGACAGAGTTATTATGGCAAGCCACAATTTGGAAAGACTACCACGGGGCTCGTCAACAATCATGGGTAGAAATTTAGCAGTAGGCTTTATGTGAGATGTTTTTGTACTTCATAAACTACAAGACCACATTGTTATTTCATACACTTCAACTATGTTTGGTGTGGACAATTTGTAATGGACCGTTTGGGTCTAGGAATTTGGGCTAAATTTGATGAATCAGGCCCAATTCATTTCGGGCATTTGGAACTCTAGTTAGGTAAGAATTGAATTGTTGGCCCATTTCCATAGAATCATACCATAACTTGAAGAGCATAGGTCCAATTCATTAGGCTCTAGGCCTGAATTGACTTATACATGGGAATGCATGTCTTCTTTTTCCCCTCGTTAATCACCCACCACCACCTGTTCACTACCGTGCCCTCACAAGCTCCACTCAGCCACCCCAAAGCCACCATCAATGACCTCCCACTCCATCCTGTGTTGCCCTACAAGATCCGTCAATGACATCCTATGCCATCTCCACCGTAGAAAACTTTCCTTTAGCCCATCGCACACCATCGAGATCTTGCCACTGGCCACTAGCCTCGCTAGCCTTGAGGTCCTATCGCCACCTACGTTAACAACCTCATGGAATTCATCGGTTACCTCTCTCTTCTAGATGCCACCACCTTCTACCAGAGACCGACCTGGCCGCTATAGGAGACCTTCCTTGGCCTTCCTCAAGACCCAAACATTGGTTAGCTCGAAGGCATGATCATAGGCTAGAAGAGCCCGATTGGCACTACTTTTCCCAAGGTGCATTTGCTCTTGATGTACTCAAGTTGATACTGGATGGTGGATTTTACAAAAAGTGTATGGATCCCATGTAAAATAACAACGGGACCAATACCAAATGTAAATTAGCCACTAATTAACCCAAAAAAGCATCTGGTTTTCTTCTTATTGATAGCCATTGATCTTAAAGAATCCCGAAAAAGCATATTCAAGAATCACGGTTGACTACAAAAGAAATGTGAAATCTGAAAGCCTACCAATCAAGTTGATTTCATTGTGGGTTTAAAGTTCCAAAGGGTTGCTTAAAAAAAAAGTAGATGTCAAGTGTTTATGTTACTGTTAGGTTTCTTAACAAACATGCAATATTGAAAAGACCAATGTGTATAACCAGAAAATTAAAAAAAAAACAAATATCTCCTGAGTAAAAAAAAGGGACCAAGGATTGAAAAAGGAAAGGAACATTTACATACCTGATAGCGATCTCCATGACCAGCATGAATAATATCAGATACACCTACTTCCTTTTCTGCACATCTTACACATCGTGCATCAGTCATCTAGATGAAACAAACACCAAACTCAGAGAACCGTAAAGTAATAACTCTATGTGAAAATTCAGTTATCGTGATGAACATTCTTCAATCTTCCCTTGCGTAACTATAATTACTGAATATAACACAAATGATGTACAGTACCTGCAACTTCCTTGATTCTTCAGGTTCAGATGTTCTCTCTGCTGCAGTCAAGCCAACCTAAAATGTTCAGCAACAACAATTAGAATTTAGATAAGAATGGAAGAGAAAGATATTTAAGTTAAATGAGGAACAGATCATAATTATAGCAAGAGAATATATTTAAAAAGTTCATTGAAATAACAGGTGTCTGTTACAGAAGGGGACATCTGGTTGAAGTGTGCAACCCACTAAAAGAGAATCTTCCGGAAAACCAAACTTTAGTCCATTACATTTTCGTCCTCCATTCTAATATACATTATGTTCAAAAATACATTTTATACTATCTTAAAAAAGTAATGCTCAACATTTATTTGGTGTTGAACCAAATTGGTTTTGCACCAGACATGCCTCCTATTTAAATTTATTGTAGAAATGCATTGTATTAACTTCAGTTATAACAAACATGTTCTATACTCCTACCAACTAGCTAAGGCACTAGAACCATGGATCCAGTCATAGCCACAAGGAGTGCGTAAAAATAGCCCGAAGACCAAACCAAATTACCCTTTTTTTTTTTTGGTTTTAGGTTCCTAGTTTGTTTTTTGTTTTGATGCAGTTTCATACAAGAAACAAACTGTAAAGTACATTTTGAATTGAAAGAATGCAAAATACTTGAAAGATGGTTAGACCTTTAGTTCATCAGGAGACATTGTTAACAGGACTGGAGGATCAAGCTCCTTGTTCATCAGCCGGTTCCGTAGTACAGGGCTATTCTGCAAATGAAAAACAACAGCAATATGTGAGGTTATCAATCAAATTATAATTCAGACATGTAAAGGTTGGGCGAGTTAAAAATATGTTGTGAAGAGTAAAATTTTAGTGGTTGCTATTATGATCAGTAGAAAACAACATTTCAGACTAAAGAAAGATTTGAGCTTAAGAGTCTGGAGGAGAAAGGTTAATGGTGATGTGGGTTACAATAATAAGAAAATTACCTAGTATTATTCTTGTGAAACTGGTGATTTCCAGGACTAGGTTACTAATAAGTGAACTGTGCAGTTGTCAGCAGGATATCGTTTGTTGAAACGTGTTCATACGTACCTTGATGTTGAACAGTAACTGTCTCAATTTCTGGTTGTACTTCTGGAAGTCAGAACCAAGAGCTTCATAAGTAGATCTTTCTAAGGAGGCCATTATTGAAACAATCACATCAGGTGAATAAGATTTTTCATTGTCCTGAAAACATATAATCAGAAACCATCTAAGGAGGGAAGGCAAATAAAGAAAACAAAACGACAAAACACAGGGAACCAATGAAACAAATAGAAGGCTTTAGTGAACATATACTTCTTATAAATCCCAACAATAAAAGAACATGCAAACTAACCAAGAGATTAAATAAAAAAGGTAAAAACAAAACATGTGCCCATCCAAAAACTAAGAGGTCTAACAAATAATTTTCAATGGATGGCACTACTTTCTCAATGAATGTAAATTTATGAAACAAGGTGGCATAAATTTAGCGTAGCAAAATTGTCCAAAGCAACAAACATGGTAATCACAGTCCACACTATAACAAAAATTACTGTCTTCTGTGCTCAGTACATGAAGTGTATGATTCATTCAGTAATAAAACCCTTCTTCCAATTTTTTAACCTGTATGCGATTTAGAGACCATGTAACTGTGAACATGCTTCTTTCAGGTCCTTGTGATTCTGTTATCATGTTACTTCTATCAAATTTAACATTCTCAACCAGAGGCTTACATGACTACTAATAAATGACCGATTGACCGTTGCAAACGTAATAGCCTTATGCTGTATTTCTCAGTGCTGAGAGGCAATCATTAGTATGCCTTAGCAAACAAAGTATACTGACCAGTGATAGATATAGCATGATATGACTTGATGCTTGCTCATTTAAGCATCCATGAGATGTTGACATGTTGTATGAGTTTTGCTTTTAATCTTTATGTTTGCACATTAACAGAGAAAGAAAAATGCTTGACACAAACAGAAAAAATTATTCAGTATTGGCAGCGCAGCAAAGCAATCGCTAGTCCAATAATGCCTTGTCAAGTGAACTCTGTAGTTTGTAGTCATCCCAGGCCACTTGTCTAGAGAACATAGGAACAAGAAAAGGCAGTTTACTAATGATACTAAGAACCAAAAAGTGTTAATGTTAAATATAACAGGAAAATTGTAGTGCATATACAAATTTCATGACGCCACCAAATAGATGAATAAGCTTAGCACAGTTGGAAAGTGAGATGATAAATTAACCTAATTTTACCAAGATAATTAACTGTAGTGCTCCTATGTGGCATATTCCAGACAAGGTCAAGAGTATGCAAGATAAATTCAACATGGAGGAGTTTAGAGTTTAAACCATTCCCATCACAGGGAAAGAAACAACTTACACCAGAACTTACTTCCTTTGCAGATGAACCATTAGTTGAACTTTTGGTAGCACCACCAGGATCAGCATGAGAAGTCCCGGCGCTTTCCTTTGATGTTAGTGGAATAGTATCCACTAATTTATCAAGCCACCTATCACGATATTGATCACCAGTAACAGCTTTATATTTGACAAGGGTGGCATAATTCTTTAGCTTATCACTTCCAGGTGTCTCTGCTTTTCCAAATTGCTCAGATTTCCCTGCTAAAGCATCATCTCTTGAAACATCTATAGGGAGCACAGGTCTCTTCCGCAGTCCTCGCTTGTTTGAGAGCTGATCATTGTTGTCACCAGGAGCATCTGCAGGTTCAATATCAGAAAGCTGTCCAATACGGTCTATTGTTTTCTTAACGAGAAGATCAATCTCATGTTGCTTGTTATCCTCATAATCTTTGTCTGTTAGGTTCCAAAGTTTCTTCGCAACTGTGTCATAGACCTTTTGGACGATGAATCCAGGGTGTTCCTTTCGGCTGGGAATTTTCTTATGTTGAGGAATGAAATGGACAACACACTTGTGCATAACTGACTCTGCTGGCACATCATCAATATGGAAACTATAAAATAACTCCCTCGTATCACTTGCTTTCCAGCTTCCCCCACCCTTTTTGTCAGCCTCTTCTGGTCTATAAAACCATTGGCCAGTTACTGATAAGCTTCCCTCAGTTTCTGTTATATCCTGTTCCAAGATAATAGTGTAGTGTTATTTATCATAACTCACTCTGGAAAGAGAGAACAGATTACAGAAACAACTAAGATTGTGTAACTTTGCCTCAACAACAAAAAGTAGGCAATGAGTCAATGATTTCAATCATAAAATATAGAACAACTGCTTGATACAGGTCATAGCTAATACTTGCATCAGTAAATCTAAGCATAGTTCCATCATTGAAACAACATCGAAAGGTAAACAAGTGCATCCAAAACCAAATCTATGTCTAAGTTCCTATTTAAAATTCATGTCAAAACTGGTTTATGCTCATAGAGTTTTGGACCGATGTTCATTTTCAAGATTGACATCAATATTTCAAACTGATCAGGGAGTAACAATTGTTTGCAAACTATTGCACCAAAAGAAAACTAGCTATAAGTTCAAGCATAGAAAAAACCGAAAATCTGACACACGATTTTTTGCACATTTCTCTCAACGACAAAGACACCAGATTTCAATGTCAAACTATTCTTGATCATGTAAATAAGAGATATGCATGCCAACGTTCTAATATCGTCCAAATACTCTACAGGGGTGATTAATCACAGATCTTGATGATGGCGACAAAATGACATATAATTTGAATGCCTAAAACAATTCCTTTGATATATTGTCCAAATCCGCAACAGGGGTGATTCATCACAGACCTTGAGGATGGCGACATAGGGTTTCTCCTTGCTATCCTCAGGCGTGAGCAGCACCGGGTCCTCCTGCAAATCAACAACAATCATCAATCCGCAAAAGAAAGAAAAAAAATCAGAATTTGGGAAATCATCAAAAACCCTAAAAACCCTAGCAAAAATGGGGAAAGTTGGAGGAGGCGGCGGCGACATACGAGCTCGAAGGTGTTGCCCTCGTACTCGAAGGAGGTGTAATGCTTGCGCTGCTTCTTCCCCCTGCCGGTGATCTTGACGGGCTCCCCGATGGGGACCGCCTCGGTGTTCTCCTCCTCCCGGGCCTCCTCCGCCTTGGCCTCCTCCTCTTCCTCCTCGCTCTCCTCGGCGGGGCGCTTGGGCTTGCGGCCCCGGCGGCGGCGGCGGCGGGTTTNGTCTCCTCCCGCCGCTCCTCCTCCTCGTTCTTCCGCATCTCCTCCAGATCCTTCTCGTCCTCCTCCTCCTCCTCGAGCTCCAGGTCGTCCTCGTCGACGTCGTCGTCGTCATCGTCGGCGGCGAGGCGGCGCTGCTTCGGCTTCTTGGGGCCTGAGGAGGAGGGTGGCGGGGGCTTCGCTTTGGGCGCGTCGGCGGCGGGGACGTCGTCGTCGTCGTCGCTGGTGGAGGCGAGCTGCGCGAATCGCCGCCGCCGCCCCATTTCTCCCGTGCCGCGGAGGGTTTCCAGAAGAAACTGGGTTTCCAGAAGAAAGTAGGCGAACACGAGTCGAGTCGGGTCGGAATTTAGCCATCAGACTGGGATTTTTTTTTGAAATAATATTATTTTAATAAAAAAATAAAAAGTTTGTGGGCTGAAATTATAAATTTAAGAAATAGCTAAAGTTCCACAGATATGTATCGAACAATGGCCTGTCGAACTGGAACCGTCTCATCGAACTGGGACTATTAAAACATCACCAACACAATATGAATAATCCACTTCAAATGAAAAAACTCATCTCTATAAGAGAGCCTAAATTTAATTTTCAAAAACTAAAAGTAGACCCTTTGTTAAACTACCAACAGAAATCTTTCGTTTTCCTCCACCACCGCATAAAAAATCTTCACCTTCTCATTGCCCCGATCGCACGAGAAAAAAAAAACTCGCAGGAAAGAGAGATTGGGAATGAGAGATGCGAGATCGTTTCTCCTCAAATGAAGGGAGCGATAGGATATCTGTTGGAGGTATTTTTTTTACCAAAATTTTAAAAAATTAGGATAGGAAATGAAATAAAAGATAGGTCTTATCGAATTGGTGCTGTTTGACAGGTTGTTGTTGGCACCGTCAAAAATAAGCAGGGGGCGGATTTGTACGGCCTGGCTACACTGGGCAACTGTTCGGGCTCATCCACTTACGGCAGGGAAGATGGTTGAGCAACGAGATTAATTAGCAGGCGCCTAGCAGGACACGAGCGGCAGTTGCACATGAGATGGGCACATCACACGGATGTCCAGAGTGCAGCAGTAGCTTAGATTCATTGGGTGCATGGCTACTGTTCGACGATATTTTGTGTTTTCTTTTAGTGAATTATAAAAAGATGATGTGCGTAGAAACTTCTATTCTAGTACCGATCTAGAAATAAAAGGAACAAATATAAGGCCCCAGGACATTTGCAAAGAAATTTCATGTGGGCCTAAGCTCCATGATCCATTTAAACATTGATTAGCTTTACCAGCAACCCTGGCATGTTATTGGTTTGCTTTGTATGAATGCACGTATACATTTTGTGAGCGAATTTATATTGTCCAGTGTCATTTGTGACTATCACATGATTTTGACTGAGCGAGATCCATACACGCAAAAATAGTCACTCAAATCTCAATATGTCCATATCACAATTTAACACCATTCGATATAAAATATGCGATGCTGAATAATGAGTAAAGAAGATGTTGTTGGGACTCAGCGTGTCAGTCAATTTTAGCCTGAGACATGCTTATCAAACCACTCAAAGATGGCAACTAAATGTGTTATACATCTTAGGAAACTTGACCCAAATCACTAAGCTCTACAACATCTCAATTGTTCAAAATTCATACTCATGTTAAACTAATGCCTAGGATAAAGACTAGTCTCACACTTACATATAAAGCAATGGTAAATAGAAAATAAGGCATATACAAAATTTAAAATATAGATTCGTGAAAACTTGGCTACCTAATCCACAAGCAAACCGACTAGGGGTAGACACCTTTTTAATCAAGTCCTAAGCAAAGCAGCGGCCCCGAACACTCAAATTAAACTAAGTCTAACACCTGCAAAACAAAGTTAAATATACATGGCAAGAGTTAATATATTAATCAAATTAATGTACAAACAAACATAAGTCAAACCTAACATACTTCATACAAGGCTAATATTCAAAGAAAGGCTTCATATAGTTCATTTTTAACATAAGAGCAAATTTTAGTTCATAATCATTTGCAAAGGAATTTATAAAGCATTTTTAAAGTATGAACAAAAGCATATCATAATATAATAAAATTTCATAGCACCATCGTAACAGTATCCTTGTTGCCCTCCGTGGAATCAAGGCATAAATCCATCATCATATTCATTCAACACAACTCAATTCATCGTTTCCAAAAATCCACATTTCACATACATAATTTAAAAACATAAAACTATACTCATGACACTTCACCAAGTCACTAATGACCATGAACATGGCTAATCGATTAATTTTTAGAACTTTGCAGAGTTTGCACAGCTTTACCCATATGATATAAACACTTTAGTTTGTTTTGTGCTTGCAAGGTACCATTACACTCTATATGTTGAATGTGGTCTAGAGGTCATAACATAGCCTTTACATTATCTAATGCCTAGTCTTGCACCAGCACAACAAGTGTGAATCCACCCTAGAAATGACCTAGAGCCGTTATGTAACACCCTGGAAATTTTGACTTTGAAATACGAAATTAAAAATTCGGAATAATCAAAAATATTTTTCAAAATACATTCATGCCGGGATTAATTTATTTCGATCTGTTGTTTTTCTTTTATGCGTGGGCTAATAGACGAACTTATGAGAATACGTTGGTATTTGATTTCAAATAGTATTTATTCAAGGAATTATGATTATGAGATATCCTAATCTTTGCATATGCCAACTATTTTCGAAAAACCCTTCTCTATATATTAAAAACCCTCGGGCATATTTACTTTATGAATAAAGCTATATATATATATATATGTAACACCGTTTTGATAAAACCCTATAAGGGATAGATTATTAAAACAAATGCTATTTTACTAAAGAAATATAGCTTGATTATTTTCTATGAACCTTGCAGAGTTTGCCTTCGGAAAACTAATTGCAAAATAATATCTAGTGGTAAAGTATTTACTGAAAACCTTAATATCAAAATATAAATTCCTAATAGGCTACTTCCTAATATAAATTCCTCCTCAGACAAAGTCTAGTCCTCAGGCATAATTTTAGCTTGCTTGTTAATATTTATTGTTTAATAGTGTGTGTCTAGGATCGGTGCCAAAAGATCTCGATTAAATTCTTTTCCTAAAAGGTTGGCCTCTGTCCGACATCCTTTCCTTTCTTTATCCTATCCGTCTGTTTCTTTTAGCGCTTCGGTGCTAATTAAGTCTCGAAGTTCTTCTCTTCTACCGCAGTATTATCCCTCTCGCAAACTCTTATTCTACGGTTAAATTTTAATCGCTCTATCGAGTCGACCTCGATATTTCCCTCGAATATTTACAATCGATCGACGAATTTACCTATTGCGCGTCGATATGACTATTCCCGATTTTATTTCTACCGCGACAGTTGGATTTGAATGCCATACGTCATCCTAGAAAATTCCTTTTTCGATACAATCAGAGCGCTCGCAATAAAATCTTAAATTTAATTCTCAAGCGACTGAGCGACCGAATTATTTCACCTGGATTCAAACTAAAAATTTGTAACACCCTGAGAAAATTCCTAAATAAAAATACACCGATCAAAAATCATTTCTGATTTATTTTTAAATTTTTGCATCATGCCGACAATTTCTTTATTTGTTTTATGCCAGTGCCAAACTTTTATTGAAAATTTCCAATTTTTCTACTCCTCTGATCTTTTGGTTTTTGTCCCAAGATTTTCACTCTGACCGAAATTAGTTTTGCTACAAAAAGTCCGCTTAACTCCCTCTACCTTGGCCTTCTTGTTGCAAGCCTTTTTCCTAGAAAAGTTCATGTTGCCTCCTCAAGCCATTCATTCTTGTTGGGTCGGCAATAAAAATATAAAGTCTAATCCTCCTCCCCGGTACTGTTTTCGATGACGATGTCACCGCGCGCCGCGTCGCTACGACCAAACCGCTGCGACATCGCCAGCTGCTGCCCTTCTTTCCCATCGCGCCAGCGACCTCACCGTGTGCTTCCGCGCCTTTGCCTGACCTCACCGATAAAGCAAGCATGCATGTCGCTAGCTAGCTGTACGTGAGTGCAATGCATATGCATGCATGCAGCAAGCTAGCAGAAGCTTGCATGCAGCTAGCTTAGCACTAGCCAAGCATGCAGCACACATGCAGGCAACCGCCCAGGCCGCCAATACGCAGCCGTCACCACTCCCACCTACACACACGCGTTTTCTGGGATGGAATGAATGTGGGCAGCAGCAAACGTCCCTTCCCCAGACTCTATTTAAGCGCTGTCGTGGGTGAGCATGCAACCTGCCCCTCTCCATTCTCTCTTCTCCTCCTCCTCGTTTTGCTTTCCCTCAGTCACTTCCTCCCGCGCACATGCTGCCGTCTCTCCGCTTGCTCCACCGCTGCTGGCTCCGGCTGGGCCTCAGTTGAGCAAGAGGACGGATAGGCCGCCGCGCCATCATCTGAACCCCGAGAACGACTAACTTATTAAACGGCTAACCTCTAACATCTAACATTTGACCCATTGACTCACTAACCCGCTGACACTCTAACTTACTGACTCACTGACCTCTAACTCGCTAATCCCTAACCCCTAACTTGCACTAACCCGCTAACATTTACTCCTTAACGCTGTGTGTTCGTTTGTTACCACCGATCGAACACGTGGTGTGCGAGGACGATCCGCGGGTCGACCGTCCCCAGGCTGTACATCGACGACCGTAGTTTCGTGCGAGGACCGCCGCTCGGTGTGCCGCTACCCGGCTGCCGCAAGGTGAGCTCCTCTCCTGCTCTCCCTCTTGCTTTTGTTTCCTTACCGCATTTCTCATCTACCGTTGTTGCCGCGGCGCAGTGACGTCGTGAGGCGCAACACCATACCTGTTCCTTGCGCGGACACCCTCCGCAGCAATCGCCGCTTCGCCGCCGGCCATGCATGTGCCATGCAGCTAGCTGGCTGTACGTGTGCATGCATGCAAGCAGTTGGCTGTATGTGTGCATGCATGCATGCAAGCAACTCACATGCATGCAACTAGCTAGCCGTGTGTATACATATGCATACATGCATGCAAGCAGCTCACATACATGCAGCTAGCTAGCCGTGTGTATGTATATGTATGCATGCTTACAGCTCGCCCAAGCCTTTGACCTCACCATGCGCACACCCATTTAAAAACAAAACCTATACGTGAGGAGCTAAGGACAGTCCCACCCGTCAGACCTTTTTCCTTTTCTTTGTTTTAAAACTTTTCCAATCTTTCAAATTCCGTATCTCTCTCGTTTTAAGTTGGATTTTAACGAAACTTTCGTCAAAATCTTTCTAAAATCAAGATCTACGCAATGGCTCTGGTTTGGTTATTTTTTGATTGTTCTGGAATTTTTGGCTCTTTTTGTGTTAGCGAGTAGTTTGTGACGTTAGTATTCAACCGGACAGGGTACATCTGCGAGGAGGAAACTAAGCTAATCGAGAACGAACCCCCAATTGAGCAAGGCAAGTCACTACGCCCCCTTCCTCGAACATGTTGATCCTATTATTATAAATGTGTTGATTACAAATAAAGTTGCATACTAATTATAAAATGCGTACCTATATTTGCTTAAGCCTTACCTTTGATATTGTTTATCCTTATGTATTTACACACCTTTGTTACCTGAGTATATTACTTTACGCGTGATTATTTATTCACTGCTTAGCCCTGCTTACATAGACGTTATACACTCCATATGTGTGATATGTGGAAGTGGTTATACCAATCACTCGATGGGAGTGATTGTTAGAGATCGGGTGGAGACATAAGCGCCACCCACAGCATGAAAACCTTTGCGAAAACCCAAAAAACTTAATTAAACAAAAGTGATTTTGACTGGGGCGGCACGAATAGAATATGGGTGGTTCTGGGAACGGTAAGCCGCTGACCCTGGTCAGTTAAGGACGGAGTCAAGAAGCTAAGTAGGAAACGAACCGAGTACGACCACACTTCTTGAGTGGGGGTAGACCCGGTGGACTAGGTTATTCTCGTGGGGTGGCACCCCAGACATGGTAGGTTCTGGATATCGGTATGGAAATGTGGAAGTGTGTGGTTTAATGACGTCAAGCTTTATATATGTATAATGTAACCTTCAATCTCGGGAGCGCCAGGACTCCCCTCACAACCGGCTCGAGATAGGAATGTGGCGCCGGGGGTGCAATGGGGATTCATAGTCCTTGGAGCGGGTGCCGCCATGCGAGGGTAACTGAAAAACCGGGTCGTGACAAGTCTCATGTGTTGGGTGCGTCACGGAGTGTGGGATTAAAAGCGTACATCCGCTGCAGTGTGAGTAAATTAAACTATTCGAATAGCCGTGCTCGCGGTTAATGAGCGCCGGGACTTGTATTACTCTTGACTAGCCTCGTCAATTTGTAATATTGCTTAAAATATGATGGGTATGGAAGGTGTGACCTTGCCTGATGTGCAAAAAGGTCGTAGTGGTTAAAACTGTGAAAATTGGATGCGAGGGTAAACCGGACCAAGCGAGGCTTGGGGAAGGTGGATGAACCCTCGCAGGTTAATGACAACTTCAACTTAACGTGGTTTTCAGTTAAAACTGTTATGGCATAGGTTTGTGAAATAATTTGTGAAAACTAGCTTTATGCAAATAAACCAAGCCATCCTTGAACCCCTATAAACATTATATGCATTCTGTAGTGGTGGCTTGCTGAGTACGGTTGGTACTCACTCTTGCTTATTTAATTTTTTTTTACAAAAAGGTGTTGGTGTCGATCTGTGCATGTGCTATGCTGGCAAGGAGTTAACAAGGACGGCGGAATAGGGACCTAGGTTCACCAGTCGATGTGAGTGGGATAAAATGGACCGCCGCTGCTTCGCTTCCGCTACCTCATTTATTTGTGTTGGTATTTTGTGTTGTTGTCGACCATGCTTGGTCTATTCGGATCCCATTTGGGCTATCCTTATATTATTAATAGATTGTAAGACCTGTATGATGATGTCAGCTTGTGATATACAACTGTGCCATGTGTGTACTATCTACTGATCCATGGAATGGTATTGTAATACACATGGGGTTTCCGGTATAAAAAACCGGGGGCCCACACGTTAGGTAGCGGGCCCATGCCTTAAACCTAATGTTGTGGCAGCGAATACATCTTTCCCCCATGAGGCACTATACCGTTGAATTGAACAAACTTAGACGCCTAAAACTACCGCTATAAAAAGCAGTAAATAGGTAGTTCCTATGTGTCGACAATTGATCTACACGAAACGACATCAAGCACACAAAAGACAAAGATTATATTGGTTCAGGCCCCTCGTAAGGTAATAGCCATACTCTAGTTTATATGGAATTACGCCGAGAACCATAGAGATTACAATAGAGGACAACGAAAAGTACCAAATACCGATGAGATCCCTATCGAGAATGACCCGACGAGATCCAACCGACGAGCTGTCTTCGAGTCCTCTGGATTGTCTCTGCTATGGTGGTGGTTTGCGCTATGATTCAATGATCCCGTATCCCTTGAGGGGCCTTGTATTTATACCGCAGACTACCTTGGCCTTCAAGTAGAACTCGAAGAGTATTTTTGGTCTACGAGATCACAGAGATTATATCTTCCCCAAATATGACTTTAACATCTTCTATTCGAAATACAATGTCCCTGCCTATTAGCCGAATTCTATAATGTTAAGGTAACCTTCCCGTATACTAAGGGTATGCCATATTCATATACTTCATGATCTCAAGGATAGGAGGTATGTCTTATCCGTAACTCTAACACTATGAATCATCGCTTAGACTAATTCATTCTTTCCTGGCCTACCAAAATGCAAGGCTAGACATTATATAACTTAATTAGTTGCCTCTGTGTTTGTCACCACCATCGGCATCATCTTGACATCATGGACGCCATGTCATCATCCGTGCGTCCACTGTCAACAGTTGTGAGCTCGTTTACATCAACGGCCCAACCTCACCGGTGCCATCCTCGCATTTGGTGCCACTATTGGCATCATCTTTGCAACCACGACTGAAGCCAAATACAACCTCGCGTTCATCGGCAACCATTGACGTCGTATGTATTTGTGGCTACTTATGGTGACGCGGTCGAGCTTGGTGCCACCACCAGCGTCATCCGTACCTCTGCGCATCGATGTCGTCTTTGAGGGCATGTCGATGAGGACCTGCTTGAGCTTGGTGCCACCGTCACCGACGCGCTCGAGTTCAGTGCTGCCATTGACGTCAACCCTACATCAGCTGGTGTCATTTAGCAGGCTGCCATCAATGATGTGCTTGAGCTTGGTGAGCCGTCGGCCTCAACATGCATTCGCCAATGACGTGTCTGAGCTCAATGCCACTACTAATGTCCTGTGGTTGCCGCCGTGGACATACTCGAGCTTGCGCCACTGCTATCAATATCATGCTCGAGCATGGCGAGCCGCCGGCCTCAACATGCGTCTGATGATGACATGCCTGAGCTTGACATCGCTACCGGCCTCTATCATATTTAATTTCACATTAATCCTAACTAGCTAAGGTGAATAAGGAAAACAGCCCAACGATGCTATCCCATGACGTGTGACGGCACGATCCCATGACCAATTCATACCTGCTATGATTGGAGGATTTCCCAACATAACTAGATGAAACTCTGCGCATTGCTACGGAAGTTTAGTATAATAACAATAAGTAAAAATAATGTGATTGCTAAACAACTTAAGCTTACATAAGTTGATGTGATTTATGATAATTTAAATTTAAATAATATATAGAATGATAATTCAAATGTAAAAGTAGGGTGATGTGGCTTTATGAGAGAAGAAAAGGAGAGAGATAATTTGGATCATAGATTAATCATCTAAGGACTAAGAACAATTAATGTGATATGACTCAATGAGAGAAGAGAGAAATAACAATAACTAAGTGAGGATAAATTATATAGGTATATAGGATATTATAAAAAATGATGAAGAGATATATTGAAATATTATGTGAATTATGTGGGACGATGATTTAACATTCTTGGATTTTAAAGCTCTAAAATTTAATAAATTATAAAATTATAGATAATATAGCATGCTTGTAGATGTTTAAATGCTATAATTGTTAATGGATAATGATGTGACATCTTTGCATGTTGAGCTTTAGGATTTGGTGGGTTGTAACTTTATATTAAGATAGGATTGGGTTCGACCCTCCTATCACACAACGCATATAAAATAGGGCCACCGGCATCTGGAGTGTTACCCATCACTCCCATGTTTCGCTACACCCTATCATTCCCTAGAACCAGCCGATACTAAGTGTGTGCTTCAGCGATTGGAAGGCTAATTCCCATACCACGATCGGTCAGTGCTGGTGGCAACTATAAGGGCGGCGCTACTCCACTATGTTGGTCGATTCACAGGTACACCAATGACCAATCTGTATCTCTACACTAAGCCGGCGGCCTGCTCCGATGAACAAGATCAACTATTTGCTGGCATCATCCTCCAATGTTGCCTCATCCATGTACTCGTCAATGACGTCATAATGCATCCACCAATGACGGTCTCAAGTTTGGCACCACTGCCGCCGACTTCATCTATACACCTGGCATCATCCTCCAATGTTGCCTCATCCATGTACTCGTCAATGACGTCATAATGCATCCACCAATGACGGTCTCAAGTTTGGCACCACTGCCGCCGACTTCATCTATACACCCGCCGACATCATTTTGGTGGCTGCCCGGTGACGAGTAGGAGCTTGTTGCTACTGCTGTTTTCAGTCGCAGATTTGCTGACCTCATCTTCGTATTTGCCGTCACCACCAACGTCGTCATCTTGTTCTCACCCCAGCCGATGTCATGCTTGTCTCCACTACAAGCACCATCTTTACCTCCACCAACGTGGCCTTCAAGATTGCCATCTTTACATCAACATCATAACATCTACACCATGCACGGCAGAATGTGAAGCGAAGACCGATGACGACGACCAGCGTAGCTTAATCGAAGGTTTCTTATGAGTTAACTAGCGAGAGTAATTCACCGGGCATTTTTTGAGACCCCGAGAACCAGGAGAACACAATCGCCAAGTTAGATCCACCTCGCCGATGGGCCGTGGAGTGCAATTGGCCAAGGAACTTGTATTTTTTGTAATTCTTCGAGAATTATAATAAAATGCATGATTCTTTTGTCGTTAATTTATTTGTGTACTTAGTACACTGGCACACCCACATATTTAATTGTTTCCCTGGGCGGGAAGATTTGAGTTAATATTCTCTCCAAACGAAATGGCACGCCTGGTGAGATATAGTTCTCCTCCCATCTTTGCTGCGCATAAATGGTCATTGAATTCTTCTTCGCTTTCTTCTTCGACACACATGATGGTTTATGAAGAGCTCTGGTTCAGAGCTACTTTTCTTCTTATGGAAGGATTCTCGTCAAGAAAGGAGAATCCAGTGATAACAACCTAGTTGCACTTGTGATTCTGAATGCAGCTCATGGAAGTGCTCAAGTTATCAACAAGCTCAACCGAGGGAAAATGAGGAATTGCTTACTAATATTTTTTGTTTTCGGGAAGTCAAAGTTTCTAATCCAATGGAGGCAACAATAATGGCGTGGACACTGGAGCATTTTTCTAGTTGCACCAGCGAGCCACGCTAACTGCGGGTGTGATGTTAATTTGGGGTCATTTCACGGTGGACATCTGTTTGATATATTCTCAAAAACATGCAGCTGACTTAACATATATATTAAGCAGTCATGTTTCATCGGTCATATTATTATTTTTTTCCTAAAGCAAGATGTCCATGCCTGGCCGAACACAAGCACATTTCAGTCCTTTTCCCTCATATGCAAAGCAGCCTATAAAGTTGTGTGTCCTGCCATGTATGTCACTTGAGTTAAAGCTCAGGGGGCAACACCAAGACCACGGAAGCCTTCAATCCCGCTGAGACGGTTGCTAAGAAAATCTGGCATCACCATCTAGATAGTTAAGCCATCTTGCCTAATAAATTCGTGATCGAGATGATGTTGAACCTACCACAACACTGATTGCCTGGCTGCTAACGGTCTCTCGGCCTCTCTAAAGATCACAGGGGTGACTTCCAAGCCATGCTACTGGTCTCTCTACTCAAATTGCGGCTACACTCTCTTCACTGAGCTACTGACCAATGCATGCATTATATGTGTGCGCATTATTTACATACAAGATTTATCAGGCTTATACAATGGATTTAGCTGCTGGACTCTCCATAGATGTTCGATGCTAAAGACAACCCAAAGCACCATTGATCAACGCTCACATATGTGAGGCCATCATAACACCAAAGTCATCGTTAAAATTAATGGTGATGGGTCGCTGCCAAGCTCAGCAACGTGCCGTCCATATAGGAGATGGCGTCGATGAGCAGTTCGCCAAGATCTTATTCGAGCCTCATTTCATTGCCTGGTATCCACTTGATCGCCTCCAGGCACGACTTGAAGTTTGTCGCCACTGCCAGCGTTGACCTCACACTTGAGACAGCGTATTCGTGCCCGCTACTTCACCAGCGCCGTCCACACACTAATTATGACTTCAAGGTCATCACAACTTCACCGGTGTCCCATGGCAGCAGGTGGTGATGACTTCAAGGTCATCGCCACCACCAATGTCGTATTAGTCCACACTCATGACGGTGCAGTGTCGTCTCCTGTCCTAGGTGACGACCCCCTGTTTGTGCCTGCTCAATCTCGTCTGGTAATGCAGCCAGTCTACTCCTAGGCTCTCGGATCTCCGTTTGACACACTTTGCGCATATCCAGTGCATGTATAACGTACACTTTATGCAGCCGTCCGTGCCTCCATACGTATCGTAGTCGCAGCCCTCATGTTCACCGTCCACGACCTCGTCATCATTGTCTCCTCACGTCCGTCGCACTGCGCCACGATTGCTGGCCTCGCCCTTCCGCTATGGACACCCTGCTGTCATGGATCCGGGATCGCCACGTGCGTCAAGCGTGTCGTCATTCATGGCACTACCCCTTCGGTCTCTTCGGTCGCCTTTGGCCATGCCTGGCCCTATCTTGCGGTCACGTTCTGCCATCTTCGGTCTAATCGCGAGACGTGGTCATCACCTCCGCAACATCCTCGTTGTCGCCATCGTTCTCATTGCTACGGCTGACAATCTCCTGTTGATGCGCGATCCAATCTCGTGTTTCCTCCCCCACATGTCCTCTTGATATAATGTGAAACCTTTGGCTCTGATACCACTCCTGTTGGCCGAAGCCGGTGTTGTCTTTATATATCAGTATCACATGAGTACAATATTTGGGATGACTTAATCTAGTCGACGTCGGCTTGGCGGCATGGAGCTCAAACACGTAGTCGATGGCTAATGTAGTCTTCTTCCTTGAATATGAACTCCGTGAGATTGGAGGTAGTTCTAGATCCCTCATGTTGGCCTTTGTGTCTCTGGATTGGGTTTGTCTAGGCTTGTATTCTAACTTGGCATCTGTTGGTCACTGTTGGCCTCTGTTGGCTTCTCCCCCTCTCCTCCTAGGGGGTCTTGTATTTATGCCCTCGGATGTCTCCTTGTCCAAGTAGAACTAGAAAGACAAATATGGATACGATCCAAGTAGCCCTTGTAGTATCCAACTAAAACTCTGCTTTTCCTTTCTTTTCCGAAACACTTCCTGTATATGAGGCATGATTTCGTATAAGGCTTGGTATATGGTGGGCCCCGCGGAGCCCAACCCAAAACTATTGAGTATGCCTTATCTATAACATTGACACTCTCAAAAGAGGAGGCTACAACATCTTCGAGCCATTGGTTATAAGAAAAAAGAGGCTGAAGACAAACATGCAACAATTTATAGCCTCGAACAACATCTAAGCAAGAGCGGAGACCCAAGGAGGTAAAAGTTGAGAGACCGGTGATTTCCCAAAGTAGTAATAAATCTAGTTTCATGAGCGAAGAATCATCGGTCATTAGAGATAAGTCTCCTCCACATGATGCTATAGATGTTAGTATGATGTTTATCTTGCCTTTTGATGTGCCTTGGACAACCCGATGCGTGCCGACAATTCAGCCATTGAAGAGGGCCAATCTGTTACACCATTTAAAGGACCTATCACACATAGCCGTGCAAATAAACTACAAGAAGAGGTGAACTCGCTCCTAGCTGAAACATATTTCAATATTGATGAGAATTATATACAGCCTAAGTCGAGTACTCTACTCTTACTCAAGTTTATACATGAGCCTACTCTGTTGGGTTGCATGGAGGACATGAAGGGTTCCATGAAGAATACCAAGATTGCTGTCCCAGATGAGAAGAGTTACACACGCAAGAGTCAGGGTTACACTTCAAGAGTCTCAACTTCAAGACAAGTCTGTACCAATCTGTCACGTTCCAGGGTGCATAATACACATGGTTGGAAAGTTTATCAAGTCTACTTTCCAACGCAACAAACAGGACATCATTTGGACTTCCTAATAAGGAGTTATAACTTAATTGCTGAAGACTACGCAAAAGGCTAGAGGCGCGCGAGAACTGAAGGGACCTTCGTGAGTGCTTCACCTGTTATCCTTCCACCTCCCAACTTGGTGACTTCAGTTCATACCCATCTAGGAGGGTTGTTCCTAGTACAAGTATTACCTATATTCTACTTTACAAACAATCTTTGATCATATGATGAATTAAAAACCTATATGGTTTTGTAGTCGAGCTGTTGAGTGCCTTGCATACCCTTGTTCTTCCCTATTCTTCATGGACTTGTGAAGAGATCCCTCTGGCATCCCCTAATTCATGCTCTTGGTTTCCAGGCCTTTTGTGTGGATTAGTCCCGGATTGTGGTTCTGTGGTCGTTCGAAGATCGAGTCGAAGTCCTCAAAGGTTTTGGTGCCTCTCTCCCCGTCGCTTGGTCGCATCTAACCTTGGTCACGTATAAAGCTAGTTATCCATTGTTCTCAACAAGTTATTCTTTATTCGTAAACCTGTTGTCATGAATATTGGGACACCCCTTGTCGATTTATATCGGTACCTATCATGTGGCATCAGAGCTTTCTTTTCATTAGATGTTCATGTGTTCTTGTTGATGTTGCTTCTGTCCTATAGTCCACAAAAATCCCTACAAAAAACCCAATGCTTTGGTAGTACTGTTATATCGTGTCGTTTCGTTTCCATCTCGTTGCTAGTTCCTCTTGTTATCTTGCACCATCATTTTTTTCTGCCCACCCTTTTGTTTCTTGTTTGCTGGTTCGTGTTAAAAAAGAGTAAAAAAAGGAGTTGAGAAGAAGTGAAAAAATGTATCATAAAAAAGAAGAAGAAAAAAGAGAGGTATATTTTGACACAAGAAAGTTGTATGTTTTGGGTGGTGTTGCGGTAGTCGTTCTTTTATCTTTTGATGCTTTGGACAACAACATTCATGCCATTCTTTGCGTGGTTTTCATCACATTGTATCAGTACTACAGCCCTCCTTTGATCAGCCCACCTAGCTCCACTAAAAGTCGTAAACCGAACCGCTCGACTCGTGAACCTTTCAACCACTTAATCACAGCTAGGTTACTACCACTTTTGCACACTCACAGTCCTTGAGAACAGGTAAGAACTTTGGTAAGCAAGTGGTGATGTTGTGTAATTCCACAAATTTTATCTATACCTTTTTTTCCACTGTTATAACATGGCAGACTCTGAGTCGAGTATCCATGGTGGTCATCATGGAGAAGAAGAACCTCCGGTTGTGCGAGCTAAGTTATGTCAACTTGGGAACTCGCTTTTGGAGGCCATGGAGAGGATGTTCAATGAACGTTTCCCTCCAGCAGGTGTAAGGGCTCCACAACATCAACATGACGAATTTGGTGATGAAAATTCTGGTTTTGAAAATGGTTTTCGTGACCCTTTTGGAGATGGTCATGGTGGCCATGGTGGTGGTAGGCGTGCTGGTCATGATGATCAGTGTGGAGGAGGAGCTCACGGGCGTGACCATGGCCGCCATGTGCACTTTTATGATGAAGAAGAAGTACATGATAATTATGATGAAGGATTTTATGATAATGAGAACCCTTTTGCAAAACATGGGCGCTTTGAGCACCATCATGATCGCTGTTGTTGTGTTGGCCATGTTGGCGAACATTGTCATCATCGCAATAGGGATGATCCGGACAACATTGCTCATGTCAAGTTAAGTGTCCCAAAATTTTCAGGAAAGGAAGATGCAGATGCATATCTTGAGAGGAGCTATGTGATCAGATTTTTAGAGTGCATAATCTCTTTGATCAGAGGTGTGTAAATTTTGCTTCTGTTGAATTCTCTAGTTATGCTCACTTGGTGAAATCAAATACATGAACATTAGCTTGTGTTGGGGCGTAATCCTATTAGCACATGGGGTGAAACGAAAAGAGTGATGAGAAGACGCTTTGTTCCATCAAGTTATCAACATGACCTTCGCAATAGGTTACAAGCATTGAGACAAGGGCCCAAATCAGTTGATGATTATTACAAGGAGATTGAGTTGCTCTTGATTTGATCGGGAATTAGAGAAGATGAAGAGTCAAAAATGACAAGATTTTTGTATGGTCTCAATGATAAAATTTCTGATTTTGTTGAGATGTTTTCATATCATACTCTGCAGGGTGTTGTGGATCAAGCTAAGCGCACCGAGAGGAAAATTCAGCAAGAGGGACATGGTCGGTCCTATGGGAGTCGATTTATCTCAGCTCCATGGCACCGACAACAACCCGGTACCTCTTTTGTTGGAGGTAGGTCTTAAGGCGGTGCAGCTAGGCTTTCCCCATTTGTTGGTGTTGCAAAGTCAACGATTTCTGCGGCTTCTTCACCTACAATTCAGCAAGAGCAACGTCGCCCCGTTACAAGTACAGTAGCACCCTCTATTGCGCCAGCGGCTGCATCATCTTCACATAACCGAGGCATTGTTTGTCACAAGTGCCAAGGTCGTGGTCATGTTGCTGCCCAATGTCCTAGTTGAAGGACCATGATTGTGAATGACCTTGGTGAATGGGAATCTGAAAGTGAACCAGAAGATGAGCCACACTATGATGAGGAAAGTGCACATGATGAGAATGAGATTCAACCCGATGAAGGTGGCAAAAATTGTTTTATTTCTCGCCGAGTGCTTAGTGTTACTCCTGTGAGATAAGAGAATGGACAGCGGCACAATCTTTTTCATACTTAAGGCATGATCAAGGACAAATTATACAGGATCATTGTTGATAATGGTAGCTGTAATAATATTGCTAGTCAAGAATTGGTTGAGAGAATGGGGTTAAAACAACGACGTCATCCTAATCCATACAAGATGCAATGGCTTAATGATTGTGGTGCGCTGCGTGTAACCAATATTGTGACTGTTTCTTTTTCCATTGGACGGTACAATGATCATGTGGAGTGTGATGTGGTGCCAATGCAAGCATGCCAACTGCTGTTGGGAAGACATTGGTTATATGATCGTGATGTTCATATTTTTGGTCGAGCCAACAGGCTTGTGCTCATGTACAAAGGGGAGCGAATCACTTTGCTTCCTTTGTCACTGGAAGAAATTTTGAAGGATGATCTTAAAAGAAAATAGCGAGAGAGCAAGAACCACTTGCGAGTGACCCACAAACATGGTGAGGGAGTGAATCCAAAGCCAAATAACACTCCACAGCTGCAAAGGACCGAGCCAAAGGAAAAAGATGGGTTAGTTATGATGGCTAGGAAAAGGGATTTAAAAGAATTGAGTGAACCCAATGCCTTGTTCTTTGTATTCCTGTACAAGGATAATTTTCTTTCCACTAACGACTTACCCTCAACTTTGCCAAGTGTTATTTTTGATGTGTTACAGGAATATGAAGATGTGTTCCCCGAGGAAGTACCATCAGGGCTACCACCAAAAAGAGGAATTGAGCATCAAATTGATCTTGTTCCTGGTGCCCCACTTTCCAACCGTGCACCATACCGCATCAATCTGGAGGAAACAAAAGAAATTCAGCGCCAAGTACAAGAGCTCATCAACAAAGGGTATGTAAAGGAAAGTCTCTCACCTTGTGCAGTTCCTGTTCTTTTAGTTCCAAAAAAGATGGCTCATGGAGAATGTGTGTAGATTGTCGAGCCATAAATAACATCACAATAAGGTATAGGCATCTCATACCTAGGCTCGATGACATGCTTGATGAGCTTAGTGGTGTTATCATATTCACAAAAATTGATTTGAAAAGTGGCTATCACCAAATCAGAATGAGAGAGGGAGATGAGTGGAAAACAACTTTTAAACCAAGTTTGGAATGTATGAATGATTGGTGATGCCTTTTGGATTGACCAATGTAGCTAGTACATTCATGAGATTGATGAATCATGTGCTTCGAGCTTTCATTGGTAAGTTTGTTGTGGTTTACTTCGATGATATATTGATTTACAACAATTCTCTTGATGAACATGTGGAATATATTAAATATGTACTTAATGTTTTGAGGAAGGAATGCTTGTATGCTAACCTTGCGAAGTGCACCTTTTGCACCGACAAGGTAGTCTTTCTTGGTTTTGTTGTTTGAAGTCAAGGTGTGAAGGTGGATGATGAAAAGATCACAGCTGTTCATGAGTGGTTGCCTCCACAAAACATGAACCAAGTGCAAAGCTTCCTTGGACTTGCCGGTTTTTATCATCGGTTTGTGAAAGATTTCAGTATCATTGCTGGCCCAATCAACGAGATGACCAAGAAGGAAGTACCCTTCCATTGGGGAGAAGCGCAAGAGAAGGCATTTCAAGATCTGAAAATGAAGTTGACAACAACCCCACTCCTTGCACTTCCAGATTTTGGTAAGACTTTTGAAATTAAATGTGATGCAAGCGGTGTAGGAATTGGAGGTGTGTTCATGCAAGAAAGAAGGCCTATTGCATATTTCAGTGAAAAGCTAAGTGGTCCAACTCTTAATTATTCAGTTTATGATAAATAATTATATGCTCTTGTGAGAAAATTAGAAACTTGACAACATTACCTTTTGCCTAAAGAATTTGTGATACATTCAAATTCAAATCATGAGTCTTTGAAACACTTAAAGGAGCAATTAAAACTGAACCGGAGACATGCTAAATGGAGTGAATTTATTGAATCATTTCCTTACATTGTCAAGTACAAGAAAGGGAAAGATAATATTGTTGCTGATGCTTTATCTCGACACCATGTTTTGTTGTCATAACTTGATGCTAGAATTCGTGGGCTAGAAAGTATCAAAGAAATGTATGCAACTGACTCATATTTTTCAGAAGCATTTTCTAAATGTTGATGGGAAAAATTCCATTTGCATAATGGTTTTTTTTGTTTCGAGCTAACAAACTTTACATTCCAGATTGTTCTGTCCGTCTCATGCTTTTGCAGGAAACACATGCTGGTGGACTTATGGGCCACTTTGGTGCCAAGGAAACGGAGCAAGTGTTGTCTGATCACTTTTTCTAGCCGTAGATGCGAAGAGATGTGGAGCGCTTGAACCCTCATGGATTATACATTTCTCTACCTATCCCTAATGTTCCATGGGAAGACATTTCTGTGGATTTTGCTCTTAATTTACAAGAGGGGGAGGGAATCAATATTTGTTGTTGTTGACCGTTTCAGCAAAATGGCTCATTTTATTCCCTATCATAAGAGCAATGAAGCGTCACATGTTGTTGAATTATTTTTCAGGGAAATTGTGCGACTTCATGGTGTGCCACAGACTATTGTTTCAGATCGTGACACCAAATTTTTGAGCTACTTTTGGAAGACCTTGTGGGAAAAACTTGGGACACGGTTGCTATTCTGCACAACATGTCACCCACAGACCGATGGGCAAACCAAAGTTGTGAACTGCACGTTATCAACATTACTGCGAGCTGTCCTAAAGAAGAGCTTGAAACTAGCGAAGAAAGCTTGCCACATATGGAATTTGCATACAACAAGGCGGTACACTCAACCACAAAATTTTGTCCATTTGAGATTGTTTATGGTTTCAAAGCCATTGCTCCCATCGATCTTTTGCCCTTGCCTCTGCAAGAACGAGTGAACCTTGATGCAAGCAAGCATGTTGAATTTGTCAAGAAGTTTCATGATCGAGCAAGAGAAAACATAGAGAAGATGACCAAGATGTATGAGAAGCGTGCCAACAAGGGCCGCAAGAAGATGGTGTTTGAAGAAGGAGACTTGGTTTGGGTGCACTTACACAAGGACCGTTTTCCTAGGCAACGCAAGTGCAAGTTGCAGCCTCGAGCCGATGGACCTTTCAAAGTACTTCGAAAGATCAATGATAATGCTTATGAGATTGATCTTCCTAGTACATATGGAGTGCATGCAACCTTCAATGTCACCTGTCTGTCTTCTTTCCTTGGATCAGACGAGTTGAGGATGACTCCTTTTCAAGATGAGGAGGGTGATGTGCCCCCGGACAACCCGATGTGTGTCGACAACTCAACCACTGGAGAGGGCCAATCCGTTACACCATTTAAAGGACCTATCACACGTAGCCGTGCAAATAAACTACAACAAGATCTAAACTTGCTCCTAGCCGAAACATATTTCAATATTGATGAGAATTATATACTGCCTAAGTCAAGTACTCTACTCTTACTCAGGTTTATACATGAGCCTACTCTGTTGGGTTGCATGAAGGATATAAAGGGTTCCACGAAGAATACCAAGATTGCTATCCATGATGAGAAGAGTTACACACACAAGAGTCAAGGTTACACTGCAAGAGTCTCAACTTCAAGCGCAAGTCTATACCAATCCGTCATGTTCCAGGGTGCATAATACACATGGTTGGAAAGCTTATCAAGTCTACTTTCCAACCAACAAACGGGGCATCATTTGAACTTCCCAATAAGGAGTTATGACTTAATTACTGAAGACTGTGCGGAAGGCTAGAGGACGTGCGAGAACTGAAGGGACCTTTGTGAGTGCTTCACTCGTTAGCCTTCCACCTCCCAACGTGGTGACTTCAGTTCATACCCATCTAGGAGGGTTGTTCCTAGTATAAGTATCACCTATATGCTACTTTACAAACAATCTTTGATCATATGATGAATTAAGAACCTATATGGTTTTGCAGCCGAGCTGTTGAGTGCCTTGCACACCCTTGTTCTTCCTTGTTCTTTGTGGACTTGTGAAGAGATCCCTCTGGGTTCCCCTAATTCGTGCTCTTGGCTTCCGGGCCTTCTGTGTGGATTAGTCCCGGATTGTGGTTCTATGGTCGTTCGAAGATCGAGTCGAAGTCCTCAAGTTTTTGGTGCCTCTCTCCCCGTCGCTTGGTCGCATCCAACCTTGGCTAGGTATAAAGCTAGTTATGTGTTGTTCTCAACAAGTTATCCTTTATCCATGAACCTACTGTCATGAAGATCTGGACATCCTTTGCCAATTCATATCGGTACCTATCACCTTCAAAATCTAGAACTAAGAAAAGTCGATTTTGCTCGAGGGATAGGACATTGATATGCTCCTAAGGAGTTGAAGAGAGGTGAACGGCGGTGGGTATAACATCACATCTTTGAGCTGCCATTTGTTGGATGCTAAGAAAACGTATGTGTTTATTATGTTCATCATTATATTATGCCTTTGCCAAGTTAGAACATTGCTTGCTATCTAGCACATGTGTTTTTTGATTATCCAATTGATATTACACATTACATGTTGCAAAGGCTAGTTTTGAGTGGTAGAATTGGCATGTTGGCATATATTTTATTTAAGTATGATTTGGCTCTTGAGTTTTTGATGTTTATTGAAAGCTAGATCATACATGCTTTTTTGGATTACCATATTGGAATATCGATTTCATTAATATTGCACTATGAGAGTATTGTTCCTTAGTAATTCAGCTTATATCAATAGCTAGCGTGTTGATTTCTAATATTACCTAGAGATGCTATTTTGCATCTATGATCGAGCCGAATGCTTATGTTTGAATTTTTCAGAATCCATGCGTGTGAGACATATGACTTCGGTGATTCATTATTGATCATACTTCAAGTGGCTAGGGATTTTTGATTCTTTGATAATTATTTTTTCAATAGCCACTTGAATGAGTATACAACTAGACATACTAGTTGGATGTTACAACTTTTCATACGACTAGAAGAAAGGATATTTTGTCCAGTGATTTGGTACACCAAGCATCTAGCTATAAAGATAGAAGAGACAAATTTTATATACTAAAATCCAGTGCTTGATTAGAAAGTGTTCAAGATAACTCTAGACCAGGCAGTTTAATCACAATTACCTGGCCGATCTAACCGAAACACATGGCCGATCCGACCAATGCTTTGCTGCCTGTCTAACTGATGCCTCCTTGCCAGTCTAATCGTAGCTACAAAGTCGGTCTGACCGGGAACAGGAACAATCTGACCACGAGTCTAATGTCATTTTGACTAGGGATTGCAGTCTGCATTAAGTAGTTGGGGACATGAGCTTAAATCTGAGTATATAGCCTATTAGTGATATGCCCTAGAGGCAACATTGGGATGTTGTATATATCACAGACTATGTTTATGATTCAGTGCTTTGTTCCTTAAAATAGACATTATTATTCTTGATCAATGAGTATGTGACTTATTCATGAGACTCTTAATGTTACAATGATACTATTTCTAAATGATCCCTGATCGTATATCATATGAGGAACAAATATGATTTAAAGATCAACATATGTATTGATTGATGATCATGTCTCATGGATCATGGTATAGAGATACCAATCAATAATATGGACATATGTTGGTGAACATATGTTGGATAGACCCGCCATGAGACACTGCAGAGATTCTATGTGTCATCAGTTGGTCTCAAGTACTGTTTATGTAGAATCCTTAGACTTGAGATGATCACGGTTCCCAACATACGTAGTAGCTTATTCTGGGATTACTAAACACTACTCCGTAACTGGGTAGTTATAAAAGTAGTTTTCGGGTTTGCTATGAAATATGTAGTAGGATGTGGATGGTCAAGATAGAATTTGCCCCTCCTTATAGGAGAGATATCTCTGGGTCCCTTGATGTAATGGATTATGGAAATGCATGGCCATGCTAGGTGATTGAGGAGTCAATCACAAGTTTATAATCCATCACGGAATCGAGAGAGCGATTGAGCTATTAAGAGGATGGCACAGGTCTCGCCTTGAGCTCAATCTATACCGTGAGGCAAAGGGATTCATACATGAGAACATTACAAGTTTAGCCGATATGATCTTTATATATACTTTGGAGGTTAATATGCCTTGCTAGGGGCCGCCATTAACAGGTTGACCGGAAAGGCGTTTCCGGGTCGCGACCAAGTATATGTGAACCTACAGGGTCGCACGCTTAACGGCTTGGAACACTCATTCGAATGTGATTCGGATGTGGGCTCAGTTCGGATAGGGATCCGAGTAGACTCCTATTGGGCTTTGGCTCACAAGGCCCAAGCAGAGAGGTCTATATATATGGAGGTTAGGGGCTGAGGGAGGTACATCATCTGTTCATCTCGAGCATAACCCTAGCTGCCACCTCCAGAGCCAAACCCTAGCCACTCCCGAGTGCTAGCACACTTGTGATCGGTGCTCCAGCCCCGTACGTGTGGATACCGGTGGAGGCGCTGCTCGTTGCGGCGTAGATTGGCGTCAACAACCGGCAGATCAGATCTGCTCCTGGTACGGCTAATCGTGTGGAGGAGACGATCTGTTCGTGGCGATCGACTACTTCCACTACTACCTCGACGCGCGTGGTTGGACCGGCTTCTCCAACTCTACTTCCGCTGCGCTGCGCGTCTAGTGGTAACGATCCATGATCCTATCTTCGCATGATGTCCTGGTGTGCGCGGTAGAAAAGTTTTGTTTTCTGCTATCGTAGTCTACGCACTATCCTTTATAGCCGAATTGATCGTATGAAATTCGGTTGATGTGTTATTAATTCAAGTTAACAATTATAATATTTCACTAGTCAAATGTTTTGAAGATCTAAGCACAATTGTTGATCGGAGAAGGTACGTTGGTGAGTTCAACTGTAAGAATCTAAATGCATTTTGTTTAATAAAGAATTACATTGCCGAATCATAGATTTAGTACTTTCAAGATATATGTTTAGATGCCAAACAATCTGAAATTGCTATGGATGAAGTGTTATAAGGCATTATGGAATTTATCAATCGGCTTGAGGGATAAATTATTTAGCCGGTTGATTCTCCTAGTTTGAATAAGGTGATTTGTCGGCCAAAGTTTGCAAGACATAAGTAATGATAATGTGATCGATAAATGTTTGAAGACTTTGGAAGAGACTAAAATGATGAAAAGAGAAGGATAGCTAAAGTCTATAATTGGAGTGAAATCATTTCAAGAGTACAGACTTGGCATGAAAAGACGATTTTACCATTAGGGTCTAAGTTCAAAGTGCTTGGTGGGTAATTACCTAGTTGATAATATCTATGTCGAGTTGTGTGAATCATTCTTAAGATATTACTGATTTGTTAGGACACTAAAAAGAGAACGGTTTACTACGCACTTAGAAGCCCACACGGCCAATAGAAATTATCGCCTTGAGACCACGTGTTCTATGCTTTTTGGCTAACAAGTTTGCCGAAAAGACAGGGATGCATTTGTTAACACCCAAATTTGACACCTAAGATGGAAAATAGGAAAACTTGGCCAGATTTGGAATAAACCGAAGCTTTTCCGAAAAGGTCAGTCTGACCGTCATTGTGTGGCTGGTCAGACCGATGGACAGTCAGACTAGAGCGTGAACTGTGGTCTGACCACAGGTATGTGGCCGGTCAGACTGGCAGCCCTAAGTCCGAGACCAGGTAAGGTAGTCCGAGACCAAGTAAGGCAATTCTCATGTTTTCTTACTTGGGCTCGAGGTTTCTGGAGTCCTAATTGAGCTCTAAGCCTAATAGGACGTGGAGAAGGCCCTGAGGCAAGATCAACCCCTTTATAAGGGCTATGGCCGATTCGATTCTAAACCCCCGAACTCAACCCCTATCGAGTCATTCTTTTACCTTTACTTTTCAGCCATGTTTTTTAGTTTATCCTAGTTTCGTCTATCTTTGTTGATTTGCACCGTAAATCATTTGCCTTCGCTACGAGAGTGCGATACCCCTTTGTAGGTTTGTCCCGTAAACCTTAAGATTTGCCCACGAGATAGATGGTTATCTTTAAATCGATCTAAATCGGCTTAGAGGATGATTTGACCTCTAAATCGGCTCCACTAGCTAGTTTTGCTCTTTTCTAAACCCATCTTGATTTGGAGTTTTTCTAGATTGAGGTGGTTGGCGACTCCGTTAACATCGTAAATCATTAGGTCAGTCTGTGTTGGCCAAAAAAGGCACCCACAATAATTGCTGAATTGATCAACATGCACGTGAAGGTGGGACAATCTATTAACAGTTCAAAACAAACGTAATATAAAGCAGTAACTCCATTTGATTCCACTCAACTAGATCTTTATTTTGTCTATAATGCATCCTGAACTCGAATACCGGGTATGTGACGCCCTCCACTTATTGAAATCTTTCAAATTACCCCCTAGTCTAAACCAGAGCGGTATTCACTTATGTGGCGCTAGGTTAGCATCCAGTTAGCGGAGAAAATTATTAAAAAAAATTAGGTCCACATGTTAGCTGTCCCTTCTTTCTTCATCTCACCCTCTCCTCTCTCCTAGAGCTGTGCTGTCACACTCAAATAGTGGAGGTGGAGCCACGGAGGAGATAATAGAGCTCGAAGCGGCAGCGACGGTGGTAGATCTTGGATAGGCGATGCGTGGAGAAGGCACTGGAGGAGGCTGATCTGGGTGGTGTGAAGCTTGACGCAATGATGCCGAAGGACGTGGAGCTCAAGCTCCAGCCTAAGCTCTTCCCCACCAAGGGCTTGATAGCGATCTCAAGCTCAGGGAGGAGCTTCTTGCTTATGCCTGAAGAGCTCCTTACCTTGACACACCTTCCTACATGAGCTCGAGGCCGTGGGCAGCTCAGTGCGACCAGGCCAATGCCAATGGGGGAGAGATGGGAGATATAGAGAGAGATGGGGGAGGGAGGTGAGGAGGAGGTTGTCCATTCACTGTGGGAACAACGAAGCTTGGTGAGGAGGCGTAGTCTAAGCTCGGTGATCGCTAGATCTGAATCGTGCGAGTTCCATGAGAGGCAGCAATTGAGCTATGCAAGGAGGGGCAGTCTGAGCTCGGTCACTGAACTCACCGAGGTAGATGGCGAAGCTTGGCTCATCGGCGGTCTCTGATCTTGTTGCTTTGAGCTTGGCTTGCACGCTGGAGCTTGGGCCTCACCACGGTCACCGATCTCATTGCATCGAGCACGCCCTGCATGACAGTGCTTAGGTCTCGCCTGCTGACTGCTCAATTACACGAGCTCCTTCTCTTTGGGTTCGACCTCACCAAGCTTCGCTACTGGCCCATCACTCCTCCACATAATGATGCCACGAGCTCCACCTCAGCGCTATCACACTGCCTCCACCATGAGAGAGAGAGAGAGCCGAAGGAAAAAGAGGAGAGGGGGAGAGGGGAAGGAAGAGTGAGCTGAAATGTGGGCCCTATGAGAGGGCTGAGGTGGACTATTTGTACACATGGCATCCTATTGTATCAAAACAAGGGTAAAATTGCTCCGTGGGGTCATATGCCAAGTATCAACTGTTTCAATAGTGTAAAATATCTGTTTTAGAGGTTGAACATATGTTTTAAACAAATCGAAGAATTGAGTGGGAGGGGGCTAAATGGACTTATCCCTAATATATATACAATGCCTTTCGGTACAAGCCATGACCCTTGGCATCTAGGTCGAACACAAACAAATTAAAGTCACTCAAATACATAGAATAAACCACAACATGTTGCAGTCAATTTTGTGCGAAGTTCACAGTGCGAAAACGACGTAAGGTTCCAAAAGGAAACTAGTTACTTCAATTTTTTAAATGGGAACTGGGAGATATTTCAAATGGGTACAACAAGTTGTTACTAAAACTGTACCCTATATCGTGTGTTTAATTTGGAATTTTGACACAGAGATATAATCATTAATAAGATATAAGACTTGGCAAAATAAATGTATTTAATTTATATTGTGAAAGTACAAATTCTAGGATGAAACGTATGTTCATATCTAACATATATATGCATGTGAACGAAACCTACCAATAACAAAGGAAAGATTTGGCAAACTAGTTTCTATCTATAGTTACGCTCTCCATCTTTGTATATAAAACACCGATCCATCCAGCTGTAAACAACACATGAAAATTTGTATATAAAGCTAGATGTGCATGAAATGTCTGCCGGCAGAGCACGCGATCTCGGTTAGTTTCACACATTGCCGAACGAGCATAAATAATATATAGTGTCTAAATCCCCAGGGATGTACAACAGCACACAAGCCATAGTCCACTAAACATACAACACTCTTCTTGCCCTAATCTCCTTGTTCAAAGGGAAGGCGGCCATGGACTGGGCTTCACTCCCAGCAGACCTCCTCTTCTCCATCTCCAGCCATCTACGCGAGCCGGAAGACTTTGTCCGCTTCCGTGCCGTCTGCCCGCAGTGGCGAGCCGCCGTGTCGCATAAGGAGCACGCCTTCTTCCAGCCTTGGATCATGGCGAGCCGCTGGCTTGAGGACGAATATTCCGAAAACGTCCTCTTCTATTCGCTCTCCGCACTGAAAACAATCAAGGTACGTATCCCTGATATGAAGGGCAAGCGTGTTGCTGCGTCTGGCTCCGGCCACCTCGTCGCCATTGACAAAGATGATGACTTGTCCGCTGTGCTCATCAACCCGCTTTCCGGGAAGACCACGGCGCTGCCTCGCTTGCCGGAGTTCTTACACGACAATGGTGCTCACGGTTGGGTTACTGGTGAAGGGGTCATCACCGTGGTGCTCAACAATTGGATGTGTGAAAACATGGCGTTATGGTACCGTGGCGGTGGCATCACTATGAAGGGCTGGGCTATAGTACCTTGGAGGAAGTTGAGGTTGAGGATGCCATACTACATGAGAATGCTTGGAGCCTATGGTGACCAGATGGAGATGCATCTGACAGACCTCGGCGGCAACAACGACGACAGCTTTATGCTACTGCAGGAGACGCACAAGGTTGAGTTGCTTGGTGCCTGCTGGCCTGGGTCAGACGAGTTGTTCAGGGCAACTAGTCCATACCATCACGAATGGTTCTCGCTGTACAGGATGGTCGGACAGGAGGAAATCCCAGTCCATGACATCGAAAATGCCGTAGTAGTTCAGAGCCGTGACTCGTGCACCCGCACCTACATGATCCCAGCGAGCCGTGACTTTGCTGCACTCGGTAGCAGAAATGCCTTCTACTACCTCTGGAAGCAGTTCGATGCTGGCGGCTCATACAATGCACTGTACAAGAAGTGCTTAGCTAGCGAAGAGTTAACCTTCGTGAAGCGGCTACCAGAAGATTGGAAGTTGTCGGACGAGTGGTTCATGCCAACTTTAAAGTACTAGTTCATGTAAATAACACTCAAATTTGATTGAATGGTTTGCATCAATGTTGGTTTTTCATTTCATATTATGTTCATTTCGTGTTCATGTAATACCACTGAAATTCAACTATTTTTGTTATAAGTGACTCAAATATTGTTGTCTATTTTTATATTATATATTTTATATACTTATTATCTTGAGCACTTGTATCTGGGGTTTGCAATTTAGTTTTGCACATTTCTGCCGGGGGTACCAAAAAAAAATTCAAATATTTTGGAACCTTTTTAATTTGAACAAATTTTTATTGAATTTGAATAAGTTTTGCTAAATTCAAAAAAAAAGTTAAAATTGAAATATTTGGATGAAATATTTGGAAATTTCAAACCGAAATCGCAAATCCTGCTTGTGCCTCCTTTCTTATTCTCTCTGCTCACGCATCACCATTTGAAACATCCACTACTACAAAAATAATTTTTCTGTACGAGGGCCCCAATAGATTGCAGACGGATCATAATTAATCGCGTATGCGAAAATCGACCTCCATTTTTGCATGCGGCTCCTTAAGAGATCCGCATGCAAAAATCTATTTTTGCAGACGGGTCTCTTAAGGGGCCGCATGCAAAAATAGACTGATTTTTGCATGCGGTCCTCTTAAGGGGCCGCATGCAAAAATAGATTTTCGCATGCGGATCTCTTAAGTGGTCCGCATGCGAAAATACCCTCCTCTTCTCCATAGATATTTTCTTCCCTTCTCTTTCTTTTCCCTCTCAACACTTCAAAATTTTTCACTTCACCTCTCCCCTCTCTCTCGTTCTCTCCTCTCCCTCTCTTTCTCTTCTTCTCCTCTCTCTCTCACCGGGCAGCAGTGGGCGCCGGGCGCCAGGCAGTGCCGCCGACGAGGAGGCGCCGGGAACGAGCGGCGCCACCACCACCGCCGGCCAGGAGTGCGCCGCCCCCGCGTGGCTCGGTGAGCGCGGACTCCGGCGGCGGTGGTGGACGAGGGCCATAGCGGGGGCGGGCGTGGGCGACGGCAGCGGCCCTCCGCCGCCCGGATCCGCCAGCGGCCGCCCTCCCCCTCCCTGATCTGGTGACGGTGGCCCTACCCTGCCCCGATCTACCGGCCGCCGTCCTCCCCGCCCGGATCCGTCGGTCATCGTCCTCCCCCGTCCCGATCCACCGGCGGCCGCCCTCCCCCGCCCCGATCCACCGGCCGCCGTCCTCTCCCGCCCCGATCCGCCGGCAACGAAGGGAGGAGGATGACGACGAGGGCCGCGGCGACGGGAGGAGGACAACGTCAATGGCGGTGGCGACAGGAGGATGAGGACGATGGCAGCGGCGGCTGGAGGATGAGGACGACGGTGGCGGCGACTGAAGGACGAGGCCGGCGGCGGTGGCGGTGTATTTTTTGATTTTTGGAATTTTTATTTTTTTTTGCGATTTTTCTTTTTCGCATGCGGTCGGCTTAAGCGCCCGCATGCAAAAATTGAATTTTTGCATGCGGTTGCGCTGGCCACATGCGAAAATCACTATTTTCGCAGACCTTTTCTCGCATGTGGGCTGGCCAACCGCATGCGAAAATCGATTTTAACCGTTTGGAAAAATCATATTTGTAGTAGTGATCATTTTTTAAACCCTGCCAGCTCACCAGCCATGGTCACGAACACTTCTGCGACGATCTCTCCTCCTCTTAGTTACTCCCTCCCTAAGGCATTAATCAGTCTTAGCCATGGTTTTTGTGAATGAGAAAGTGCGATTCTTCTTGTGATGAATTTATGCCTGAATGTATAAAGATTGTTGCTGCTTCCGTGAGTCTGAGCAGCTTTGCAATCTCTAGCTAGAGTTGTGAATGTAGGATGTACTTCTTATGGACATTAACTTAGCCTATGCATGATCACCTTATTTGCTTATGCGGACATTGGTGAGTACCGTCCTGTCGAGGATAGAGCCATTATTGTCACATTTACTCGAGTTGGCGTTGTAGTTTGTCGTGATGCCGACGAGCTTGAAACAGGAGAGCTGCAGCACATCCACTACTACAGAAAAGTTTTTTCTGTACGAGGCCCCCAGTTGATTTCAGACGGGCCGTAAGTGGTGCTGCCTGAAAAAACCGGTCCACCAGGACCCGGTCATTGCCCGCACAGGATAATCTATTATCCCTGCGGGCGTCTTAACACGACCACACGCGATAATCTCCATTATCACGTGCGGGATGCTTAACGCAACCGCACATGATGATGCATGCCATATATTGCCCCTAGCCCGAGCTTGCCCCATTTTTGCGTGCGGTCGGCTTAAGCCACCCGCACGCGATGGCCGCCCCCTATATAAGGTATGGACGGGCTCCGAAAATTTTGAAATCCTGGAGAAATTTTCTAAGCCCGCTGCCAGGCTACCAAAATCCTCCACCGCCGCCTCCTCACCGACCGCCTCCTCACCGACCACCACCGCCTCCTCTCCTTCTCGCCAACCGCCACCGCTTTCTCTCCTCACCGCCTTTGGCCTCCTCCTCACCCTCGCTGCCGGCCGCCTGCTCCCCTTGACGCCACTGCCTCCTCCACGACGCCGCCTCCTCCTCCTTGACGCCACCGCCTCCTCCACGACACCGCCTTCTCCTCCCCGATGCCCCCTCCTCCTCCACGACGCCGCCTCCTCCTCTACGCCGTCGCTGTCGCCTCCCTGCCGCCGGCCTCCTCCTCCCCCTCGCCTCCAAGTCTTCCACGCCGCCGCCGGTGGCCTCCAAGTCCTCCTCGATGTCCGCGCCTCCTCCACGCCATCGTCGCTGCCTCCCCCTCCCCGCTGCCTCCAAGTCCTCCACGCTGCCGGCCTCCCCGAACATTTTGCTACTGTACCATTCAAAAAAAAGTACAAGTGCGTAGATCTTCCCAAACGGCTAGCATGTGCTAGGGCGCCTGCAAGAATCTATTATCCCGTGCGGTATACCGACCGCACTGGATAATCCATCTTTCTGTGCGGTCGGTATAAATGGACCGCACAGGAAGATGAATTTTTCCGTGCGGTTGGGCCGCCCGCATGCGAAAATATTTATTTTCCTAGACACCTGGGTGTAGGGTGTAGACAGGCAAGACCTCCGCATAAAAACCCCTTTTTGACTGCATAGAAAAATCATTTTCGTAATAGTGTTATCGGTGAGGTTGCCGTGTGGTGGAGCTCATCCTTCGGTTCCTTTGGCGGGCACTTAGGATCAGGATTCTTAGGGTTTAGGGTAGCTAATCTCATACTTAGGTTGTTACCAGTGTATTGGGATTTTCTTTCCTTATATATGCGTGCGTTAAGGGGATCGGGGCCAGGTGAGTCCGCGACGTGGATGGTGCGTCCAATCAATGCGCTTTAAGGAAATTAATCATGAGTTAATCACACTAATCACGTGGACCAACTAGTCGAAACGGGCCACGTGATTCTCTCGGTTTCTTTAGCCGAGAGATTATTTCCCAACAGCGAAGTGCAGAGGAACCGATCAAGTCGTCTGCACAAATTTTGGCCCTGAGCATTGCGTTGTTCATAGAGAACGAGAGGCCAAATCAGATGTGTTCCTGTCATGAAATAATACACGTTTTTTTTCTCCACAGGCAAAAGAGAAAAGGTTCAGAATAATGCTTAAAGTAACCGAAGTGGTATATAACTGAAATTACAATTGTACGAAACACTACTACAAAAATGCTTATTGCTGCTGGCGGCCAAAATATATTTTCACCGACAGCCGGCAGCACCGCCAGCGACTAAAGGTTAGTGAAAATACTCTATTTTCATGGGCGGTGATTTGCCACTTGCAAAAATCTATTTTCGCTGGCGAATATCTTAAAGGCACTTGTGAAACACTACTACACTTAAGCCACCAACCACGAAAAACATGATTTTCACAAGCAGAACGCTTAAGCCACCTTCTAGGAAAAAAAATTTGAGTGTGCAAAAAAAATGCGGTGATCCAAAATCCCCCTACCCCCTAATCCAAAATCACCTGCCACCTAAGTCATTCATCAAGTCATCAATCACAAATACATTCATCAAGGATCATAAATTCATCACAAATCATAATCCATTCAACAAATTCATTCACAAACCTTATTATCCATTCACAAATCAAAAGTTCATCACAGAGAGAGATCAGAAGGAGACATGAAAAAACCTAGAGCCCTACATCGCCTACCGTGGCCGCCATCGCCATGGCCACGCGCTCCGGATCTAGAGTTGCTTGTACCTCGATGCTGGCCTCCTACCGCAAGTCCGTCAAAGCCACCTCTAGATCTGCATTCGCGAGGGGGAGCTCGGCCGGTCGGCGGTGGATCCACTGCTCCGTGGCCCATTGACGCCGGACCCGCCACGCCTCGCCACGCGTCGGTACCGCCAAGCCCCACCACGCACGGTTCCCCTTGCCGCCACCACACGCCGTCGCCGCCACCTCTGAGCACGATCACCGCAGAGCCCTGCCACGCACGGTTTCCCCTGCAGCCATCGAGCCCCCTCCCGTACGCTACCACCGCCGAGCCTCGCCATGGCCCAAGGCTCCCCTGGTCGCCGCCACCATGGCTCGATTCTGGGAAAGGAGAGGGCGGATCTGGGGGAGGAGAGGTGAGGTTGAGGAGAGCTGAGGGAGAAAAGGAAAAAATACCTCCGCCAGTCTTTTTATGATTGTCAGTCTTTTTGCTAATTCCCATGACCTTTTATGATTGTCAGTCTTTTTGCTGGCGGTGGCCCTCCGCCAGTAAAAAAAACTATTTTCGCAACCAGGGTCCTAAGAGCACCGCTTGCAAAAATACCTCTATTTTGGCAAGCTGTGCTCTTAAAACCCCGCCTATAAAAATAAATTTTTACTGATGTGGCTATGTTTTTAGGGTCTCCTGTTATTTTTACAAGCGAGGTTTTTTAGTCGGTCAGTAAAAGTAAATCTCAAGTGCCATGAAAAATTATTTTTTTAGAAGTGAAAGTTAATATTGTATAAAACCAAACATGAGAAATTTATGTACTCCATGGTATAGAGAAGCTAGGAATATTATTTTGGTTGAATCATAGTTTAGAAGATATTTTGTCGTGGTTAATATTTTAGAGCCGATCTATATATACCTGAGTGATAATTCCGTCAGCTGAGTTGTTTGTGCGTGTCGATCCAAGTAACCACTAGCAAGATTGTGATCTCTAATTCCATCTTATTTTCTTATTAAGAAGGAATTATGCAATTGGATGACTGGAAATATTCTTCGCTGGTAAAGTATGATTGTATATGTTGTCTGCATTAGGCTGTGTACCTAAATTAATTAGTGTAAGAATCTGGAAGACATTCGTGATGTCATGATCGCATACCAAAGATCCATGAATGTTCTTAATTTGATGGCAATTTGAACATAGTCAAGTACACTCAGTTACTTACGATGCATGTGTCTATTAATCTCGACAATATTATAGGTCACGTAGGATGACCAGGCTCTCATTTTTTATGCATTTTATTTTGATAGAACAAACTAAAGGATAGCAGAGAAGAAATAGGCATCGAAATTGAGCCCAAGAGGACAGAGGAACTTGTTATCAAATCAATAGAGAGGAAATAGGCATAAGAAATGTGGGCTCGATCAGTTCGTTCGTGCGAATTTTGAGCACAATATGGTTATTTCTTGATTGATTCTAATACTCCCAGAAAAGTTCATTTGACCATAATCACAACGTATTAAACTACAGTTAATTGTTAATTGCGTACTACTCTTTCTGTTTCATATTATAAATCACTTTGATTTTTTTTCTAGGTTGACCAAATTTGTAGAAAAGTTTAGAAACATTTTACCACATCAAATTAGTTTCATTATATGTAACATTGAATATATTTTGATAATATATTTACTTTTTAAGAAAATGTTCCTCTGTCTTTTCTATGAATTTGGTCAAACATAGGAAAAAGTAAAAGCTACTTATAATATGAAACAGAGGAAGTAGATATATGCATAGAGACCTGATCTGACAGCTAAATTAATATGAAGGCACCACTAATGTTGTAGTTTGTAACTTGTATGATCGAATAGCAATAACTAAGCCAATCAAAGGGAAGGTGAATAGTTGAAGTACCTACAAACCGAAAACTTTTGCGGAATAAAAGTTACCCTCATTGCCGATGGAGATTGGTCTGACCGGACTAGATGTGTCGTCCTGACAGCCTGTAGACATCCGGTCTGACCGCACGATCTCGCAGCCATCGCATGTCACCGTCGCCGGTCCAACCGTCGTGGTGCCACTGGTTTGACTGGACAAATGCCATCGGTCTAACCGCCGGTATCTCACCNGTATCTCACCGGTGTAACCGCCATACCCGAGCAAAAGACAAATTGAAGATCTCTCAAAGTAGATTAAACTTTATTACTTCTATTCATATTTACAAAGTGCAACAACAACACTCCTCTCACAAATCTAAACTAAACTCGAAACCTTAACTTTTCTCTAAACTCAACTATCACAAAATTGATACAAAGAGGCATCAACTTCCCTCTCTATTTATACCCAACGTAGGCAGCCTAAAGCCACAAACCCAACTTGTACAAAAAGTCCTAATCCACTAGGAAACCTTCTCGTACAAGAAAAAAGTTTACAAACTCCAATCATACCAAATTTGGACTCCTTCCAAATTCGACTCCTCATCCCATACACATACTATCTCCCTATCGTATATTACATGGAATCTTCACCAACCACGTGCATTGTTCTTTAGCCTAAGCATCTGACATGATATCCTGATCGTCCGGACGTCATCTTCTCCCAAGTTGACTCCCGATCTATCACGGCAATGCTCTCCCGAGGCATCAAGAGACACCTACACATGAATCAAACAAGAAACCATATCCAAGCACAAATTCTCTCCAACTTGACCCAACATTAGCAAACAACACTATTACATACGTATAGAAATCATCTAGAAATCATAAATATGAGATAATCACGAGTATCCAAATAAACAACTCAAAACCGAAACCGACACAAAGCCGGCCGGCCAGACCGTCGGGCTGGCCGATCTGACCACTCGCACAACGCCAGTCTAATCGGCCCAGCCTGACTAGTCTGACCGCAACCATCAGACAAAAATCCCTGAAAATCATCTGAAAACACTAATCATCATCACCCCGGTCTGACCGGTAAACAACCCCCGGTCTGACCGGCTACAAAACCACTTCGCCAATAATCTCTAAATATCAAACCAATAATCTCACATGCCAATTCTTTATCATAGAATAATAATCAAAACAATTTAATTTCACAATCTTCCCTTTAATGAACACATTGACAAACCTATCAAAAATATTGTTTTGGTGTTTGGAAAAATAAAAACAAAGAAGTGGTAAACAACATCGGAGTGCTCAAAATTCAAAAGAAATCTTCTCCTCCTTTTGAAAAGAAAGACATTTTCCTAAATTGAAAAACATGCACATTATGTATCTCTTCTCCCCCTTTTGACAATGATTTCATCAAGCATTTGCATTATATTCATCATATTATCAAGAGATTACAAATATATCGAGAGCTATTCATATACAGGTGCTGCAATATAAAGAACACGTAGTCATCAACTAGATAACAAGCATGCACTGTAGTATAATAATGAACCAAAAATATTACAAGTAAGATCAAGTCAACAATCAATATTCATGATTTCAAATGATTTATAATGCAACATATTGACTATAGTACATAGATTAAAAGAAAAACCCATACACATATAACCATTACATTATTATTCATTTTCAAATTGACTCCTTAAAAGAACAATAACCAAGAGACTTTCAGCATTTATTTGAGCTTTTTTGCTCACTTTGATATTGAACATTAAAATCTTTCAATTTTTTCGGGTACATCCTTGTCGTCAGGATTGTTTCCAAGGATTCGGCACCCATTATTTTTCTCATCGTGAATACGTCCTTGTCGTTAAGACTATTTCCAAAGATTCGGTATTCATTTTTACTTCTCTTCAAAGTAAATACGAGCAATATTTGCACTTGTGGAATTTGGAACAAACAAAGAGCAAGTTGAGGAATAACAATCCAACAAACATATATATAAGAATTAATCATCCAAACTAAGCACTAACTTCAACATTGCATATTTTCTTAATTCAAGTAAAAGAATTTATGTCATGCATCATTTCCCTTAAAAGCAATATCTAAGCCTCATGAAAAGAATAGAATGCATACAAGTTATACTAGCGACAAATAGATCGTAATCATATTGCTAGGATTCACATGAATATACAATGGGCATATAACAAAGCTCTTTTTTGTTTTAAATTCAGATTTGCTTGATAAAACCAAGAGCACAAACTCCCCCTAAAACATGCCAAAAGGGTGAATAACTCCCAATTCTCCACGAAGAAAAGCAAAGCGAGAAGCATCCAATGGTTTAGTGAAAATATCAACAAGTTGCAACTTTGTATTCAAAAACTTTAATTTAACATCTCCTTTCTCAACATGATCCCTCAAAAAGTAAAAGCGAATATTAATGTGCTTTGTGCATGAGTGTTGTATAGGATTCTAAGCAATATTAATAGCACTTGTGTTATTGCAAAAGAGAAGAACTTTCTCAAAAGCAAAACCATAATATTTCAAAGTCAATATAAGCCAAAGAATCTGAAAACAACAACTAGTAGCAGCAACATATTCAGATTCAGCTGTTAATTGAACAACACTAGATTGTTTCCTAGAAGGCCATGCAATCAATGAAGTATCAAGAAAATGACATGTTTCACTGGTACTTGTTCTATCAATTCTACAACCGTCAAAATCAACATTGGAATATCCACTCAAGTATATAGATGATGAAGTAGATGTTGGTATTTCTTACGTTCATAGATAAATCCACAAGCGCACGGATACTGTTGTAGCACTTCACCCATGAGTATTCCCAAAGGTATCGTATTTATATTTTCGCAGGGAAGGCGGCGGTGTAAAGACATAGTTTATATATCATTAATCAATCTATAGTTAACTCACCATAGTCTAAATACGGGGGTTAGGATAAATATGATTAAGGGCAGTGGACACACAAGAGATTTACCTGTACGATACAACTGTACTTCTATACTAATCAGTAGAGACTATGATTAAGAGCAGTAGAGACTACGATACAACTGTACTTCTATACTAATCATGTCTAGTATACACTTAACTTATACATGCTTATAACATATGACTTAGTTCCAAGAACCTAGGTACTATTGAGAGATCACTCCCTACTGGTCTGCCAGCATGGTTATGACATTTACGCACTCTTATGTCATACCCGAACGTGGAGGAATACAAAGGACGAACAGGACTGTCACCACCTGTCGCCTACCTCACTTTTTGTGGGGCACACTCGCATCCAATGATATTTTTCTAACCTAAGTACCATGCTTATGCTAGTAAATAATGTCACTAACTCCCCTAGGGCTCCAACCCTTTGGATGGACAAGTTACAGCTAGAGCAACCTATAAAGATCATTGGACCGTTACTGTAACATAGATCAACTAGCCTACGTTGAAGCAGATATACAAAGTATATTCTACTCATAGAACATATACTCAATAAAGAAATACATACACTATGAGCTAAATTAATAAAAAAGATAATTATATTAATTCAACTATAGTCTTACGAGAAGAATAAAATACTAAAGACATACCGGAATCTCTGAGAAGACTATAGAACCGAAGCTCTAAGCTTATTTCTACTAAAACTATAGGGAATACAATGGATAGAGAGATTTGCTCCTTGAGGTGTGTGTTGCAAGTGAAGAGAGTGAGCTCTATTTATGGCTAACTTATAACGGTTATTGAAGACGGTTAATCCCACAACCACCATTAGGAGTCAACCAGGGATCGCCACATAGAGGGTGGAAATGAGAGGTGGCTATGGCGGGGTTCGATCGAACCCCTGGCCCCACCTCTCTCCACCGCCTTTCACTAGGGACTGACTTGTGGGCCCCTAAGGCGGTGCACGGTGGTTTGGTCCCACTTTAGGTCGGTTTTGCCTAACTTGTGGGCCCCTCAATCCGTGCGCTCGCACGTGATTTGCCGGAAGTGTATTTCTTTGCATGTCGGCTTCATTTCTCCTTCACTTTGATGTATATTCTCTGCATACATGTTAATTCTCCAAGTCTAGTACAATTACATTATTTATTATTGATATATGTGTAAGAAATGCTAATTCTACCTTTATTTATTATGGTAGTTGGCGGTCGAAATTGGTATTTAACGACCATCAACAACACCCCCAAGCTAAACCTTTACTCGTCTTGAGTAAAGGTAAAACTTAGGTTGTTGATCAGGAGTTGCTACCATGTTTTATTTCACATTAGTACTATGCCTACAACATATCCTTATACCTAGAATTTGAATAAGTTGACAATAGTACTTTTACCTTTATTACCTTATTCCTCATGGGGCTTGTAGCTTCTACTCATCTTGGGTGGTTGAGAGATAGAACAGATCATAGAGCACCAATCACTTACTCTTTTTGTTCAACTTTCCTTCCAGTGGCTTTCAAGAATTTTCGCAATTAAAACCAAAGTTCCTCAAATGATACTCACAATCGCTCAATGTGTTTAATATTCCTCACCAAGGTATAATGTTGAATTTTACTCATCCTACTCAAGATTTATATGTGGAGCTCAAGGTAGGGATAAAAAATATGACAATACTTGTATCACATATATTGCAATATATTGCAAAATCAAAAAGAGGATACATGGAGAAAACAAATCATACAATTTGATCAAGATGTGCAAAGTGTATGGCTATATGGTGGAGGGTGTATGTGGTACTCCTTTGTCATAATCTCCCTTTTATTCCTAACTAGAGATGTGGCTAATTTTCTCTTCTAACTATTTTTCTCATGCTACTCAAGAACAAAAGTAAGCAACACTTATTTTCTCTTTTTTCTCATTTTTTTTCTTCTCATGATGATTGAGAATATTTTCTATTTTCTACCTTCTTTTTTTTCTACAGCCATCTCTTATTGCAAACTACTAGGAGAGACATTTTGACTGACATGATGGAGTATTTTTTTGTTGGATGAAAACGTTGCTAACCCCTAGTGTAGAGGTCAAACAACTACGGTAGGTGTATGTCATGTTTTTCTAACCTCCAGTGTAGAGATCAAGCATATATGGTGGGTGCACGTGAGTGGGTATCTTGATCAAGAAAGCATGAAGAGAATCTCACAAGGGTCACAACAATTTAAAAAAGCTCTATGCAATGACAAGCAACATATGTATATAGGCGATTCAATAAGATCTTCATATGGCTCTGGTGAGAATTTATCATTGAGGAACTTATAATTTTTTATTCTTTTGAAAAACAAAGACTCGGATTTCAAGTATCACTTGGAAGAAGATCATAGAAACTCTATTTCACCATCTCATAACCCACAACAACCTAGACTTAGATTATGCATATGCAACCCACAAGTTTCAAGTTCAAGGCAAAGATTTTTGACCAATAGACTCAAAACTAAGGTGAAAACTAAGTTGTAAACTAAGCATTAGCGAGAAATAAGAACAGAGCAACTATTTATCATTTCAACAAGGGAAACTATAACATTCATACCGCATACGGAGAGCAAATATTTTTGGTATTTTTGTGTTTTGTAAATTTTTATTATTTTTTTTATGATGCAATGCAATGACAATAATATACAAGTTACCTTAGTGGAGGAGGCACTCCCACAAGCTAGTTTCCTTTTCATGGTGCGTGACGGGGATCGAATCCCTGTGACCGGAAGTAGGCCAACATATCGGCCTGATTCTACTGCATGGTGGCATTGATGTTTGCCAACTAGTCGTCAATATGTTGCTGCCATGAGTGGGGCTCTTGGACTTGCTGATTTAGAATGTTGTGCATCTCATTGGTCCGGAGATTAAGCTCTCCCAGCTGTCGAGTGACATCCACAAATCCTCGTCCGAAGTAATGAAAACTTCGAGATGAGAAATAGTGACATGCACTGGACTGTGGAGGCATTCCACTGGAGCTGGAGGAGTGGTCTGCACTGAGATATCACCCCAGAGTCTATTGATGGGATGCTCCCACCGACCACTTCTTGCAATTGCCCACGCAGAGCTCCTTGCTCCATATGTTGGCAGCGGTTGGTCCTAGCCGGGTGTGTACCTAGGCTGGCTCCAATCTGCTTGTGGGTACTACGGCTGCTGTTGTGGCTGCTCCGTGGCAGCATTCCTAGACATGCTCCGAGTTGTCCTACCAGAAACACTGCTCCTTTGAGCCCCCTCTCATGGTACGAGTGGAATGGTTAGCACCTGACACTTACACAAATGAATTCCGGGTTAGGTAACGGAATCTCATTTGTATATCCTAGGAAGAAAAACAAAAGAGAGGCATTTGGACCATGTTTCAAAGTATGCCCTTACATAAGATAATCCTTGTTAATGATGGAGTGAGGTTGGGGAATGTCTATAATTGGACCATTCCCCAAAGCTCCGACTTTAACAACAGTTCGAGTGATTAAAGAAGTTCACTCTGTTAGTCCTACCATCTTGAGTTGTTCTAACCATTGTATTATCATGGGTTTGACAGGAGAGATTTTAATCATTTTAGTCATGGCATACAGGATTTTCAACTCATCATTGCGGATTGGCTTAACATCTTCCCGAGGAAATATGGTAAATGCCAACCACTTGTGAATCAAGTGTACGGTGGGATTGTGAATGCCATTAGCTCATGGTTTTCCACATACAATTTCTTCGAAAATGCAATGCCAAAAGTCGCTTCTATTGTAACCTGAAGTCGCAGACTCCAACTCAATAGAGCACTTCTTGTTGAATACCAGATGAGTACTAAGATCCTTCCATGTGAAATAGTATTCCGTCCTAAAAAATCAGAACATAATACCCTCTCCCATGACTCGCAAAGTACAGAGAAATTGTATGGTGAGAAAATGTGAACCATGATCATCTATAGGCACAAAGCCTTCCCATCCTATAGCTCGCCACACATTAGCAAAATCCACATCCATACCTATTTTGACGAGCAGATCTAGGTCGTATGCTCGTGTGTGAGCGAACACACGATCCTTGAGGATGGAATAGGCTTGTCCCTTCTAGTCACCTTGCAGGTCCAGCTCGGTGTCAGGATGGAAGTTCGCCTTGCCTTGATCCTCGTCCATGGGCGCTTGGACATAGGATTTTGCTTGCTCTTCTCTCAGCACGTACTCATTGGATGGGCACGCACTCGAGCTATGGGAATGGTAATATGTGCTTGAACTTGCAGCTCGCTTCATTGTGCTGAGGAAGCGTTTTGTGCTCTTCTTCATCCTGCACACACGATCAAAGAACGCACAAGAACACTTGAAAAATGGGTTACGTTAGCAAAATCCAGTTAGCCGTCCAAGAGTTAGTCATTCTTCTAGAACTTGGTTGCCACCATAAAATCATCCTTGTGGGTAATAACACTCCACAAAAATTGTTCTCGTGGGCGAGAATGCACCACAAAAATCGTTCTTGCGGGGTAATGACACCACTACAACACATTCTTGTAGTTAGCACTTAAGGTGACCTTGGAATGCAAGAGAAAGAGAGAAGCAAAGTTTTGTTCTCAAACTTGATACAACAACATGAGAGAAACTATAGGAGGAGGAAAGAATCCAAGGACAAACAAATGCAGCTTGGTTTGGGGAAAGGTGAACAAGAGCCATGGGGTAGCTTTTATAAGGGAGAGCCACCCCTGGTTCGGCCGAACCAGGGGTTCGGCCGACCCCTTTCGGCCTCCCTATGTGCACTCCTTTCAAGGCAACAATAATGGCACTCTCCACTAAATAAAAGTGAAAGATTGGTTCCAAGAAAGATGCCAATTCAGACCACTTCAAATCCCCAAGGGGTCCCAAGAAGAAAAGATTAGAGGACCACCTCACATGCCTCAAAAGTTTTAAATTAGTGGGTCTTCATTTGAAGAGAGATTAGCCCACAAACTTTGTCGTATCTCAAATTTGGTTTTTAGCAAAAGGATTTTGAAAATGCAAAGGGTTGAAAATTCAAATATGATTGGAAAAAGAAAATATGCAAATGCAAATTGAAAAATCAAATATGCAATTTAGAAAATAAATATGGGATAACTATCGAGTTTACCTTTCGGCGGAGGACTCATTATTTTAAGTCCAACAAGCGAGAGTTCTCCGTTCTATTTAATTTGTTGCAATGTCTGGCTCCGGAGATGTTGAGACGGATGACTGCAGTTTCTTGACTCACCACACTCTTTTAGTCTTCCTTGGTTTTGCCGGTGTAGACGACTCTGCGGACTTCGAGGGCTACGGCCTTGGCTGCACCCCTTGCCTTTTGGCGTCTTGACATTTCGGTATTGGAGAGAGAATTCCCTCTTTAATACCTCCTACATGAAAGCCACAAGGTTGTCCTTCCTTGGGGTGTCACTTCGATCTCATGGATATTTTGCTTGTTCGTCCCGTACTTGATCTTGAACATAGAGCATTGCTCTTTCTTGGGCTGGAAATCGAACTTCTCCTCCTTGTCATTAATATGGAGTCGGATTTCTCTTGCTCCCACATAAATGCGTGTGTCTGTGGTGCTCAGGAATGGACGCCCAAGGATAAGTGTTGTATCCTTGTCGATGCCCATGTCCAATACCACGAAATCGATGACAACGAAGCAACCCCGGATTCTCATAGGAATATCTTCGGCAATTCCCACTAGGTAATGGACCATCGAATCGGCCGGCTGCAGCATCATGAGTGCAGGTGAGAGAGTAGTGAAGTTCAATTGATCAATAACTACCTTGGGCATGATGCTGACGCTTGCTTAAAGGTTGCACAAGGCGTGGTCGAGGTGTTGTGTCCCGATAGTGCAATTGATCGTGGGACACCCCAGATCTTTCTTCTTCTCAGGAAGTCGATTGAGTATAGCTACTGTGGAGATTATGGGTACCGGATACCCTCATGGCTAACTTATCCGACTTACCATAGGGGATAGGTTATGAGTCATGATTATGTAAACCGGCTTAGGACTTGGGTATTACGTTACCATTGTGATAAGGTAGCGGCTTATAGTTCAAAGTTGGTAAGATTGAGGAGTCCGACATAGAGTGTGATTAGGTCTCCGACTTGTAAGCCTACCCTCCAAGACTATATAAGGAGGGCAGGGCATCCCTTGAGGGATAGAGCGAATATAGCGAAAATACACAAACTCACGAGGACACAGATTGAAAGAGATCAAGAGATCAATAAACCACTCGGCGGATCGAATCCCCGAAACAGGAGTAGGGTATTACCTCTCGTTGAGAGAGGGCCTGAACCTATCTAAATCCCTTTGCATACTAACCCATCATGTTTGGCGCTTGATTGCTACCCCTAGTTTCTTATTGCTGAAACCAAGTTTTGACAGTTGGCGTGCCAGGTAGGGGCAGTGTGTCAAGTTTTCTTCTTCATCTCGCCGATTAGCGCGATGGGATCTTCATCAGGCATCGACGACTTCGCTTTCCCTCCGGGGCAGGCGTTTCGTTTTGGCAGCCTCAACTTCGTCACCGACAAATTCGGCAAGATCTCTTTCCTTGACTCGGATTCGGACCAGTCGGGAAGGGGAAACCACTTGGCACCGTTCAAGTTACCAAACGACGCTGAGATCTACCACAATCTTCTATCTTCCGAGTTGGAATCGATCCACTTGGGAGAATTGTCATCATCATCATGCTGCGATCCGGGCTCAAGGGAAATCGCTGTCATACTTCAATCGCTCGGGTCGTGCTCATCTACGGAGCTCGCGGAGTACCTCAGCTCTTCTGACTTCGACGACCTCTACGACATCTCCACGAATGACTTCGACGACTCCAATTTCGACAAGGACTACGATCCGATGTTCTTCAACGTCCTCATGGCCGAAGTAGCCGAGACCGACTCAGCCATGACTCGAAGGGTTGCAGAAGAGGAACGAGCCAAGTTCGAGCTAGAGCGCAAGCGTATGGAGGAGGAGAACAAGCGCAAGGAGGAGGAGCTCAGGCGAAAAGAAGAAGCCGACAAGAAAAGACGAGATTTGAGGGCGACAGGGCGCTCCGCCCGCGAGGCCATATTCTAGACACAAGTCGACAACGCCAACATCTTTCTCACGCCTCAACAAAACGCTGTCGCTGCCCTCACCCTCATCGATACCGTCATCGAAGCGGCACCCGCTGTGGTAACACCACTTCTAGACAAGATCAAGACCATCGTCGCAGCCACAGCCAACAGCGCTCCCTCTAGCTCCACGCGGAGAGCTATCGAGTCCATCGCCGAGACACTCGAGGGCAGCCGCCTACCACCGATGCGATCTAGAGACTACCGAAGACCTGAGCCGAGCAAGAGACCCGAGCAGAGCAAGACACCCGCCAAGTCCAAAGACCCTCGCCACAACGCAGCATGGAGGCATCAAGATCAATCGGCCGACTCTCATGAGAGAGGACACGGCCGGCCACCCGTCCACAATCGGGTTTGTCATCAATCCAACTACCAGAGCAGCTCTCGAAGGCCCTCGCCAAGTGACTTGAGGGAGGTACTTGACCAGCGCTATCGTAAGCGCAACAGACCCTATTAAGAAGACCAAAGGAGATCACCCAACAACTACGACGATGGAGTGCCCGCGTTCACCAAAGACCTGCATCAAGTGGATTGGCCAATTAGATTCAAGCCCACAGGGATTGATAAGTATGACGGCAAAATCGACCCCGAGTCATGGTTAACTGTTTACACCTCGCCATCCGTGCAGCAGGAGGAGACAACAAGGCCATGGCGAACTATTTGCCTGTTGCCCTCGCTGATTCAGCCAGGAATTGGCTCACAAGCTTATCAAGAGGTTCAATTAATTCCTGGAGCGAGCTTCGGGACCACTTCATCGCCAATTTTCAGGGCACTTTCAAAAGGCCCGGGACCCACTTTGATCTGTACAACATGATTCAGAAGCCCGACAAGTTATTGAAGGACTACATTCGGCGTTTCTCGAAGAAGCGAAACAAGATCCCTAACATCACCGACGACGTCATCATAGCCACATTCTAGAAAGGCATTCGTGACGAGTTGCTGATCGGCAAATTCGGGCGTAAGCCTCCGAGGACGGTCAAGAAGATGTTTGAGACAGCCAACTCCTACGCCAAATCGGACGATGCAATTAAAGCCTCATGGCAGGACAAGCATGACAAGTAATCCGAGAGTAACTGGTGCCCCACCTCTCCTGTCACCGGTGAAAATACTAAAAAGCTAAGTCATCATTAATTTTCTTCTTTATATGATATTTTCTTTTTCCTCTGCCTCACTACATCAACTGGTCCTTCGTTAAGCCCATCGAGTTATATCATATTTTTGCAATAAATTTTTATAATGTTTATCTCGATTGCTTGTGAAATAATCCGAGTAAAAAAGTGCCCATCGAGTTATGAAACTTTATTTCCCTATGCTTTCCGTTTGGTTTGTCGATGGATAGTTGCCCTTGGGCCGAATCCTAGCACCCAGGGGCTCGTTGGATGGAGTGTATAAGTTATGAAACTCTATTTCCCTATGCTTTCCGTTTGGTTTGTCGATGGATAGTTGCCCTTGGGCCGAATCCTAGCACCAAGGGCTCGTTGGATGGAGTGTATAACGCAAGGTGCTAAGTATTACTCGGAAGAAATCAAAAGCATAAAGATAAGATAATTTGTTTTCTGCTCTAAACAATTATGAAAGTACCCGAGTAGTAAATTCTGATATGTGAAACTTTGTTCCATTGATGACGAACTCATGTCAATGACTAGTCGGGCAGAGTGTTTAAGCGTAATGAGTCATCTATTCGGGGAAATCAATATCGACAAGAGGAGAAATACATACTTATAAATATTTAAAATGCTTGAATTTTTCTCAAGTACTATATTTGCATCAGAAACTACTCATCCTACGTGTTTATACTGCAGGATCAATCAATTATACATCATCGTTGGCCTGCCTTCGCCGCCGCCGACTGGTGTTTTCGCCTATACGGTTGATTGGTGACATCACCGTTGTTGGGCGTCTACGACTTCATCCTCGGCCTTCTTTCACCACCGCCGACTGGTGTTTCCGCCTACACGATTGATTGGTGACATTACCGTTGTTGGGCGTCCATGACTTCATCATCGGCCTGCCTTCGCCGCCGCCAACTGGTGTTTCCGCCTACACGGTTAGTTGAACACACCACCATTGTTGGGCGTCCACGACTTCATCGTCGGCCTGCCTTCGCCGCCGCCGACTGGTGTTTCCGCCTACATGGTTGGTTGGTGACATCACCGTTGTTGGACGTCTATGACTTCATCGTCGGCCTGCCTTCGTCGCCGTCGACTGGTGTTTCTGCCTACACGGTTAGTTGGTGACATCACCGTTGTTGGGCGTCTACGACTTCATCGTCGGCCTACCTTCGTCGCCGCCGACTGGTGTTTTCGCCTACACGGTTGGTTGATGACATCACCGTTGTTGGGCGTCTACGACTTCATCGTTGGCCTGCCTTCGTCGCCGCCGAATGGTGTTTCCGCCTACACAGTTGGTTGGTGACATCACCGTTGTTGGGCATCTACGACTTCATCACCGGCTTGCCTTCGCCGCCGCCGACTGGCGTTTCCGCCTACACGGTTGGTTGGTGACATCACCGTTGTTGGGCGTCTACGACTTCATCGCCGACCTGCCTTTGCCGCCGCCGACTGGTGTTTTCGCCTACACGGTTGGTTAGTGACATCACCGTTGTTGGGCGTCTATGACTTCATCGCTGGCCTACCTTCGCCGCCGCCGACTGGTATCTCCACCTACACGGTTGGTTTTTACGCCACCGTTGTTGGGCGTCTGCGTTTTTATCGTCGACTAGTTTTATTGCCTCTACTCCGCAAGCTTCGTCACTTCACCAACCACGACGTCTCCAAGAGCCTCAACATGACATCCTCAATGCGTATCTTCACTCAAGCAATGGCTACTCAATGACAAACTATAGTTCTTGACTTAATGATCAATTGTTTCCCAACTAAGCATACAGTCGGGGGCTACACAAATACAAGACTCAAAATCTTCGCTCTAGGTTTGGAGTTCGTCGCCACACACATGCTAGTATCAAGGAAACTACTTGGGCTTCGATATCTTCTCAACAGTTTGATGGATTATTATCATTGATGTTACCATTGGCACCTCCGTCATCGGCATTATCTTCATCTTCGGTCAACTACTGTCAACCAAGTTCTTTGCTTCAGGAGTTTGGGCTTCATCTACACTAAAATTTGACTGGGACACCAACGCCGCCATCTTCATCAACATCTTGCCATGTCCCTTTGGCCTTACCTATTCTGCTACTGTTGACGGGAAACTTTGTCTCTACAACCAGCTGTTTTGTCCTGCTGCAGATCATCATCACCACCGGTTGCGTCTGTCACAATTGATGACCTATTATGCCGCAGCTGATTAGCATTTTCGTCTTCATCGTCCGGCTATCTCAGTCATTGCCGACTGGTGGTCTCGCCGTCATTGTCGGTCTGCGTCGTTGCTGCTGATGTGCGTCTTCATCTTCAACACCGACTTGCCTTGGTCGCCGTCGACTGGTATTCTCTCCTTCAAGCCGACCATCTTTGCTGCCGCCAGTCGTCATTACTGATGGTCATGTTTGCCGCCGCCGACTGTTTTCTTCGTCTCCATGGTTGGTGGATTTCGCCATCGCTGTTGATCGGCAACTACGTCCCCACCACCGACATCTTCGTTACCTTTGATGGGCAATTTTATCTCCACATTGGTGATCTCGTTTCCATGCCGGCTGCATCAGTTGTCACCAATGGATAACCTCGACTACGACAGAAGGACGAGCAACATGCTCAGGGACTTACTAGCTCTAGCACGAGGATCATACCTTCAATCTGGACTTATTCTGGCTACATGAAACATGAATAAATGGCCGTGAGCTTATCTCCTATGCTCATGGTTTGGATCAATCATTATTTCCCGCAAGGGTCGCAAGCTGAGTTCTTGTGTCAATCGGGATTCAATTATTAAATCTATTTTGGTGCATCCCATAAGGGATAACCATTCGGAAGATGAAGCGGCGGGGAAGACAACGACGCTTCAGAGATTTTAGGGTATCGGTAGGTTTTCTCGTGTTTGGGCCGAGACCCATGAGAAGCTTACGGCCCATGTTACAGGTGTGGCTTGACACGTGTCTCTAGGGACTTAAGCAGATTTGCTCTGGCAATATGCGCGTGTCTTATTGCCCAATGCCTTTAAAATCCTTTCATACAGCAGTTACACAACTTGTTGAAGGTTGGTACGATGCAACTTGGAAGATAACAAACAGTAAAGTTTTTTATAACTGTCCTGGTAACTTTTTTATAGGTTGCAGGAGCTGTTTGGTTTTTACAAAGCATTTGATTTTTTATATATCAATGCTATTTTGCCACCTTGGTGTGCTCTTTTTATTAAGACCAATATTATGGCTAAAGCTATTTAATATTTTGGTCATATTTTTCAGATGACTGATAAATTTATTTTGAGTTTATTAATTCAGAATTTTTATTTCTGAGGTTGGCTGAGTTGTATGCTCCGAGAGAACTCGGGCATAACGACTCGGATAAGCATGAGCTTGCCAGTACTCAAATTCATTATACACTATGCCTTGATTATAAGGTTATGTGTCATATAATTTTTTATGATTGCTTTTGGCTTAGGCTAGACATTTATTTTACTTAGATGAGTATGATTATTATGGTTCTTGACTATATGCTTAGTTTGTTTTAACTAACCACATAGTCGGGGGCTACACCTAATTAGGTGCATCAGTCGATGCACCTAAATATCTATTCTTGATAAATTTTTGAGATGTTTTCAGCCCTTCACAGCCTTTCTATTGGATGATAAAGCATTCGGGAGACTCAGGCAGAGATGATGGAAGCACTCGGCGATAGAAGTACTCGACTAAGGAGGTACTCGGCTATGTGTTATTCCGGATCGAGGCAAGATTATCTCGTCGATTGTGAAGGTCTCAAGGGCTACTGTGGAGATTATGGGTACCAGATACCCTCATGGCTAGCTTATCCGACTTACCCTAGGGGATAGGTTATGACTCATGATTATGTAAACCGGCTTAGGACTTGGGTATTACGTTACCATTCTGATAAGGTAGCGGCTTATAGTCCAAAGTTGGTAAGATTGAGGAGTCCGACATAGAGTGTGATTAGGTCTCCGACTTGTAAGCCTACACTCCAAGACTGTATAAGGAGGGTCGGGCGTCTTTTGAGGGATAGAGCGAATATAGTGAAAATACACAAACTCACGAGGACACAGATTGAAAGAGATCAAGAGATCAATAAACCACTCGGCGGATCGAATCCCCGAAACAGGAGTAGGGTATTACCTCTCGTTGAGAGAGGGCCTGAACCTGTCTAAATCCCTTTGCATACTAACCCATCGTGTTTGGCGCTTGACTGCTACCCCCAGTTTCTTATTGCCGAAACTAAGTTTCGACAGCTGCACTACACTCCTCTGTCAGCTTGACGATCTCTGTGGTGGGCAATGACCATTTATTACTGATGATGTCCTTGATGTAGAGTGCATAGGTTGGCACCTGCATCTCATCCAGTAATAGGATATTGATATATATTTTCTGGATTACCTCGATCAATCGACTGAATTGCTCATCCATGGTCAGCTTCCTGTTGCAGCGAGGAAACGACAGGATGTTCGTATCAATGAACTCCTGTGGAGCCATCCTCCCGTATTGTGCCATGTTGGAGTTATTAGGAGTGCGTTCCTCCTCCTGGGTCTCTTTTCCCTTGGGGCTACCTTAGTTCGGTACAGCAGAGCAAGAGTTGATTTGCCTCCCCTCATGGTGACAGCGTTGACATTCTCTAGGGATGGCTCGGGTTGCCTAGGGATCTTCCCTGTCTCGGCAGAGGGAGCTAATTGAGTCTCCAGCATCTTGTTAAAGCTCAGCTGGTTTTTGATAGTCGAGGAGAGTCTCTCCATCTTGGTATGGATGCTCTCCAAGGTTTTATCATTGGCCGCCAGTCTTTTGGACATCATCTCATTGATTTTGGCCTAACCAAAGACAAGATCCTTCAAGGAGGGTTGGTTAGGATTGAAGTTACCGTTGTTCCCTCCTTGGTAATATGGGCATGGTTGGTTCCACCCCTGGCCTCTTTGTGGATGATACTCGTTGTTGTTATTCATGAAGAATATGTCCTCACGGGTCTCGGGGCAATCGTTCCCCAAATGTCTAGTATCGCCACAGGTTTTACACGTCATTGGGACGTCCAAGGCCTGGGCAGTACCGTACATTTCCGTCTTATCCCGAGCGTGTTCGTCCAAGCGCTTCAGGAGAAGGTCCATCTTAGCGGCAAGCATGTCCGTCTCCTTAATGGAATGCATTCTTTGCTGACGCGGTAGGAGTCACTCTTTCCCTAGCCTTGGTTGGAGACCATCTTCTCAATTAACTCTCACGCGCGAGCGACAGTTAACAAGAAGAAGGCTTCTCTAGCAGCAGCATCAATATGGTCAGCCCGTTGTAGAAGTTCTGGATGATGAGCCAGTTGTCCATCCCACGGTGGGGACAAGCTAGGATGTACTCCTGGAGTCTCTCTCATGCTTCCGGAATTGACTCATTGCTTGCTTGCTGGAAACTTGAAATTTTCCCACGAAGGGCGTTGGTTTTGCCCATCGGAAAAAACTTCACAAGGAACGCTATCGAGCATTTGTCCCAAGAGTCTATGGCACCTCTCTTGGAGTAGAACCGCCGCTTTACTCTTTGAGTAGAGAGAACAAGAACAGACGGAGCCTGATGGCATCCTGAGTTACTCCCTTGATGATGATGGTGTCGCAGAGCTCAAGGAATTGTTGGAGATGGGCGTTAGCATCCTTATTGGTCTTCCCACAGAACGAGATGTCCTGTACCATAGTGATTAGATTCGTCTTGATCTCAAAATTGGCATCCCCAGTGTTGATAGTCGGCCCAACGGGCACATTGGAAGCAAAGGGAGCCGAGTAATCACGGAGGGTCTTCTGAGCCATCGGCTGCGAGCGTGATGACTAGTTCGGGTGCCGAGAGCCTGATTTATGGAGGAATGACGCGAGGTCGGACTCTTCTCGTAAGTTTCTCTAGATTATCAACGAAGTTTGATGGCAGCTCAAAACCAGTCATACACTACCTGTTTTCACATAAAAGACAACAAATTAAGGATAACCTGTTTGGACCAAGGTTTCATTAATCATACTATGATTATAGATGTATATAACTTTATCTTTAAACCAGTGCCTTCCTTGGCAACATTGTCAAAAATGCTTGTTGGTATTTCTCACGTTCAGAGATAAATCCGAAGCGCACGGATACCGCTGTAGCACTTCACCCATGAGTATTCCCAAGGATATCGTATTTATATTTCCGTAGGGAAGGCGACAGTGTAAAGACATAGTTTATATATCATTAATCAATCTATAATTAACTCACCATAGTCTAAACAAGGGTTAGGATAAATATAATTAAGGGTAGTGGACACACAGGAGATTCACCTCTATATTACTATTTAATAGAAAAGAGCAGTAGAGACTACAATACAACTATACTTCTATACTAATCATGTCTATTATACACTTAACAGATACATGCTTATAACATAGAACTTAGTTCCAAGGACCCAAGTACTACTGAGACCACTCCCTGCTAGTCTGCCAGCGTGGTTATAGCATATGCGCACTCTTACGTCATACCCAAATATGGAGGAATACAAAGGATGAACAGGGCTGTCACCACCTGCCGCTTATCTCATTTTTCGTGGGGTATACCCGCATCCAATAACATTTGACTAACCTAAGCACCATACTTATGCTAGTAAATAATGTCTCTAACTCCCTTAGGACTCCCATCCTTCGGATGGACAAGTTAGAGCTAGAGTAACCTAGAAAGGTCATTGGACAGTTATCGTAGTATGGATCGACTGGCCTAGGTTGAAGCAAATATACGAAGTATATACTACTCATAGAACACATACTCAATAAAGAAATACATAGACTATGACTATAAATAAATAAAGAAAGAAGATAATTCTATTAATTCAACTATAGTCTTACAAGAAGAATAAAGTACTAAAGATAAAGATATACCGGAATCTCCGAGAAAACTATAAGATCAAAGCTCTAAACTTATTTCTACAAAAACTATAGGGAGTACAATGGATAGAGAGATTTGCTCCTTGAGATGCGTGTTGCAAGTGAGGAGAGTGAGCTCTATTTATAGCTGACTTATGACGGTTGTTAAAGTCAGTAACTCCCACAACCACCATCAGGAGTCAACCAGGGATCGCCACGTGGAGGGTGAAGATGAGAGGTGGCTATGGGGGATCTGCCGAACCCTTGGCCCCACCTTTCTCCACTGTCTTTCACCAGGGACTGACTTGTGGGCCCCTAAGGCAGTGCACGACGATTTGGTCCCACTTTAGGTCGGTTTTGCCTTACTTGTGGGCCCCTCAATCCGTGTGCTCGCATGTGATTCACTGGAAGTATGTTTCTTTGCATGCTGGCTTCGTTTCTCCTTCAATTTGATGTATATTCTCTGCATCCATGTTAATTCTTCAAGTCTAATATAACTATATTTTTTATTATTGATATACATGTAAGAAATGCTAATTCTCTTTATTTATTATGATAGTTGGCGTTTGAAAATGGTATTTAATGACAGTCAACAACACCCCCAAGCTAAACCTTTGCTCGTCCCGAGTAAAGATAAAACTTAGGTTGTTGATCAGGAGTTGCTACCATGTTTTATTTCATATTAGTACTATGTGTACAACATATTCTTCTACCTAGAATTTGAATAAGTTAGTGATAGTACTTTTAACTTTATTACCTTATTTCTCATGGGGCTTGTAGCTTCTCCTCATCTTGGGTGGTTGAGGGATAGAATGGATCATAGAGCACCAATCACTTATTCTTTTTTGTTCAACTTTTCTTCCAGAGGTTTTAAAAAAATTTCACAATTAAAACGAAAGTTTCTCAAATAATACTCTCAATCGCTCAATGTGTATAATATTCCTCACCAAGGCATAATATTGCCTTTTTCTCATACTACTTCTAAGGGTTTATATGTAGAGCTCAAGGTAGGGATAAAAGATAGGGCAATACTTGTATCACATATATTGCAAAATCAAAATGAGGATCCAAGTAGAAAACAAATCATACAATCTGATCAAGATATGCAAAGTGTGTGGCTATATGGTGGAGTGTGTATGTGGTACTCCTTTGTCATAGGCTCTCTTTTTTTCCTAACTTAAGGTGTTTGCTTGATTTACAATCCCAAAAAGTATGATAAACTCACCCATCATACTCATCTCAAACTACCTATGTATTATCTTAGAAAACTCCACAACCAAAGCATGAGATGAACAACCAGAGGTGATATCATCCACATAAATCTGAACGAAAAGTTGATTATCACCATGCTTGAGAACAAAAAGAGTTTTATCTACTTTTCCATTTTAAAATCTTTTTCAAGCAAAAAGTTTTTAAGTTTATCATACCATGCTCTAGCTGCTTGTTTCAAATCATACAAAGTTTTTGACAATTTAAAAATATGGTTGGGAAACTCAGAATTTTCAAAACCCAGTGGATGTTTAACATAAACATCCTCCTATATAAAGTCATTTAGAAAAGCACTTTTAATATCTATTTGATACAATTTAAAAGCTTTTGAAGTAAAAAAAGCCAACAAAAGTCTAATTGCCTTAATTCTAGTAATAGGAGCAAAAGTTTCATTAAAATCCAGACCTTCCACCTAAGTAAACCCTTGAGAAACAAGTCTAGCTTTATTTCTCATAATTAAACTATCCTCATTTTGTTTATTTTTGAAAACCCATTTAGTTCCAATAATGTTTTGATCAGAAGGAGGTTCTACTAAAGTCCAAACTTTGTTTCTCTCAAAATTTTCAAGTTATTCATGCATGATAATAATCCACGATTCATCAGTTAAAGCATAGTAACATCTTTGGGTTCAAAAGAAGCAACAAACGCAGAATTTGCAAGAACATCACGAGCCGTTACTTTAGACCTTGTAGTAAGCTCACCTAGATTACCGATGATTTGATCCGGAGGATGTCGTCATTGAATATGCAAAGGAGCGGTGACTTCAGAAGCTATTTCTTCTTCTATATCTTGACTTGTCAAAGTTGTAGCCTCTGGAGGTCCATTAAAATCAGCATCGACGGAACCCGAGTTGGAACCCTCAGGCCAGTCTGACCGCACCTCCTGCGCCAGTCTGACCGGCGGTGTCCAAGCGGTCCGACCGGTCGACATCGGTTCATCTTCATCGTCGCTTTCATTCTAAAAAAATATGACCATCCTCCCTCTAAGCCTGTGACAATGTACATACAATTTCAGGTCTAGTACTAGAAGTAGCCTCATCAAAAGTGACTTCACAAGTCTCAATAATTTTCTTAGTTTCTAAAACAAGTACACGATAGCCACGAGAATGTGTAGGATATCCAAGAAGTATTCCATTGGTAGAGTGTGCCTCAAATTTATTCAAATTTCTAGATTTCAAGACAAACACTTACAACCAAAAACACACAAATGTAAAACTTTGGATTGATGTCCGAATTGAAGCTCATATGAAGTTTTTTCAAGTTTAGATCTCAAGAAAACACGATTGAAAACATACCATGCAATGTTAACAGCTTCAACCCAAAATTTTTTTAGGGGTGTGATATTCATCTAGCATTGTCCTTGCCATCTCAACAAAAGAAATATTTTTTCTTTCAACAACATCATTTTGTTGAGAAACACAAGGAGAAAAATATTGATGTTCAAAACCTTTCTCATTGCAAAATTATTTAAAAGAAGCGTTTTTAAATTCACCACCATTATCACTTCGAATTGTTTTAAAAAAACCAGGAAGTTGAAGAGCCAAACGAAGATACAAACTTCGAAAGTGTTCAAAAGCCTCATCCTTAGTTGCCATGAAGAAAAGCCAAGAATATCTAGAATAATCATCAACAATAACCAACACATACCGCTTTTCTCCAACAGATTACACTCTAGCTGGACCAACAGTGTCCATATGTAAAAGTTATCCCGGTGCATCTGTCATCACAGAAATAATTCCAACACAGAATCTCCAGATGAAATACCCAACACAGAATCTCTAGATGAATCAAAGATTTTAATTCTAGTTTTCTTAAAGTGAACCTCATAATTCCCATCAACAATTTGTGAAACTAAAAGCAAATGACACTTTAAGTCCACTAAAGCTACGTCTTCCAAAACAAACTAGTCACTTACCTTGATAGATCCCGTAGCAAGAACAGCACTAGTAAAAGCATCTTCAAAGATAATCGATTCTGTCTTTGGAAGCCTGTTTGAGGAAGGAGAACCAACTTTTATTACCGGTCATGTGCCGTGAACAACCGGAATCCACGATCCACACATTCCCCTTCCTTGCCACCAAAGCCTACACACAATCAGATGTTGAAGCCTCAGTACTGGGGTTAGATAAAAAAATTTAGGAATCCAATACTGAGACACGTGATCAGAAGATCTAATAGGCATATATCCACGCAAGAAAATAGTTTGTGAATTTTTAGAAAAATCTTGCTGAGGCCGGTTTGACTGAAGGGGTACAGCCGGTCTGATCGGAGGATGGTGTGACCAAGGCATAGCCACTGGTCTGGCTGGGCGCCAGTCTGACTGCAGGACCCATAGCGGTCTGACTGAGCTTCGCGATGAAAAACCCGATTTTTGCCACTTTAATTTTGCAAAAGCAATTTCTCTTTTCTTTTTCTGTTTGCTAGCAAGTTTAAAATAAAATCCAACCAAATGTCCATCTTTACCAAAAAAAGAGCAAATGTACTTTTCACGAGAAGTAGTTGGTTTGGAAATATCAAGTTTTGTTTCTTTTAGTGTTTAAAAATTGTTTTCTTGGATTCAAGTTTTATCAAAATTTGACCTTGATTAGTTATGCTAAAATAGCTGGTTGATGTTTAGTAAAATAATCATAAGCATCAAAACCTATACCCCAATTGTAGCTAGTCACTTTAGATGGATCAAAAATCATGTTAAGTTTCTTTTTACCTTTAGAAATTTTTCCAAATAACTATTCAAGTAAGAAACTTCACTAGTCAAATTAGCACAATTTTCACAATGAATCTTAACATATTTTTGCTTGCGACATCTAGAGCAAGAAAGAACTTCATCAGATTTCACGATGTTTTCCATGTACTCAACACGACCTAAGGCATCTTTTAGCTTCATCTTGTTTAGTGAACATGTTGAGCAATTTCCAGGAACCAAAACACTAGATTAATATTTTAACCTTTTAGCAAAAACAAAATTAAACATCGAACTAGCATAAAAAGCAGTTTGATATTTCTTCAACAACTTTTTGGTTAAAAACAACTCATCCAAAGTGCGTGTATGCATGGAAAACCCAAGGGCAAGAGAAGATTTTAATCTCAAATCATGTGTAGCATTAATATATCTTATTTTTGAAATCTCAGATAATAAAACCTCACAATTTTTGCAATCATCATCATCAGGAATAACAGATTTTAATCTAGCAATTTCAGAATTAAGAGATTCAATTGTAAATTCCTATTTTTTAATCATCTTCTTACATCTTTTATTTTTTGAGCTAAAAGTCAAAATAACTTCTTCAAGAAATTCTCTTGGGGGATTTACCTTATGGTCTTCATAATCTTAATCTGATTCGCTACGAGCCATGAAGCAAACACCGAAGATGTTCTTTCCCTTGTCATCATCTCCATTGTTATCAAGGTCTACATCACTTGAAGGTTTAAAATCCGCATACACTTGATCCAACATCTTCTTGAGAGATTCCATGTATTTCTTTCCCTTGAACGAACTTTTTGGCTTGTTGTCCCTGCACTTGTCTCCATTGTCATCCTTCTTGGCTCTCCCAAGCTTGGGGCAGTGCGTACGAATGTGATATAGTCCTCCACATTCAAAACACCAAACTCGGTCTCCTTTTTTTCTGAACCTGACATTATTCATAGCTCAAGATAACTTGTTAATAACCAAAGCCAAGTCCTCCTCCTCGAATTGCTCGAGTTGATCATCGGACATAACATTAATAGAAATTAAAGCATTAGGAGTCGATCAAGAAGAGTTGTCATCAAAAGAAGATCCAGAGAAAACCAAAGCATTAGATTTAGAATCAACTTTATGAGAAAAAAATATTCATCTCATGAGTTTTGAGTTTAGTGTAAAGTGAATCTAAAGTCAAAGTGGACATGTCAATAGACTCTTGAATAGATGTAACCTTCATCACCCAAATTGACATATCAAGTCCATTCAAAAAGTGATGAGAAACCTTAGATTGAGAATAATAAGTATTATAAGATGCATCAGCAGATCTAAGATTGCTCAAAACTTTGTTAAAGCGTGCAAGGTAATCATCCAGGGCCTCTCCAGATTTCATCTTAAATTTTATGTAATCCTTCTTGAAACATCTTTGCGAAGTTCCTTAATGTTTGAAGTTCCTTGATGAAAATTGTTTAAGGCATTCCAAATCTCATGTGCAGTTTCAAGATGAGAGACACAATCAAAATCAGAACGAGGAATTCCATTAAGCAAAATATTTCAAGCTTTATAGTTATTTTCAAACTCAGATTTTACAACAACATTATTAATTTGATCAGGAATTTCATAGGAATTTGCAATCTTTTTCCAAATATCATAATCCTCAACCATAATGTAACCTTTCATCTTTTTGTACCAATAGGGAAAATCAAGTCCATCGAAAACATGTGGCTTAGTTGTAAACTTATTTGCCAACACTAAAACTCAAGATCGGTAAGGATCCAAAGAAGAAAACAAGGCTCTGATACCACTTGTAGGATCGAATAGCAATAACTAAGCCAATCAGAGGGGAGTGAATGGTTGGAGTACCCAAAAAACGAAAACTTTTGCTGAGTAAAAGTTACCCTCGTCGATGGAGATCGGTCTGACCGGAGTAGATGCACCGGTCTGACCGCATGATCTCACTGTCTTCGCCTATCGCCGTCATCGGTCCAACCGCCGTGGTGCCACCGGTCTAACCGCCGGACCCGAGCAAAACACAAATCGAAGATCTCTCAAAGTAGATTGAACTTATTACTTCTATTCGTATTTACAAACTACAACAACAACACTCCCCTCACAAATCTCGACTAAACTTGAAACCCTAACTTTTCTCTAAACTCAACTCTCACAAAATCGATACAGAGAGGCATTAACCTCCCTCTCTATTTATACCCAAGGTTGGTAGCCTAAAGCCACGAACCCAACTTGTACAAGAAGTCCTAATCCACTAGGAAACCTTCCCACACAAGAAATAAACTTTACAAACTTTAATCATACCAAATTTGGATTCCTTCCAAATTCGATTCCTCATCTCATATGCACACAATCTCCCTATTGTATGCCGCATGAACTCTTCACCAACCACGTGCATAGTTCTTTAGCCTAAGCATCCCGCATGATATCCTGATCGTCCGGACTACATCTTCTCCCAAGTTGACTCCCGATCTATCACATGCAATGCTCTCCCAAGACATCAAGACACAACTACACATGAATCAAACAAGAAATCATCTCCGAGCACAAGTTCTCTCCAACTTGACTCAACATTAGCACACAACACTATTATATACATATAGAAATAATCTAAAAGTCATAAACATGACATAATGAAGAGTATCCAACTAAACACCCCGAAATCAAAATCAACACAAAGCTGGTCGATCAGACCGTCGGGCTGACCGATCTGATTGCTCGTACAACGCCGGTCTAACCGGCCCAGCCTGGGAGGTCTAACCGCAACCGTCAGACAAAAGTCCTTGAAAATCATCTAAAAACACTAATCATCATCACCCTAGTCTGACTGATAGACAACCCCCAGTCTGATCGGCTGCAAAACCACTTTGTCAATAATCTCCAAATATCAAAACCAATAATCTCACATGCCAATTGTTCATCATAAAATCACAATCAAAACACTTTGATTTCACATAACTATATATGAGTGCAAAGCGGAGTATGTTACTAGCTCTTCTAATTATTATTAGTTAACATAATAGCCTACACAGGTGCTGCAAAACTTTTTTCTTTTTTCTTTTTCCTTTCTGGGAATAAGGTGGCGCATCAATCTGACGACTAGACATTATGATGGAACCACTCACTAATTTTAATATTTTGAGGGTGTTTCACCATCCAGTTAATTGGTTCTCACATATATAGTTGGCTATTCTTCCTTACATATTTTAGAGGGGGGCTAGACAACGGTGTACCGTTGGTCCAATTGAACACTTTAAGAGATGGTATCATGTTGAGTAACCACGATACCAAAAAAGATGACATTATGTTGACGTAACCACGATACCAAATTTGGTACCAGGATTTCAGACACAATATCCATTGGTACCAAACTATGATACCTATGTACTATGCAAATGTCAGCATGGCCATAGGCACCTAATCTGTTACCAAGGATACTAGATGCGATATCCGTAGGTTCTACGGTCTTGCCTGATAACTAGGTACCATGCTAACTTCATGATGACATCAATACACATAAACTATCTTGTTTGAACAGTATACCATTTTGTAGTATTTCTGTATTTTTTATGGTATTCATTTCTTAGTGTTTTATTTCAATCTCCACAATATAAGTGGTCAGTTTTCAGAATGCATGTTTCGACGGTGAAATGCACATACACCACTATGGTTTCGCATATTTTGTCAGTCTGCCACTACTTTTTGGTTAACTGTTATGGTGCCACTGGTTTCACGCCAAAGACATAAAAATGGCGCTCTATCATTAATGTCCCATAAAATCATCTAGTCAACGTGTTTGATCATGCTACTTGTCATGATTGCCCTTCAGACTAATTTGTAAGTATAACTGGCACTGGATGATAGATTGACTTTTGGAATAAATGACTACGGTTTGAGAGGGAAACTTAATTTTCTTCCCTCCTACCTTTTCACCATTTCCATATATAAGTGGTGGGGGTTTGATGGACTGCATGCACCACATATTGACCAGCACCTGAGCACACTCGCAGCGGCTCTCGCCCGTCGATCAAGTGTACGAAATTGTAGAAAGAGGCGATGAGCAGGAGAGATGACCAAGGTACGTGCACACTGTGCATTTGAGCTGAGTTTGCCCTGTGTGTTGCCTGGGGAACATCAGGTCGCAGCCACACGGTGGCTGATCTCATAGGAGAGAGAAGTGAGCCAGAGCACTAGATCGGACGGTCAGCGGCAGTGGAGTGAAACTAACGAATGGAAGCATCCACCCGAAGTGAATTACGACAACCGGTAGATAGAGAGAACGGCAAGGAGGGTCAATAGCTCAGGGTAGGCTGCCGGTGGTGACCGATTGTGGCAAATGGCAGTGGCGAATCTAGCCAACGTGCTGACATGGCATGGGCTATTGAGAGATTTTGGGCAGAATTGACTCAGTCAGAGCCACCTTTAGGCTGAGTTCTTTTGCTTGAGTTACCAACTCATCTCACTCGTTTTTCGCGCGCACGCTTTTCAAACTGCTAAACGGTGTGTTTTTTGCAAAAAGTTTCTATACAAAAGTTGCTTAAAAAAATCAAATTAATCCATTTTCAAAAAAAAATCAGCTAATACTTAATTAATCACGTGCTAATGGACCGTTCCGTTTTTCGTGCTTGGAGTGTGTCTTCCCAACCCATCCAACGAACACACCCTTAGAGGCACTGTGATGCAACACAGTTGGGCACAGGGACCAATGATCTTCAGATTTTGGCCCGAGACAGCTTACACCGGTGGAGAGGGGTGGTACAATGGCAGGTAGGTAGAAAGGATTGGTTACCTAGAAGGAACTAAAGGGAGCTTAGCAAGGGTGCCTGAGATGGTTGGGGAGCATAAGGTGGTTGATGGCAGCAATGGAGCTCTTTGGGTTTTTGTTGGAGCATCAACGAAGGTTGTTTAGATCAATTGGATAGATCTTCAGTGTCCCTAGGGCAATGTGAAGCAAAGATAGTTGTTTCCTGAGGATATATTATTTCATCCACGAAACTGACGGTGACATGTGGTAGGCAAAAAAGGCACTCGAGGTGAGGTCAACTTGACCGACTATGACCTAACTTGAAGCAATGGGCAATTCATGGTGGACCTAAGGATGGTGTAGTCAAGAGAAATTGCAGTGGTGCGGTGGTGCCTTAACAGTAGAGAGCAAGTGATGATGGCAGCCGTGACAGTCCAAATTGGTTGTTTGTGGCCCGATGTAAATTGGGTCTAAGTTTGAACTCTTCTTGAAATATAAATATATATTTGTTTATAAACTTATACCCATGTCCATGATCATTGGTAGTTCTCACTTGATATGTTTGCCCATATTCTACAATGGTGATTATGTATTAATACATGTGTCTTATATGGATGATACATACCCTTTCATTCACAAATGATCAGCATATGTAGTGCTGTCACCAAGACCAAGAAAAAAATCTTCCCCATGACCCATTTAATTTGCATTGAGGGGAACGCATCTTCGCCTCGGTTAGCAATGCATGCAAATATTTAACTACCAAACAAATGTTCCAACTACCATGCATGCATGCAAAATGTAATGGCAGCAATGAATACGGCAAGAAAACCGATGCATGCAAACTTTTGTTCTTGGAACTACACGTGAAACTGAAATAATAATTAATGTATATATCAACATTGCTACTCACTCGAAATTTGAAATACCAGTTGCCTGCTCGTTGGTCATTGAATTGAGATCGAATGGTCAATCCAACGATCAGGGAGTCATCTTCAACTTCAAGCCTAGTTGAACAAGAGGGAGAAGTTGTGTAGCAAATGATGTCTCCTCCTACGATAGATCGTAACCTGACTGCCGGAGAAGAGAAGGGAGTTGGGCCTATATTTGCAGCAGGAAAGACACATATTGATTGTTGAAGTGGTTATGAGGTGGCAGCTGGTTTGGTGGTGTGAGCTACCAGAGACGGGGTGTGAAACTTGCCACTGTTGAGGAAGTGGAGACACAGTTTGGATAACAACTAAGGCTGTGTTCGTCTGTGTCGGTTGGTAACCTTTTCCTCCAGAAAAAAACAAAATAATTTATTAGCACATGATTAATTAAGTATTAGTTTAAAAAACTTGAAAAAATAGATTAATATGATTTTTAAAAGCAACTTTTCTATAGAAATTTTTATAAAAAAAACACATCGTTTAGCAATTTGAAAAGCGTGCATACGAAAAACGAGAGAAGAGAGTTGGAAACTCTAAGAAACAAACTCAGCCTAAGGAAGAGGAGACATAGTTCTGATAACAACTAATGAAGAGGAGGGAGAGAGGCAGCAGCCGTAAAGCAATGGGCTAGTGATGGTAAGAAGTGGTTCTCGCATAGGAGAGATATTTAACTATTTGTCACTCTTACAAGTGATAATTAAGGATTTGTCACTGGACCCACGTCATAGACACATGAGGGCTCATATGTCATAGACTGCGAGTGATAAATCCTTAATTGCCACATCTTAAAAGTGACAAAAAGTTAAATGCCCCCGTGTAGGAATGGAAATGGTGGATGCGGATCAATGGGGGAGAGAGTGGGGTGGGGTNNGGAGGGGGTAAGTTTGTTACAAGTGTATGAATCTTAGAGCAAAATGAAAGGTGATTGAGATTTTTAAAAAAAGGGGTAAGTTTCAAACAAATAGCCAAATCCTCATTATATACACTCTTGCATTATTTTGATGGCAATAGTTCAAATTAAGAACGACTCCCCTATCAACAAAAGTGATAAATTACAATTTACCTACCGCTTGCCTTCTACAGAAACGATTTCATCTCCCTAAGAAGCAGAGCATGCCATCACCGTAAATATCCTATTCCAAAAATCGAAACAATCGGGACTTAATTTCTAGTGCCTTCGGATCCATGTGGTGTTGCTAGGACTGTCAGCTTACCCAAAGTAGTAATGTGGCATAAAAATGGAACAATATATCCTTAGAAGTCTAGGGCATGAAACACTTAGCTATTTGACCTGGCAATTTCACCTAGTTACAGTGAGGTAAAACTTGTGCCAAAATTACTGAGAGTAGAGGGGTATGTGGTGTACAGCTGGGCCAAGAATCAAAGGTAGGTTAGGTGCGATTTATCTGTGTTGAAAATGCAAAGTAGTCCGAGGGACATTGTTAACTGCAGTTAGTTGTCACTTAGGGTTTTGACAGGGCAACGTAATGTGGTTATCTTGGGATTTAAGCTGTGTAAGAATTATGGTTAGTAGAGGAATGATTGGTTAACATGCTGGCCAACATTCCCTGGGAGAGGAGTTAGGGTTAAATTGTAGGGAAATTGTGAATTAGGCTAGCTGTTATTGTTAAATTCCATACTTTAAGCAGAATTGGTTGATTTATTAAGGTACGGGATTAAGTGATAAAATCAAGCAAACAATACAGCCAGCTATTGATAATGTGTACTATCTTCGCCCCAAAAAGTAACCAGTTCAATCAATGAATGTGGACATTGTCTGCTTACTTATAACCCGTTTACACAGGCATTTCTCAACCCGCCTCTATGTGAGGTCCTACAAAAAATCAGATATTTTTCGCAGGCACAAAAAAGAACCACCATTAAAAATAAATTTACATAGACGGATATCTTTAGTTTTTACATACAAAAATACAATATTCATGGGCTATTTCTTAATGCGGCCACCTGTGAAACCAATTTCCGCATGCGGTTTGGTTTAGAAAACCGCCTGCTATGTTGGATTATGGCAAAAAATAAAAAAAAATTAAAATCTAGTTGCTATGCACAAACACACAAACGAGATCACCCACGTCCGTGCTACACCACGACTCTAGCACGCTCACATCAAAGACGTAGCAACCATGGCACCCAAGGCTGCTCGTTTTCACACTCACACAGAGCGATGGTTTGCACATTTATCCCTAGATCTACCTAAATTTTGAGTTGGATAAATTTCGCCATGGAACATAACTAAATAAATTAAACTCAAAATTCAAATGAGCCTGGATATTCCAACTAGAGTATATGGTTTTCCTGCAAATTGTCTTGCATACTCTTTATTTCTCACATGTTACTTACTGCTTGTGAACATATATCAATATGAACACATCTCATCTAAGTAATTAATGAATGAGAGATTGTCTGATAATAGGAACCTTACTCTTTTCTGTTAAATCCTTGGAAATTTTATGAAAAAGAAAATGGTATAACTTTACATATTTCTCATTGATGTTCTATTCCTACCAAAGTCTGATGTCGATTATATTGCAAATCCTATACATATGCTGCTTGTTATCATTTTGTGTTTGGTCAAATTATTGAGACCTTCGTTAGATTCTTTTCATACTTTCATGATCAAGATCTTGTGCACCCACCATATATTGCTCTCCCCATACACTGAAGGATTAGCAAAATATTTAATCCACTACCATATGCTATACTGCTACACTGAAAGTCAGCATACATCATCCACGCACCAAATAAAGACTCCATACACTTATGGTTCTCCCTCCATTTACCCATGAAAAATGAGACATGAGCTAGAAAAAAATGATGATGTTGTGAAAAAAAGTGCACAAGAGAAAGAGACAAAATAATCTCAAGCATGATGAAAAACAATATGAGATAGAAAAAAATAGTCATGTTCTCCAAATAAAGTGCAAGGAGGAGTATCATACAAAAAATAAGTCATCATTCATTTTTCACTTCTCCACATACACATCCATTTTTCACACACATGCATATCTTGATCATGGTTGTATGATTAGTTATCTTCTTGGATCCGGTTTTTGAATTTACAATATATATGATGCAAGTATGTCATTCTTATTTACTACCATGAGTTCTACATAAACCTAATTAGAAAGGTAGGATAAAAAAAGAAAAAATCAATGTCTTGATGAGGAATCATACACATTGAGTGATTCGAGAGGATCAATTGAAGAGTAAAGTAAAGTTATGTTTTTATGAGAAAAAAAGAAAAACCCAACGTATTCATCAGAAGGAGTATAAGTGACTTGAGTCAAGGCCGTTTTGTTTTTCAATCACCAAAGATGATATGGTAGACACTTCAAAGTTTACAAGTGCGAGTATGGTTTGGAATAACTAGTATGTTTGTACCATTACACATGAGTAATTGCTCTGTTGAAATCCATGAGCTTTACTCAGGGACAAGCAAAATATAAGTATGCGGGTGTTGTTGACGGTCATTAAGTACCAACTTTAACCGTCAACTCCTACATAAAAGAATACAAAATAAAATAGTGATTGCGAGGGGTTCAATCATCCTGATTGGAGCCTTTGGATCATCAACATCAAGTCTCCATAATCGACTTATCAATACCTACCGGAAGATCGGGACCCAAGTTCCTTTTCATCAAAGCTCCTGGCAAGGTCCTAACATTGCCCGAGACTGAATCATTTCATCCTATGCCTTGGAAATGAAAATGAAACCCCATTAGGACCAAATAGTTTCATAACACCATTCAATAATTAAATACTATGAATAGCATATGAAACCACGAAATGAAATTGTGCGTTGGAGACATTTGTTTCATTAATCAACCCAAACATCTTTAGATTATGTGGCCCTCTTGGAGACCACAAAATGAAACCCCCATTGGGATTGGCCTAACTACTACTAGTACATATCTTTAGCAAAACTTTGAATCACTTTTTCTTCTAAATTACTTATCCGATTTGCAATCCGATTGCACCGTTGCATCTTTTTACAAAGATCTCGCATGATTGTTTTTCTGACGATAAAAAAATATGATTATATTCCTAACTAAAACATTTTTATATCACAAATGAAACATCAAGTTATAACTGGTGAAACATCAGAAAATATATACTGACATAGTACCATGTGTAACATTTTTGAATTAATTAATGAAACATCAGAAAATACTTATTGCAACACCCAAATAACACAATGTACAACATATGAAAGATCCATTGCAACACAACTATTAAAATTATGCAACAAGGTTAAATTCTAGTTGAAACAATCGCTTTTTATATGTGAAACATCGAATTTAAACGGTTAAAACATATGTATATATTTATTTACTAGAAAATAATCATATGAGGTGTTGTTTTAAAGATGTAATTATAACGAATTAAATGATATAATTGGATTATAAATCATATAAGTAATTTGAAAGTAACAATCTTATTTAAAAAGTGGTTACATACACGTGGAGGTAATACATATGGATAAAGCAAGCCGAGAAGTAGCCAGGAAATAAATTACTTCATGGCAGGACCGAATGAGGACAGGTGGATGGAGCGCTCGATTTTCATGTAGGGATCTGGCGACCGATTACGAGCAATTTCCCAATGTCATCGTATTGCAAATGTCTAATAAGGGGGAGCTTTTGGTGCTTTCACACCACCATACTCCGACAGCCTTGGCTCCAAGATGTCATGACATACTATTCTCTGTTTTTTTTATAAACTACTCCTATCCTAGCCTAATCATCACCTAAAAATAGGTTTTTTTAAAATGATCATTATCTAACAAAGTATTTCTTTGTTTATTTATATAAAATAAATGCACATCGTGAAATGTCATGCATGCATGCAACTGTACGCACGGGGCCAACCACGGGGCCAACCAAGATTAATTTTTATTGTTTAACACATGTAACATTTAAAGCGTGAATTAATTTCTGTTGGATACAAAACAGCAGAGCACCTTGATCGATAAAGATTAATTTTAGAATCATGGATGTGTTGATGTCCTTGATTTTGATGTCCTTTGCTTAAGGGATGATTAAAATAAGATAGAGGGAGTAAAATATATTCTATGTTTCTTTTTATAAACTAAAATATAATTTTTTTAGTTCCATAAAAGAAAAAAAACCCAAAACTAATTTAGTGGTAGCCCGGATACCCGTAAAAGAAATAGAAGATAGAGCATGATATTTGAAATCATTAGGTCGTGTCAGTTTGAAATTACTCCCTTCCTCTCATTTTACAGGACGCATAAAAAGCGTCCTAAATTATAAGGCGTAGTATGATATTTATTTATTTATTTAGGGACGTAGTATGATATTTATTGGTTCTGCTCCAAGAGTACCCTTCCGCCGAGCTACATACATGCATGGAGTTACGGAGTACTTGTTAAGCCATGCAGCCCGTTAAAGAACCTGCATGCACGCGCTTCGAGGAGACCCAACGGTATTAATTCCGCATAGCAAGATTAACACACGTTTACTTAGGGACATATCAGGAAGAAATCGTAGTCCACGCTTATGTCTTGGTATTTGCGAAGAAAAATGAACACCCTATAAAAATGGGACAGAGGGAGTAATAATTTTCAAAAGATACATTTCAAATTCATGATCTATCTTTAATGATCCAATCCAAGATTACTCGCTACAAGACATCACAAGGATTAGTTGGTGTTCTATTCTTAAGAGAAAAACATACAAACTGTGAAACGACCTCACCTGATAATCGTAAATTATCCTCCAAATTCTTTCATAGTGATCCTTCTTAATAACTACTCGTCAGTCAAGAACCACATTGCTAAACAAATTGACAGTCTGAATCGAAATGCAGTTCCCCAGTCCAACACGGAGACCATCGAATTTGATCAAATCTGAATCTTCACGACTGGCTGGGTGTTTCTTCAAAATTTGAGAGCAAGATCAATACATATAAAGCTTTATAAGTCAAGAAAGGGTTATACGTCCTAATGTCAACATTGAATTATCATCATCAAGCATTCACGCTGTGGTCGACTTTTGGTTTCCCATCCCAAACAAATTCTCAAACAATTTTGGAGCCATTGGAGGAATAACCATGGGTACTGGGGCCATGAAATTTGCAATCTTCTCGTGGACATGGTATCTGAATAAACCACATAAAGGTAAACAAGTTAACACAAATAGATATTGACGGACAGAGCAAGGGAAACCAATACTTTCTCGCCAAAAAATAAAAAAAAAAGAAAAGAAAGAGGGAAACCTATACTTTACCTTATCTTTCTGCTCTTCGAAGCACGACGATCAACCAGTTTTCTCTTTTTATGCTGCTGCTTCTTTAGAGCATAAAATGCTGACTCTGCAAATGTAGAAGCACACTTGATAGATGCTCCAGTGTTCAAAGAGAAAAGATACTAGATCCTTAGAATGATTAGTGAACTATTGTTCACTGAGTAGAAGGCAACTACAAAAGGTATAGCCTGTGAATTCAAGGCTACTAAAATCCCTTCAGGTGCTCAGTGCAGAGAGCATGCAGAGTTCTCCAAAGAAATATGTTGCAACATAAAGTGCAGCAGGTAAGATTTAACTAACCAGATGCGCCTGCATCACATGACTCAAGAAACTCCTTGAGAAGTTGTTGGTAAAATTCAGAATCGTCAATAAGTTCAGGATCACCTTCCGTATTGTGCTCCTAGGTTGACATCAAGAACACATGAGACCAGGAAGAACAATAATACCATTGTTAATCAATACGATCAATGATTAAAGCTAAAATATAGTATACAGGAATTTTAAACACAAGGGGACAAACAACCTACTGTACAGTACAGTTATAGCATTTGAATACTTCAAAGGAGAAGCAAGTAAGCTAGAACTAGATTTAAGGGAAGAATAAATTATTGTACAAACCTCCTTATTGTTTTCATGCTCTCCCACTTCCTGCACACAAATGGCAATAGTTACAAACTTATCATTAGGAACTGAAACATGACCAGTGATTATTTATAGTACTAGATGCATCTCAAGTTACCTCCCCAAATACACCGAGGGTAGATTTTCTCAAGTGCATCCTGTTAATCATCCTGCTTGGGTCTCTCATGTAGCTAGTAACTTGGTCACTTATATTCTGTTAGCATACAATGGAAATAAGCAAAGATTTAGTCATGTTCACTGGAAATTAATTACAAACAGTCAGATAGGCATTCAAGCAACCTGATTAAAAGCATGCAACTTTCCCTTCAACGCAGCAGCACCGGTTGTCACTTGTGTTTTCCTCTGCCATTTATCTATCTCACTGTTTCTGAACGGAGTTATCCTGTATTAAAAAGGTTGATGTTAAATTATTAGTATATCACTGTACAAGTCTCTCTCCCCCCCCCCTTTTGTTCTGTTAAGAAAAGAAGTCCACATCAAGTTCAGTCTGAATCATTGTATAAAACCAGGTGACTGTACTACATTCTCCATACAGATCCCCCCACCCCACACACACGCATGCAGGCCAAAAGAAAAAAATCAGAGCCCTCATTATTTTGTGCATCCATAGGATCAGTCATAGTTATATTATTAATTTACTATACCTTTATTTGTGTCAGGTACCCCATAAGTTTGCAAACAGTTGATGCTATATGGCAGAAATAATTTCCTTTTCCTTTCTTCGAAATTTGTAACACAATGTAAAATTCACCGATTAACAGTGATAAGTGGTCCAAAAACCAAGGCATAGTGTATGAATGAATGAATCCCTGTAGAACACTACCTAAATCTAAGCATCTTAGATGAGATCATCCATTAATCCACAATGGTCTAGAGAAGAATTTCGCTGCTCCATTTGAAGCATATGAAAAAACAAAATACTACCATGTAGCAAACATATAGGTGTAGAACGCGACAGTTTCAATAGATAAAGCTGTAATACCATATAATATATCATAATAAACTTAAGGCATAACATCTCACAATACTTCTCATTATGGTTACAGCTAAAACAAAGACACAAAACATACCTTTTCTGCAATTTCTGAACTTCTGACCACTCGTCATCCTCTCCATTCAACTCTGAAGAATTTTCTGTCATTTAGTAATGGATTAATTAGCATATATATGGTACAAAGGTAGTCCAAACAATTTTATGCTAGAACCAGAAAGAACATGGCTGGTACCAGTATCAATCACATCCTTTGTAGCACGATTCCTCTCCAGCAAGGCCTGCCGGTTATTTTCAAAGTGTTATTGTACATTAGGAAAAACCTTGAGTAACTATACCGTACAACAACATTGCATTAAACTGCAAAAACAAAAGCAATCGATCAAACCTCCTGAAGCTCCATCATGGAACCAAGAGTCTGCTTCGATGAATTCAACAGATCAAGATAAGCTTGCTCTATCTCCTGATTGTGATCACAAAACATCGACCTGATGGGTTCCTGCAATTACACACCAAAGGATCAATTTGAAATGTGATCTACAACCCCGCATTCTTCGAAAGGAAAAAACAATGAAGATAAAGGAAGAAAGAAGCTTGTTGCAACAGATAAAGAGATAAACCTTGGGCAACTTGTTTGAAGTGGAAAATGCCTTTTGCAGCAAGAATCTCATTTCGAGGGCCTTGTCCCACAGCACCTTTGCAGTTTAAAGATAGATAAAATTATGGAATGCAAGCAAATCCAAGGAGAGCAGCGTATAAACATGACTATGTGTCAGCAATTGGTGATCAGCTAGTGGGAGTTGGTACCTTTTGATTTTTGACCGCCTGGCCCTTTGAAACATCGTCGTCTCTGTGCTGTTTCAATGTCTCCAAAATATTTCTACAAGATTTTATTTCGGTTTACAAGTTTCCTTTCAGTTAGAACAGGCAGAACAACAGAAGAGTGCAAGGGAAGGGGGGAAATTACTGTTGATTGGTCTGGAGGGTGCGGTACTCCTTCTCGAGCTCGCTCATCTCCTCCCCCTCATCCTCGTCATCCTCCTCATTCATCTCCTCATCATCATCATCCATCTCCCGCTCCTCTTGCTCCTCCTCGCTATCGTCGTCGTCGTTCTAATGACCAGGGACAAGCACAGGCAGCCGATTGAAGCTCAAAAGACCGGAGTAAACACAGAGAGGGGGGCAGTAGGAGATGGAGAGAGTGAGCTTTACGCTGGAGGAATCTTGGCGGTCGTCCTCGGAGCCGCTCCTCGTGGAGTAGAAGCTGTCCTCGGCGTCGTGGAGGTCGGAGTCGCTGTAGCCGGCGTCGGAAGAATCCCCCATAGGGGAAGGGGACGTCTCTGCCTTGCGGCGCTTCGGGGCGAGGCTACCAGGCGCCATCTACACTGGGGAGGTGGCGCAGGCGGGAGCTGGCGGACGGCGAGGACCGGCGGCGGCGAGGGTGGCGGCGAGGCGGCGGCGTGGTCAGAGGGCAGGCGGACGGACACGAATCCTTTGACGTGGTGTAGTTTCACTTCATATTTGGCGACCATTGCATTCGACGGCCCAGTTCGCATTTTGCCTTGCTAGCCTGCGGACCGTGCGGCCCAGTTCGGCCCAACAGCACACCATGCGTCCAGCGCCGCGCAAAAAAAAAGGGGTAAGGGACTTCGATTGGAAGGAGAAACATACAAATTTTATATGATTCTAATCCATTTTTACCTATATGGTCCTCTTTGAAATAACTATTGAATCATATGAATTTTATTTAAATTCATATAAATTTTGGAGGATTTTTAAGGCGAGGTCTAACCTCATGAAAAGCTTCCTATGAAAAGTTTGCTCCGAGTCTCTCTCTCCTATTCAGTTTTTATGTTTTTTCTGCAGTCCAATCAAACGATTATTTTTGCACTTACATTCGATTGAAATCCTATGTTTTTTCTATATCTCTATTTTCTCAATCCTGAAACCCTTTTAATCTTATGTTTTTTTTAGGAGAGCAATGCCCTTATTTTGGCGCCAGGGAAATTTTAGTTCGCTTTGGTTTGGAGAAGAAAGTGAAGATGAGGCTGATGGAACACAATGAATTCAACAGATAAATAAGACTGCACGTTTGTCATTTGTGATATGGGAGGTCACGAATTTTATGTTTCTATAGATGTCCAGGACGGGCTTCAAGCACTGATTTGAACGTTAACAAGACAGCCCAAGGTTCAGAAGGGGTGAAGAACTGAACCTTCACATGTTAGGCTATGCAATTCGAAACAAGCACAAACAGGTAAAAACATCTAAAAATTTATAATGGGTCATACATGCTCTAGTCTAGTTGCAGCACAGTAATGCACCAACCGCCTAACAATCTACGGCAAAAGAAAAAAAACTGCATATTAGTCCAGCGTAAGATTACATCAACATTTGCTGCCTCTGCAAAGTATAACAGTCTAGTCGAAGCCGGCAACTTCACCTGGCATGGGGGCAAGCTGGTTCTTCCCAAACCTCTCCTCATCAAAGAAGGTGGCATGCACCACCCGACCGCCAAAGAAGCGCCCTTCCAGATCAATCATCGCCTTGGTTGCTTCTTCCGCCCTCTCAAACTGTATGAAGATCCTCACGGCCTCTTCGGCGGGGAAGTCCGCCTGAGTGATCTCAAATATCAGCACGCGTGACACTGTCCCATACTTGCTACACTCCGAGGCCACTTCTTCCTCCAGCTCATCATCAACCTCACCCGGACCAACCTGCACATGTTTCACAGTCATGCACAGCATTTTGCTATTTCTTCTACAAGCTGATGATCTACTAAACAACTTGCAGTATACTATTCAGGCTTAAGGATCAGTCCTCCATTCCTGACATAATGGCCCAAGATAGGCACTGTCAGGGTAGTGGAGAGTCCGAGAGTACAGTACAAAAAAACATTTCATCAGGTTAATCAGATTTCAACAAGATTACAAAGGATCAAATTGCTCAAATATGTTCAATCGATTTTGTTTATCGCAATATGTAGTGCACACAATGTCAAGACTAGAAACGTCGTGTACTAGTACCAACTTTGATCATGTTAACCATGTTTACAACAATTGCATGCTACTCAAATTTACCGATCACATGTTGCAGTGTTCTTAAAATATAACTACACTTACAATTAGTTTGGCCAAACAGGCTATGCTAAATATGGTTGGATTTGGAAGATGATGGACCCAAAAAAACCTATGCAGTTCAAATTATTCTGCACTATATTGCTTATCCTAAGTTCTGAACTGCAGACCAACAAATATATAAAATTACAGTAACAATGTTCATTCTTGATTATCCTAGCTGAAATAAGTTTTATGTTTGTTCTTCATGAATTTACTCATGTTGCACCCATGTGCTCTATTGTCAGGGGAAACAAATCAGGCAATATAGCTCAACTAACTAAAACAGGCAACAAGTCCGCCCTGATACACTACGACACCTATATATGCACTAGCTAAACGTTCTGATATAAACAAAAAAAAAACTCAAAACAATCGCACTTAAGAAGCCAATTACGGCACCTATACAATTACATTTAGCTAGCAATTGGTAACATCACATTACACTATTGTGAAAGAGACAATATATAAGTGTAATATGCAAAAAGGATGGAGATATCCTAAACTACCTGCTAACTACACAGTAGGGATAAGAGCGGCACACAGGTGAGAGCAATGGTGGCAACTGAACTACCCAATCTGGAAGTAAGTTTGATGTTCATTCTTCAGGAATAAATAACTTTGAATTCGTGGTCTATTGTCAGTGAGGAAAATCAGGCTACAACTCAATCAACCAAAACAGGCAGCAAGTCCCCCATGACACCTATATATGCACTAGCTAAACATTCTGAACACAAAGCATCAGCACTTATGAAGCCAATTATGATGCCGAGACAATTTAGCTGTAGTTGGTACTATCACATTACCTATTGTCAAGGAGACAATATATTAATTCATATATATATGCAGAAATGATGAAGATATCTTAGACTACCAGCTGACTAAACAGTAAGGAACAATAACAGTGGCACAGGCGGTAGAAAAGCTGACATCCAAACTAGCCAATATGGACAGTGTATTTAGATCAATGTTTTAAAAAGCGGTATGTGGTTTCGTGCGGTCACCCCGCCTTGTAGCATAATCGGACGATTATGCGGTATAATCGGCCGCTTATGCGGCTTAAGCGATACAAGGTTGGGGCACCCATTCCTTGTACGCGACCTTGTAGACCTTTTCTTTAAAACACTGATTAAGCCGTGTGCATATAGTTCCGAGCATATAAATAAGCCAACATATACTCTGCAATCTAAATTGTTGGAAAAGATTACCCATGCATTGCAAGTTCATTATGCGTGCAAAACCACACGCACTGACCAAATGCAACCTCTGATATATGCAGAACTCTTATAACATAAAGAAATCATGTAGAAGTATTTACCATGTTACGGAGGAGCAAAACTCGTGTCGGAGGGCCATCAAAGTTGACGGATTTTGGCTTCTTTTCTTGCTTGGAACTGTTTTCATCCACAATTACCCCTCCCCTCCTATCAGTCTTTTTAGCCACTAGAGGCGCAGTGATTCCCTGTTCTTGCTTGCCAAGTCCCTGGCCTTCCTTCCACCCCATCTTGGCCATCATTCTCTGTGCAGCAGTCATCTGTCCGCCAGCGCCAAGGCCCAAACCGGAGGAAGACGAGTTCCCAATAGCAAAGCCATCTCCATGAGGAGGAGAGGTGGGCGCCCTCGGTGCGGCAGAGCCACTCATTGCGGCCCTCCTTTTCCAGGCCTCCTCACCGGATATGTTGAGGGTGTCGCGGCCCTCCCTTTCTCTGAGCTCACGCTCCCTCTCCCTCTCCTCTTCCTCGCGCCGCCGCCGCTCAAGCTCCTTCCTGACCTCGGCCTCCTTGGCCCTCTTGAGCTTGTCCTTCCTGTAGTCCTCGTAGTCGTTGGGCCTGGCCGGGTCGTACTCCTCCATCACGGTGGACTGGACGGCGACAAGGGCAGGTTGGAAGGAGGAGGTGGAGGTGGTGGTTTCGACGGGAAGGGTCGGCGGCGGAGGCGGTTGCGCAGCAGGGGCCTTGGGGGCGGGGCGAGAGTTTCTGAGGACGGAGGGGGGTGGGGCGAANGGCGAAGGTGGTGGAGGGCTTGCGGAGTGTGGGGGGCGCCATTTTGGCGGCGCTGGACCAGCCGGCGGCGGAGGGCTTGTCATCGTCGGCGGAGGAGGACGGCGGCGGGAGGTCGCCGTACAATCCGCCCAGCATCTTCGCCGATTACTATCTGCCAGGGGGCAAAACAACACGAATTAATGAATCGAGCAGATGGATTCGTAGAAACCCTAGAAAAATTATAGAGAAAAGAGAAGAGAACCGTACCGAATCTTATGGCTCGAAGGAAGACGGAGCGGAGCGATCGAGGAAGATGACTATGACGACGCGAGGCGTGGCCGTGCGGCGGCGCTGTCGTCGAGGGGAGCCGCAAGGGGAGCCGCTGGTGGAGGAAGTGAGCTGGCCAGGGCAGCCGCGAGTTCTCGGCGGAGGCGAGGCGGCGGCGACAGGGATGAGGAAAAAACTAGCTGAATTTTCTACGTTTTACTACTTTTACAAATCAATCCGTATCAGATCCAGTTTTAGGCTCTCCTCTCTTATAAACGTGCTTTGGGTCCAGTTTTGACACTAAAATATAGGAAAATGCTAATTATCGGCCGTCCGAGATGGGATCTCTCTTTCACTTCATAAGGCACCTAGCTCGCGTGTTTTCCGGACTAAGGCACCCCATACTCGTCGGTTATCATTGTTATCAATAAGGTGTATTTTACATGGGTTCGTGGTATATAGAAATACCAGGGGAATTTTGGCTCAAGGTATGATAAAAAAAAGAAAAAAATGAAAAGAAAAGTCGAAGGGATGCCGTTTGGTTTCGTAGTTCCACTCCCTCTCCGCATCTCTGTGACTCCATCTTGCTCGCCTAGTGTGATCCATCGGGGACGCGTGTGTAGCAGCTAGGGTTAGGACTCATCTCTCCTTCCTGGTCATCTCGGCGGCAAAACGGGTGTGGCGGCTGGCGGCGGGGTGCACTAATCAGCGCCGGCCTGCTGATGTGGTGGATAACGGTGGCGCCGTGGTAGCCTGTGGGCAGCCGGGCAAAATGCTTCCTAAGACAATGTCAGGTATATAGGTGATTGTATTGATTAGCCGATTAGGTCTTCACTTGATCTTTTTCTCTTTTCAACTTGATTTTTTTTCTTTCAATTTCATTTGAGAAATAAGATGGGTGATGGATTTTTGGCGATTATCTAGTTATATTTTTAACATGTCTTGCTAATATATCATGATACAATTTTGGTTGATTGTGTTATCTATACTTAGAATATACTAGCAAAATGCCTAAGCTTTGCTACGGGCAGAAGGAAAAAAATCATAATATGTTGTAGAAATTTTTTAATCAAATATCACTTATTTGCTTATTTCATTATATGGAATTACCTTGTTTGAAACAAATGTTAGACTATTCCACTATATTAGAAAATATCAAGGGGCAATATGTAAAATCTACAAAAGCAATGACAAATTCACTGCAATCGTCACTAGCAGCTTTTAAAGGAGTGTAGATATTAGCGTTGTTACATTTGTGGTGTTTTAAAAATTTTTCATAAGTCGGACCATCCATACCATAAATCCTAGATACACCACTGAGAAATACCATATATCTAATAGTATACGAGAAGGTATCATTTAGTTAAGGAAATACGGCGGATAAAGAGGAAAATTATCTTCGTAGAATAGAAGGTGTTTCTGATAAGAAAAAAGAAGCGGAGTTCTACTCGAGCACTACAAACACTACTCGGATCGTATCTATATTTATCTTTCTAGATCTACTTGGACAATGGGACATCCGAGGGTATAAATACAAGATCCCCTAGGAGAAGAGAGAAGAGTTCAACAAAAGTCAACAGAGTCGACGTCGACTAGATTAGGTCATCTCATATATTGTACTCGTATGATATCGATATATAAAGGCAACACCGGTTTCGGTCAACAGGAGTATGGCTATTACCTGTCAGTTAAGGGGCCCGAACCTGTATAAAAATCTATATCTCCCATCTCTTTTACCTCAATCTCGTGTATACCCTGGTTCCAACGATCCCCATACTCTACAAATACCGTGGTCGGCGTATAACCCGTCGACAGTGGCGCGCTAGGTAGGAGACTTGGTGCTTTAAGGTTTCAACAAGATGGGTTCAAAAGATGGATTTTCCGACAAAAATTTTGATGAGGGATACTTTGACGACTTTGGCCCTGGGATATCTGACCCGACCAAAGTATGTTCCCCGACCAGATTGGAATCATCGCCACCAACAAATCAATCTATCAAGATCAGCTAAGCTTCAAAGACATCATCGCCACAGAGAACAACAGTTCAATACCGTCGACCACGAGGCTTCAATACGGGTCGACTACTTTCGAGTTGATTAGCATCGCTAATCAAGACAATTAGAATATTGATTTTTTAAATCAATCTAATGATTTCGTAGATACATCTGGCATGTATCTACAAAGGTACGCAATATTTCATATAACTTACTGTACCTATTTTCAGATCTATAATTTATTATGTGTACCTAGAGCATGTTTTTTATACAATATCTGTTGTGCGAGCGTTTTTATATTAGGCCGATTACGGTCTAATACTGGGGACTCTCTCTGTTTCTTCTGTATAAGTCGTGCTTATTTATGGTCTACATAGTACCCATTATTTAATCTAAATATGCCCATTATATCTTGACAATACTAGAGGATTTATACAATTTTTCGAGTACGTACTCGGTATTATCTGCCTATATATCTTGTCTTTTAAAAAATATTTTTCAGGACTAATCGAGCACTCTAGTAGGTAACGGTCGAGTACGCCCCATTGTCGAGAATGTTCTTGAACAAACGAGGAGTTGTCGGACCAAACCTACTAACAGAGACCGGCGGCCTATCTCACATCGAGCTCCGATCATAACCCGGTCTATTTGTGAAAAGGTTGCCACATACAATCTCCTCGCAAATGTTGTCGACTTGATCACCCGACATGATTGCGAACAGACGTCTGATATGCTTATAAGTTAGGTATGTGAGTCATGCTGGCCACATAAGATGTACATGTAATAACCAACTCAAGCGTCCCTAAGAGTGGTCGAGGTACGACTATACATTTGGTTCTCAACCAGCGTGGTATCGATCTCGCCAACTCTCCAAATCTTCTACGAGTGGTCGAGTACGACTACACATCTGGTTCTCAACCAGCATGGTAGCGATCTCACCAATTCTATAAATCTTCTACGAGCAGACGAGTACGACTACACATCTATCCTCAACCAGCGTGGTAACGATCTCGCCAGCTCTTCAAATCTTTTATGAGTGGTCGAGTACGACTACACATCTGGTCCTCAACCAGCGTAGTAGTGATCTCGCCAACCTTCCAAATCTTCCATGAGTGGTCGAATACAACTACCCACCTGGTTCTCGACCAGTGTGGTAGCGATCTCGCCAACTCTCCAAATCCTCTACGAATGATCGAGTACAACTACCCACCTGGTTCTCGACCAGCGTGGTGGCGATCTCGCCAACTCTCCAAATCTTCTACGAGCGGACGAGTACGACTACACATCTGGTTCTTAACCAACGTGGTAGCAATCTCACAACTCTTCAAATCTTTTACGAGCGGACGAGTACGACTACACATCTAGTCCTCAACCAGCATGGTAACGATCTCGCCAGCTCTTCAAATCTTCTACGAGCGGTCGAGTACGACTACCCACCTGGTTCTCAACCAGGGTGGTAGCGATCTCGCCAACTCTCCAAATATTCTATGAGTGGTCGAGTATGACTACACACCTATTTCTCAACCAACATTGTAGTGATCTCACCAACTCTACAAATCTTCTAAGAGTGGTCGAGGCATGGCTACACCTGGTCCTCGACCAGCATGGTAGCGACCTCGCCAACTCTCCAAATCTTCTACGGGTGGTTGAGTACGACTACACACCTGGTTCACAACCAGCGTGGTAGCGATCTCGCCAACTCTCCTAATCTTCTGCGAGTGGTCGAGTACAACTACACATCTGGTTCTCAACCAGCGTGGTAGCAATCTCGTCAACTCTCCAAATCTTCTGCGAGTGGTCGAGTACGACTACACACCTGGTTCTCAACTAGTATGGTAGTGATCTCGCCAACCCTTCAAATCTTCTGCGAGTGGTCGAGTACGACTACATACCTGGTTCTCAACTAGCGTGGTAACGATCTCGCCAACCCTCCAAATCTTCTGCGAGTGGTCGAGTACGACTACACACCTGGTTCTCAACCAGCGTTGTAGCGATCTCGCCAACTCTCCAAATCTTCTACAAGTAGTCAAGTACAACTACCCACCTGGTTCTCGACCAGCATTGTAGTGATCTCGCCAACTCTCCAAATCTTTTACAAGTAGTCAAGTACGACTACCCACCCGGTTCTTGACCAGCGTTGTAGTGATCTCATCAACTCTACAAATCTTTTACGAGGGGGTGAGTACGACTACACATCTAGTCCTCGACCAGCATTATAGTGATGCTCCCACCACCTCTGCGAGTGGTCGAGTACGACAACGCACCTGGTTCTCGACCAGCGTGTGTGGCGTTCCTACCATCTTCATGCATCAATCTATGTAAGTTTTTAATATAAATAAAATGTGCAATATTTATCCGTTGATCCTCTTTTCATCGCTACTAGTTGGAGTCATTTCTTATCGACCTATTACGTTAAGTCTGACTAGTCACCGAGTCTTAGCACCTTGGCCGGGGACACCTAGCACAATGGGCTAGTCAGACGCTAAGAGTCAACCGACAATGTCAGAATTGGTCATGTCAGAGTACCTACTGTAACGTATTAACTAGCCGTGTAATCGGGAAATAGTTTTTCCAACTTCACGGCCGGAGGCTAGGAATTCGCTTTTTCACCTTAGTTTGTTATGAGATTCAACCTGCTTTTGTTTAAAAACTTTCCATAAAAACAACTGGAGGCTAGGGAGAGTATCCAACTCCGTTCAGCTGAGGGCAGCTCTGGTGATGTAACGCCCGCGTTTTTCTAAAAACCGCAGTTTAACGTCGCTCTGTCTTTCCGTTCAAAATCCCCAAAAATTTCAAAATTAGTTTTAATTTTATTTTTGTTTATTTCCCAAGTTAGTTTTAATTTTGTTTTTATTTATTTTCCCCGGTCGTATCAAATCATTTTCTTTCCGTCCGAAATATTCCAAAATATTTTGGATTTCTACCGCCCGGTGTTTATCCGTTCTTTTCACCCGGAGGTCCTTTGCACTTCATTAAGCCAGGAAAATCACTCAGGCTCATCCATTAATCGTGCATGCATGTTCTGTCTCTGTCCCTATTTTCCCTAAACCCCCCTGCAAATCGACGGTTAGGCACCGTCCTGCCAGCACAGTGAAGATTAGGCACCGCTCCGCGCCGCTCGCCGAGCAAGCCGGGCAGCGACAACAGCACCAGTGAAGGTAGGCACCGCTCCGCGCTGCTCGCCGAGCAAGCCAGGCAACGACAACGGCTAGAGTCTGCAGATAGAGAAGCAAACACAGAGACATCAATGGAAGTTCTCGTCGCCAAGTTTCTACTCCCGAATCACTCCGGCAGTATAAATACCCAAGCAAACTTACCGTGGAGTTCCTCAGCCAATTCATCATTCCATTTTCACCACTCCGGAGCCGAATCGCCAAAGTCCCGGAGTCCGTCGCGTCGAGGTGGCCGATTCCCTTTTTCTTCTCTTCTTCTTCTTCTTCTTCTCCCTGCTCGGCCCTACTCCTCCTTCCTTCCCAGCCGAGCCCCTCCCCTCTGCCAGCACCAAACCGTCGCCCAGCCGCTGGCCCCGCTGCCCAGCCGCCGGCCGACGCCACTCCCGGCCGTGCTGCAGCCGGCGCCAAGCAGCCAGGGTACTGCGCCTGCCGAGCCCTGGCCCCGCACTCCTGGCCGCCGGCCCCAGCAGCCGCCGCCGGCCTGCGCCTCCTAGCCGCCCAGCCGCCGGCCCTGCGCCGTGCCGCGCCGCCGGCCGAGCCCGGCTGCAGCTGCCGCGCCGCGCCCCGGCCAAGCCCGGCCAGCGCGCCGCCCTCTCCCCTCCCTGCCGCCCAACCGCCGGCCGACGCCGCCCCCGCCGCGCGCAGCCGCCGCCCCCCCCCCCATCGCGCCTCCTCTCTCTCGGCATGAGAAGAAAGAGAACAGAGAAAACAAAGAAAGAGAGAGAAGGAGATAAGAAGGAGAAGAAAGAAAAAAAAAAGAAGAAAAGAAAGAAAAGGAGTGGGACCCACGGGCCCACATCCCTCCCTCTCTCCCTTGACCCCCTTTGACCTGACAGCCGGGCCCCACTCGGAATATTCCCTGGAATATTCCTCTCTATTCATTTAATCCTCCAAAAATTCCCAAAACTTCAAAAATCCCTATCTTTTCATCCCGAACTCCGTTTGACTCCGTTCAAATTTCAAAATCTTTCAAAAATTCCCCTCTATTTATTAACGCTGTCTTTTTCGTGTTTTGTTTCGGTTTAGCAGTGGTTTTATGTATTGTTTGTTTTTTTTTTGTGTTTAGAACCCGAGTCGGACGGAGGATTCGCACAGGAGTTCGACGCTCCGCCCGTTGTCGCGGAACAAGGCAAGCCCCCTTGACCATTTATTGCCCCTATATTTTTAAATTAAATATTTTGTTTGCCAAATTGCATGCTTTAGGTTACACTGTTTTTGGCCACGATTCAAATATAAATCGTCGGACCTTCCCAGTAGTCGCACTTTTAATATTTAGAAATTGATGACCCCATTCCTTTGTAACTCCACTACATATTTTGCGTTGGTATTTAAAATGCCAAAGTAGATTACCTATAGGTCACGATTGTGCTGTCGTGTGGGAAAACAAAACTGGGAAATTTATATTTTGAAAACCCGGCGAGATGTCGGTGTGGTTAAGAAGAAGAAAAGTGTTTTAAAAACCTGATGATGCGGGAGTCAGTACCTTGGTGGTTTGACTACGTATTATCCATAAGGACCGTTTCCTTTGGGAAATTCATCTGAACATATGACAGTGCGACCACACGGGTAGAATGGGATGCCCCTGGCCGAGTAAATAGCTAAAACATAAGTGTCTAGCAGGTTAGCAGTTGAGGAGCACTGGTATGGTGGCGGGTATGGCAATCTCCTGCAGTGGGGATGTGTCGGAGTCCATACGGTGGGGCCTGAGTAGATGAGGGCTTGAAATTTGGCCTGATGCTTGGTGGAGAGATTCCACCCAACTGTGGGACACGGGATATTTATGGGTTGGTTATGGAAAAGCCTTGTAGCGAGCTCTCCTTTGTCGGCCATGTCTGATCCACATGTGTTCGGTAATGCGAGAAGTCCGCGACGTGTGGGTAAAGCGTGCAACCTCTGCAGAGTTTAGTCAAACTGTTTAAACAGCCGTGCCCACGGTCATGGGCGGATGTGAAGTGTTTCTCATAGCGTAGTGTTTGTTTTATAAATTAATTCTTGGAATGGGTACCGTCACCAGAGTTTGCCTTTGTGGCGGACGGCCAGCCTTCGTGGTTGGGAACGAGTCTGTGTGACTCGGGGTGTCGATTGGCACCAAGGTGTGGTTAGGGCTGAGATGGCCGAGGTAGAGTGGCTGAGATGGCCGAGCAGTGCTGAGATGGCACGGTGTTTTGGTTTGAGGATTACTACAGTGACAGGTTGTTGCGAAGCAACCTGTGGAATGGAGTAAGGCGTGAGCCTTACTTCGAAACTAACAACTGATACACTAGAGGTTTTCAACTAAATTATTTATAAAACCTAGTTTTCCAAATAAAACCGTTCCACCCCTTGTTATTGGCCTCGCATGTCATATTTTTCCCGGGCTTGCTGAGTACAACGAGTACTCACCCTTGCTATTATTATTTATAGAGTTAGAAGAAGGATACCTTGACCCCTCCGCCGAGGCCTACTTTCAAGAGCAGGTCGAGTACGACTTCTCTGGGTTTCAACCCTAGTTCCCAAGCATAGCCTGTGGAGTTATGGTTGTCTTATTGCTTCATGTCACCCTCCACTGTTGTTATGTTTCCGCTTGCGTTTACTTTGTTCTTTCAGTCTTTCTACCAGTCTGGGGTTTGTCCACGACGGTAGTAGTTTGAGACCTCCAACAATGTTGTAATAAAAGCTTTGTATTTCTGGATTCCACTATTATCCTGTGAGTGCCAGCTCGTGTATCCTGGGACTGGTACTGTATTCACAGATAAGATTGTGACCTCCAGTCTATGCCGGTTGATTTTCTAGACCAGCATAGTCAGGGGCGCCACAGGTGAGAGTACTCGTTTATTAGCGCACGTACACATAATTTATTTTCAATATTTTCAATTTATATCATATTACTCCCAAGCTTTTGCTCGAGGGCTTTTTTTGCTAATAATTTATTTTGAGAATTAATTTCAGAAAAATCAGATGTCAGAGCAATTGGTCTTCTTGAGTAACAGATACTAGTTGGAGGCTTTATACTAGTCGGCATCTTGTCTTAACTCAATAAAACTCAAACTGACAATTTTTGTACTCAATTAACAAATATATGCTGATCCTAGGGCACACAGTAGTTGAAATTTATTTCTGACTTGATGGATGCTGGATTATTGGATTCAAGTTCAAGTCGAGTTCTCGGTCGAGGAGAAGAGAAGGATTTTGTCGCGTACTCTACACCTACTCGGCTGTCCGAGAACGATTGGATGAGTTCAACAATGGTTATGTACAAAATATTTGGTCAATAACATTATAGCATGGTCATTTTTTTTGACCTCAATCCAAATTCAATAATGGTCATGTTCTCTACCATGGTCAGGAAAGATAACTTGTCAGCAATCTCATGCCAACTTGGTATTTCAAAAATGACTAGGTGATTCTGACGATGATGAATCTTCGGGTTACACGGTTGAGAACGGTAGTCCGATAATTTGCATTGAGGTCAGGGGCTATTGTCAGTGTTATCAATAAGGCATACCTCCTTTACATGGGTTCGTGGTATACAGAAATATCATATACCTAATAGCATACGAGAAGGTATCCTTTGGTTAAGAAAATACGGTGGATAAAGAGGGAAATTATCTTCCCAGAATAGAAGGTGTTTCAGATAAGGAAGAAAAAGTGGAGTCCTACTCGGGCACTACAAGAACTACTTGGATCGTATCCATACTTGTCTTTCTAGTTCTACTTAAATAAGGGGATATCCGAGGATATAAATACAAGACCCACTAGGAGGAGAGGGGAGAGGCCAACAGAAGCCAATAGAGGCCAACACATGCCAAGTCAGAATACGGACCAATACAGATCTAGACAAACCCAGTCTGAAGCCACAAAGGCCGACATGTGGGATCTAGAGTTACCTCCAATCTCGTCGAGTTCATATTCGAGGAAGAAGACTACGCTAGCCGTCGACTACGTGTTCGAGCTCCATAACGCCTAAGCCGACGTCGACTAGATTAGGTCATCCCGAATATTGTACTCGTGTGATATCGATATATAAAGGCAACACCGGCTTTAGCCAACAGGACTAGAGTTATTACCTGACAGTTAAGGGGTCCGAACCTGTATAAAAATATATGTCTCTCGTCTCTTTTACCTAAATCTCACGTATACCCTGGTCCCAACGATTCTCATACTCTTACGTATACCCTGGTCCCAACGATTCTCATACTCTATAAATACCGGAGTTGGTGTTTAGTGAGTGGTTTGGTTGAATTGACTGAAGAGTTGCTTTGCTAACGAAGAATCGATACCTGATTGGTATCGGCTCGGTTGTTACTGACAAGTATTAGTTGTTACCTCAGGGGCTCAATGCTAAGCTTATTGACTCAGCTAGTTACTCATGAGTATGGCACCAAGGTTAAGCACTAACGACCTTTGCACTAAGACATTAGTGTCAAGCACGGTTACAAGTATATTTATTTAAGTTGCTTGAATATGAGTCTAAAATAGGTACAATAAAAGGATTAAAATGTAATTTTTTTTAGCGAAAACTAGGGTTTCATTACTATTATTTACTCGCTACATTTTGTACTCATTTTCTAGGGCATTGTTGGTACACACATTTTATCATTAATTTATCTAATCATGTATTTATAAAAAAATATTTAAAACATAACCAGGTGAAAGTATTTTTCATATCATAACGTTCTATAAGCTCTTTTTTTTCACCTATTCAACCACCAATCACTTTTAGATTGATTTGGCAAAGCAAGCTAAGAATGAAAATTAAGGTATTCATGTGCTTGCTTCTAATGGATCGACTTAATACAAGAGATTTATTGGATAGTAAAATTTGTGTCCCAGATAGTACAGAGTTGAGATGCCCTCTTTGTAATATAGCACCAAGGGAAACCAGAGAAGATTTCTTCATCAATTATCCATTTAGTGCAGCCTGCTGCTGGTCTTTCATTTGGTTTTAACTAGTCTTACAACATTGAGCTTCACCGATTAATTCAACTACAAAGATGGTTATTTACCATAGGAGGAAACAAGTTCTTCATGGAAATTTTTGTTGTTGCTGCTTGGGGAATATGGAAAGCAGAGAATGACTTAATGGTTTAGCAATTTTCTTCATTAATTCAGGGTTGGAAATCTTATTTCAAAGAAGAATTAATTCTACATTTCCTCGGGTATAAGAAAGATGATGAACCCTTGCGTCAATCATGGATAAATTGTTTGCAACATATTTACCACCCTGAGAGGGCTTTGTTTTTCTTTCCCCATGTACATAAACCATCTTTTGATATAATTATATCGTAGGGATTCCCCTACTATTTCCTGAAAAAAATTCATTGAAATAGGCTAATATCATTTATCAAACCATACTCTTTTTTACATATATTAGTGATTAATATTTTTAAGATTTGACTGTATATCCTAATGCAGCGTCTATTTATAAATAGATGGATCATATTTATTGTTGATGATATGCCTTAGAGGCAATCAGAGATGATTGTATCACATATTATGTTTACATCTTTATTGTACGTTGTTCTTTAAAATAGATAACTTATTATTGATTAATGAATATGTGATTTGTTCATGAGACTATTTATGTTGTATGTTACTATTTCTAAAGGATCTCTGATCAAATATCATATATGGAACAAATATGGTTCAACGATCAGCACATTCATTGATTGATGATCATGTCTCATGGATCATAGTATGGAGATACCAAATTAATAATGTGGACAAATGTTGAGAAAAATGTTGTTGGATAGACCCAACATGAGACACTGCGAGAGCTATATGTGATGTCTCATCAGTGGTCTCATATTAGTGTTGGTGTAGAATCCTTAGACCTGAGATTATCATGGTTCCCAACATATGTAGTAGCTTGCTTAGGGGCTGCCAAACACTACTCCGTAACTAGGTAGTTATAAAAGTAGTCTTCGGGCATGCATGAAACATGTAGTGGGATATGAATAATTAAGATGGGATTTGTCCCTCCCTTGAAAAGATATCTCTGAGCCCCTCAATGTTATAGATTATGAAAGTGCATGGCTATGCCAAAGGTGATTGATGAGTCAATCGCAAGTTAAATAATCTATTACAGGATAGAGTAAATGATTGAGCTATTAAAAGATGGCACATATCTAGTCTTGAGCTTAATCGATATCGTGAGGTAAAGAGGTTCATATAAGTATACACTAGAGGTTCAACCGATATGATTTTTATGTATGCCTGGTGGGTCAATATGTTCTGCTAGGGACCGCTGTTGACACATGGACCAAAAGTGAGTTTTTGGATTGCAGCCGAGTGTACATGAACCTACAGGGTCGCACACTTAACGGGTCGGAATAAAGGGATTGAATGGAGATCCAATATATGCTTAATTCAGATAGAGATCCGAGTAGAACTCCTATGGGCCTCGGAGGCCCAATTATGGATCCTATATATATTCTTCAGGTGATGAGGCTGGTGGCATGAGAGAAACCCTAGCCGTCACTCCCCTCCCGATAAAAACCCTAGCCACTCACGGGCGCTAACATGTCCGTGCGACGTGTTCCATCCCTAGACGTGTGGATACCGGTAGAGGCGCCGCTGGTCTGCGGTGCATCGGCGTGAGAGCACAGCGGGGCGTATGCACGAGGAGGAGAAGGTCGGGCTGCTGCGATCTACTACTTCCTCTATATCGACGCGCGCTACGTCGCCAATGTTCCTTCGGCTTCTTAGCACCTACTTTCGCTGCATAGTGCGTCGAGTGGTAACGATCTATGATGTCATACTTGCATGGTTCCTGGTTTATGCAATAGAAAAATTTTGATTTATGCTATCGTAGCCTATGTGTATCCCAACATTTATATGCATTGAAAATACATAAATACATATATCATTCCTACGTATCAATATCCTACCAGATCCAAAAGGGAATGGGACTGGGCCGAAGTGGCAGAACGGCCCAACTCGTGCCCCTGCCAGACCAAGGAATACGACGATGGCAATCGAGCAGAGGCAGGGCTAGGGGTGGCAATTTCCCCGTTAGGGCCAGGTCCCAGTTGGATACCTAACCCAATGGGACCGGGGCTGGGGCCCCGCAAAATTGCAGGGGCAAGGATGGGGGAGGGATTTCACCTGTCGATGACTCGCGGGGGCCCAGGGTTATGAATTACCAGTGTAAAAGTAGATTTTAAGGCCCATTTGGCCCATTTAGGTGCAGCAGTATATAAACTGAACCGCAGTTTTTCTAAATCTCACCTCCTAGCTGCCACTCTCTGTCTCTCCCCCTCTCTCATTTTCTCAGTGGCACTGGCGGCATCGTCGCCGCCTCGTCCCCTCCCGTCCAGGCATCACCACCTCGACATCGCTCCTAGTCGGCACTGCCCTGGCTGAAGCCACCCCTAACCAGCGTTGCCTCCTCGTCGCCACCCCAAGCTGATGCTTCCTCCTTGCCAGCCGACGCCCAGCTGGAGCTCACACGTCCTCACCACACGCAACCTTCGACCTTCATTGTCGCGTTGAGCCACTTCAAGAAAGGTGTTGCGGGGGCCCCGCTCACCCACTGGGTCCCCAGTGAGGGCGGCGCGGGTGAGGTTTTCCACTCGGTTGCCAATACGGGGCCGATGGCGGGGGTGTGAGTGGGAGCGAGGGCAGGGCCATTCCTGTCCAACCTGGCCCCGTCCTGCCCCATTTTCATCCCTAGGCAGGGCAAGCACCTCTCATCCTTCAGAGTAGGTCTAAGCAAAAAAATTAAGAAAGTTGAGCAGAGGTGGGGCAAACACCTATCGTCCTTCAAAGTAGGTCAAAGCAAGAAAATTAAGAAAGTTGAGAGGTTTGTTCACTTTATTGTCACTTTCAGCTTTATTAAATTTGGTAGGGCAACAACTAAATATGATCTTACGAATACTATAGTTTAAAAAAATCCCTCTCATAAAAACATTACCAAAATGTAGAAATGCATCAAACTAAACACATCAAAAGTTACCAAATTTTGGTAACACTAAAACATGTAAAAATGACCAAATTTTGGAAAGGTTAATTTTGACAGTAAAGAACAGCCCGAGGCCTATTGAGAGGCCTGTTGGCTCTGAGTTGGGCCGTCTTGTCACCACAGGTATCCTTGCATGTACATTTGGACAGTATATACACGGTATCATTGGGCCCTGTCGATGACTGTAATAGTACTCCTCGAACTAACACATCTAGCAAGCAAAGGGAATCCTCTATCTCAAAAGAAAAAGAAAAATCAAGAGAAGGGAAACAAGGAAGCCAACTCCGCAAGTCAAAGGTACTCCTACAAGAAAAACTTTCCAGAGAGAAGATTAGATCAAAGGACAATTAACATCCTGGAAGATTGTTTTGTAAATCATGTAGATTTCTCTTGCATTCCCACTTCTGATCATCATACAAGGCAAAACTTGTCCCGGGCAGAGGACAACCCCCAATTCTTCAACCCTACCAACTAACTAATTTACCTCTCATACTACTAACTAATACTTCCATCTGCATATCCTATATTGATATGGTCTACACTACCTCAGTATGTACAAATTTAAGAGAGACAGATCAACAGATCTACCCAAACAAGGGACAACAGCCACCACCACCACGGATCCATGGTGAGAAAAACTGCGATATTCCACCGAGAAGAAAGAAGGAGTTTGCCATCCTCAGCTCAGCAGCGGAGGAGCATGACGACGCATCGGCGGATGATGTAGAGCCTCGCCTTGTGCTCCTTGAGAGCCCTCGCGATCCCTCTCCTCTGCCCGCTGCTGCCGCTGCCGCTGCCAATAAGCTTCATCTTTCCTCAACCAAAGTTTGGCTGATCCGTACACAAACTGAATGGAATTGAAGCTAGTACTATGTAGTGGTGATTTGTGAGAGGTCGTTGGTGTGTGTATGGATGATTGGGTATTTGGGTGAGGAGGCGAGTGGCGAGGAGCAGCTGCTTATATAGGCGATGGGGCTGCGGCTCGCGTCGCGTGTTGGACTGGACTTTCCACCGCGGCGCCGCAAGCACGCACGCACTCGCGATCGCACGCACGAACGGCTGCTGCTGTGCGTACTGCGTAGACAGATCCCACGTTGGCATGGATGCAATGGCGTGCGTGGTGAGCCCACGACTGGGTGTAGTTTTACCAGGGGACAGTGGCCTCGGTCACCAGCCAATCCTTGGACGCTTTACTCCCCCTCGCTTTCCTCGCTCATCATGTGAAGTGCACTCTTCTTCTCCTCTCGCTGGCGATATTAATTACTATTCTTTAACCTAGCCGAGGCCTTGTATCACTCGTGCAACAATACAATACTGCATTATTGGTTCGTGTCCTGGAGGGGTCGTCAGAGATGGATGGGTGAGGAGAAAACAGTGCTAGTACCCCATGGCCGTAGCGACGTCGCGAGGGCCACGGGGGGACCACCGGCGTCGAGATCTGGACGCGCACAGCTCAGGTCACGGCGAGCTGAGCTAGCTCCACCTGTGGCCTGTGGGTGATTCTTCCCTCATTCCTGCCCGGTTTTGGCCGCGGCTCCAATGGGGTTTTACACAGATCGATGCGTCGTCGTACTGTTTTGGTGTACGAACACTAGCTGTCCCTTTTGCTTTGTGAAGAAGAGTCCTCGTCTAATTCTGGTTTCTGATTGGAAAGGTGAGCGAAGCAAAAGGGAGCTGAGGCCGCGAGTGAAAGTTTGGATCACGTCTCAACATATCATCCGATGTGGTGTGGGTGCACCAGTGCACGAGTGAGTCATCCTTGTCTCGGCTCTGTCTCCTGCTCGATCGATCTCTGCTTGGTGCTTGCTGATTCGGCCTCTGAATTTTGGGGGACTTTCCGCTGACGCCTTTTTGCAAATGTGGATATCGACTTGGCATGAGAGTGTGAGCCTACATGGATCCACGAAAATCTTTTGCTTTTTATGCATACTTCAGGGACACAGTGATGTTTTTGTACCGTTTCCATCAGTGATCAGTGCAGAAGATACCGTGTGCCTATTGGATCTATGGTATTGGTGAATGAATGAGATCGGTCCTTTTATCCCGCATATTGTGCCACTTTGCTAGCATTGCTATGCGCATTCAACTCGTCGCATTCGTTTTTTAGGGTTATATGCCACTGAAAATCTGGGAAGAGCTGAACGCTCAAGTGTCACGGCACGTCGAAACGATCGCACCAATAATTTTTCAGAAACCAAAGAAGAAGCGTGAGCTTGGATCACGGCTGGAAACGTCATATCCAGACTCACAATTTGTAGCAAAGACAACAAATGTAATTTGTGCTTTTAGCCGCTAACATAATCAAAAGGCAGTCCTCCTGCTTTTTCTTAAAAAAATAAGGCATCTTTAAACCATTTGAATGACAAGAGACAACAAAAGGAAAAATGAAGAATTTTGATAGAAATACAGATATAAGACAAAGGATTGTAAAATACAATATAGAAATTGTAATTTGAATAGAGCGCAAGAGCAACATAAGAGTTTAAGCAGAGATAAAAAAAAACGAAAGAAAGTTTCCATGAGGTTAGATCTCAAGTTAAAGATCCTTCAAATTTCTCATGGATTAAAGCATTTCGTAGGAATTTCATAAAATCCATTCACATCCAATCCTTTGTTTCAAAGGACCATATAAAAATTCATAAAATTCATTCATATCCAACCTTTTGTTTCAAGGGACCATATAAGAAAAATTCTAATAGGGTTTCTTTTCTCGAATACGTAAGAGAGTTGAATATCAGTTCATTAAGAGAGGAGAAAAACACACGGAAAAAGCCCTCCCTCACCCTACAAGCGTACAGGACTTACGTTTTACAAGGAAAAGCAACAAAAATGGCCTCACCCATTCGGGGTTAGCGACCTACTAAGAAATATTAGAATTTAAATCTTATAAAATTCCCTCAAAAATCCTTTGTTACAAGGGGGCTAAAAAGGGAGTACGCCACGGAATGGTCAGAGGTCAAGCTCAGAACTACTTGTAGTCTTGTAGTGTAAGAGTCCATTACCTTAAGTTGATAGTAACTGTTGCATAGACAGCCAGACAACAAATTTGAGGGCACAATTAAAGGAGCTCAAAGCTGAAAATTGAGTAGTACATGCTAAGCATCCAACAGGCAGGAAAAAGAAAATTTTGAGATGAAGGGGTCTTTTTTCAGGATTTCAGGTATTGTTCTAAGGCACTTTACCTTAATATATTAAGTGAACTTCAACAATGCAGCTGATTTTGGCAAACATGGTTAATTAACGGAGTACATAACACAACATTTGCGGCAGCAAATGCAAACATAGCGTTCCATTTTTTCAGGCACCGGTCATCTAACCAATTTAGCATCTGAATATATCTGTTCTGTATGACTGATAAGGTGTGTTGAACAGAGAACTAGTTCAGGCAAGAAACTGTTGAGTGAGATTGACAAAGTCTTTCGAAGAAGAACTGTACACACCAAATTAATTGCAACAGGAGAGCAAAATGATGAACAAAATTTTGAAATTATCGATCATTTCATACCACAGCTGCTACAAGGATCTGTATCTATACAATGTCCCCTACCATTCTGGTAACGGAAGAAAAGAACAACAGAAGAACTAGAGAAGAGGAAAAATCTAGAGCTAGCAAAAATTGTTTCTTGTCAGTCATGCCACCGGAGCAGCATAACAACGCATCGCGAAATGATGTAGAGCCTTGATCTTTGTTCCTTCAGGGACTTGCTGAATCCTCCTCTCCTTCTTTGGCTCCCAAGCTTCATCCTGAGAATTTGTCTGAAATGCTCACACTCTTGAACTCTGAACTTTCTCTAGGTAATGTGGAACAAAGCTAGTGAAGCTCAAAGAGAACACAACAACTCTATGAACTTGCTGTTGGTGTGCTTGGCTCAGCAGACTGCAAGGGGGTTTATATAGGATCAGCAGGTAGATGGAGATGATCAGCAACAGGCCCAAAAAGAATATGCATACACAGCCACTTGCATCATGGCATAACTGGCAAGCCACACCTGCATGTACTTTCACCATCAGACATGGGAGTGAAAAACTAGTAGCAAACTGTCCATCTGATCATGTGATCCTGCCTGCTCTCACCATACAATAATCGAAATCCCCAAGGCTCTCCAGCCTTTGGCCACATTAGTTTACTGCAAAGGGTCAAGCTTGATCTCTGCGAAAACAAATTGCGGCTTGCCGGACAGCCCGGAGTGGCCCTCCCGTGCGCCTGACCGCCACGATCTCAAGCGGTCGTCGATGCTTAATTTCAGGTTGCATGTGTTGAGATCTGATTACAGCTAAAATGTTTTTTGCCTGCGTCTCCTCGCGGCCTTGGTTTGGTGCCTGATCAAGAACATGAACAGCTGTGTATCTCTGTCCCCAGGGTTGGTAGATACTAGTATATAGAAATGGAATAGCACTAGCACACAGTTTGGCAGATCAAGCTGACAAACTTGCCTAGCTTTGCACTTTGCTTGCCATGAAGTTCTTTGATTTCTGAGTGGCAGGGCTGAACAAGTTGATAGATTATGTCATGTTTTGCTTCCATAGGATTGGTGTGGCCGACATTCCAACATTTTTATAGTGCCTTCGTCCCTATGGAAGTTCACAAATTAATTGGAATTTGGTAAAAAATATATTTTCTGGACATGTTTTCAGTGCGAGCTTTGCTATTGTCACCTCCATTGTTTTTGCTAGTTAAAATGTCTACAATCTCGGAAAAGGAAAAATGTAAGTGTGTACTTTTTTAGCCTCTATTATATTGCTTGAAAGAATGCCCGAAAAAATGATGATCAGTAAATCAAACAAATAGTTCTCAAGCATGCTGTTGTAATAGTAGTTTTAATTTGACAAGTAAGACGCTCACAAAGTCAAGATTTCTACATTTATTTTCCTGATTGGACAAATTCCCATTAGTCTTAGTTGTTTGAAGTATTTTATTCGGGGAGGCAGCTCGGGAACATATCCTGTGCAAGTTTTCCTGCTGGTTTAATGAAAATCAATTTGATTCCAGCATCAAGTCAACACAAATAGTTGTCTGCATAAAAACAAAGATATCCACTAGAATGATCATTCATTATTTAAAATTTTAATTCATAGTTCTATATACAAAACAAATGATTCAAAAAAAATGTTCTAAGGTCGGGAAATAATGAAAGGTCGAAAAAACTAAGGAAATGTACACTATTAGATATTGCAGCAGCCAGTAAGATTGATGAGCCTAATTAAGCTTCAATAGGATTGAGTTTGCTTGAGATGAAATGAGATAGATTCAACATTGACAAGTCAAAAGGCAACTGCCACTTTCATTATCACCAACACAGTAAGGTGGAGGGACTCAGCAGGGTGACAGTAGACCAACAGGACAGTGGCATCTATTCATCAATCATCATCCAATATTGGCATTACATCACATCCATTTACAAATTCACAAAAAAGGCTTGAAGATTACGGAGACAATCATCACAAAGCATTTCCTGGTGATTCTCCGCAGATCCCCTGTTTATTTCTTCAGATGTAGGAGTAGCTGACGAAATGCCTATGAGACCTTCAGAATGGAAGAGCTGTGCACTATCTGCATTACAGCATCATAGTCGCATTGGAGCCTTATGTAGTTCCAATAAATCTGTGAATGGGGATCCTCTTGACCCCGAATCTTCCGCCCTGCAAAAGAATAAAGATCGATGTTTTGGGACGAACATCCGCAGCAGCCAAGAAACCAAAAAGAGCAAGTTTGTGACGAGACAGGCAGGCGATGGAATCATATGTTCTCACTTGGCTCATCATATTTGCATTCGACAGTAGTGACATGGTGATTGTACAATGCACACACTCGCGAACACTAGAACTAATAAGATCCTACTTCTGCTACTGCTACTTGTACCATTTTTTTGGCCTCTATGTACAAACGGCCGACACCATTCTGGCACAGCACACAACCAAAAAAAGCCAAAACTTTCCGCGAAGGAGCGACCCAACAACCAACGAACCGACCGAGGAGGCAGCAGAGGATCGAGGGATCGATCCATCCGGCTGGACGATCGAGTTGGTGGGATCAGTCTTGCCAGCGGAGGAGCATGACGACGCAGCGCTGGATGATGTAGAGCCTAGCCCTCTGCTGCTTGATTGCCCTCCCGAAGCCTCCTCCCCTCTGCCTCCTCTCACTCCCCACAAGCTTCATCCTCTCTTCTTCTGCTTACTGATTACTCTCTGTTTATGTATTTGTGTGTTTGTTGTGCTGATGGGCAACGGTGAGCTGAGTCTGATTGCCTCCGATGGTGGAAGGGGATGTAGATATATAGGGGGAGGTAGGCAACGCGAAGCGGGTGGTGGTGGTGGTGGAGGGCCACGGCCCGCGGGGGCAGGGCGCGCAGTGAGACGGTGCAGCCGCGCGGGATTCCGCCTGCCTCAGGGGACCGCAGCGCGCGGTGGTGTGGACTGGTGGTTCGCGGGTCGCGCAGAGCAGCCGTGCGCGCGTGCGGGCGCGGGGCGCGGGGGCCGCGGCTCTCTGCGCCATGGAAAATGTGTCGGGGGGGCCAAGGCCAAGGCGTGCGCGGTGGTGGTGGACCGCGTGGTACGTGGTGGTGGTGGTGGTGAAGGGTCGCTGCCGCGGCCTCTCGTGCGGTCTGCGGCCTGCACGGTAGCGTCCGGTCCGGGCGGTGCAGGGCCACTTGTATTGTACAGCCGCGGTGCTGTTGGTTGGCGTTTGATGATGATTGGTCGTGGTGGGGTGACTTGGACAGGATAGAGATGGACTCTCTCCGTCGGTCCATGGATTGCTCCGTTTCCCCCCCTCTTCCTGCTGCTCTTCGGTGTGAATCTGGGTGCGTATTGCGGGTTACAGGCCGGTCTATTAGCTGCTGCTATTTATGAGGCGGAAAGGAATAGCTAGCAAGCTCCTTGTTGATATTACGGCACGCGCGTGTGCAATGACGGAACTTCTATCATGTCTGTCCATTCCCACACAGTGGTCCGCCATCTTTCCCCTACTTTACCAAGCTATTTTTCAACCCTAACAGATGCGCATACATACATACATACATATATATATATATATATATATATATATACATACATATATATATATATATATATATATATATATATATATATATATATATATATATATATATATATATATATATATATATATTCACCCATGATAATAAGGTGGCTGTAGGGGAGAGGTGACCATTAAAAACTTGTTCGGTTAATCCATCTCTTAGCCCTAGAGGCGACAGGAAGTGACTTAGCGAGCGTCACGGCCTACCTTCGGTACTCTCCTCCGACCCACCAGTGAGCCACACGGCTGCAAGGACGACAGTAGCAGGGCTCTTTCTTTCCTGAGGACCTCACACCGGATGGGGCACCGAGGCAAACCAGAAAGGAAAAAGAGGTCTCGCCTAGATCTATACCATTCTTGGTCAGATATGGTGGACAGTGGAGTGGAGGAGAGTCAAGCGGAGGTGGTGGAGCGGAGAAGAGCCAGGCCAATGTGCAAAGCGGTAAAGAGAGTAACGGAGTGGAGGATGAGGAGGTGGCGGCAGCGGCTGCTAGATCCGATGGCCCCAAGGCTGGATCCGACGCTCTCTAGCCCAAATTCGACTCTCGATGATGATGGCATGGTGCGGTGACCTCCGACAACGGCGAGCATGGAGGCTGAAGTGGCGACAACAGCTTGCACGTGGTGGCCTCCGGTGACAGCGTGCGTGGAGGAGCGACCGTGACGTTTTCGGGTGTGGCGGCGACGATGACTGCTCTCCTCGCGCCTTACGGCCCTGATTCGGCATCCCTCGGCGAACAAACGATCAGTGGACATGAACTGAACCATAATATTTTTTATTACGTGTCTAATTTACTTACTAAGCCATGAAAAAATAAACAAAGCGATCAAAAATATTTTTATGATTTTAAAACTGATATCATGATAAATTTAAATTTTGTTATGGCTTATAAGCTAACAAGTAGATAATGTTAGATAAAAACTTGAAAGAAATATTTTTATAACCTCTAGAAAAAAATCGTTGTAAGGTATGTGAAATCACTAAAAACTACATATGTTAAACTTTTATGTAGGCAAAACTGACATACGTGAGAATTGAGCATAAAGGTTAAAATCCTATTCTATCTAGTCATAAATACTTGACACTATGCAACAGTAAGCATTTCAATTGTATTTTTGCATAGTGACAAATATAATCTTCAGTACATCTCGGTCTATTTTTCACTCTAGGTCTGTCAATAAAAAGGCAAGAAATTAAGGATTATCCGAGTCACCAATATGTTGTTGAAACTTTATTGACAGCTAGCGAGCGACCTAATTAAGGGCTAAGCAAGTTGGTGGTACGTGTAGGTGACTTGACAAAGGCCGGCTCCTGTGAAGCTAGACAGGGAGATTAAAGACGGGCCACTGTGTGTCTTGGGATGCTAATGACCCCTGTCCGTTTTGTCTCTTTCTCGCACCCCGATGAGCACTGTTTACTCCCTAATCATACATGTAATCAAACAGGAGGAAGCTTGCTAGCTAGCTATAGCTGATCAATGGCAGCACTACACACTGGGACCAGCTGATGTTAACAAACTAACCAACTTGGGGTTAAGTGTGTGTGTGTTGCATGTACAGGTGCGTGCATGTGCTCGTGTCGGCTTCGTGTCTGCCGGTGGCCGCGTGCAGCGGTCGATCATGTTGGTCAGCTACCTAGCTAGTTTTATGCAAGTGAGCAGGGCCGATACTAATCTAGTCAAGGCGAAGTACAGTGGTGCAGGTGCATGTGACCACGACGTGGATCAAGATTCTCTCGGTGTAACGCAGTTAATTAATTAGTACTAACTTTTGTTAATTTAATCACGACGTAACTGTCATTACCAAAAAGGGCCGTTAATTACATTGACAAATAGGAACGTTCGCCTGGTATATATTCAGTGAAAAACGTCCACCGGTTAAGCTAGTGATCGATCTTGTTCGATCGTCAGCAGGTTATAACTAGCTAACAAAAGATCAGTTCGATCGATCATTTGATATGATAGGCAGCTGTGTGTTCTAGTAATTAACATGACCTACATATATATGGTCCAGATGCAGTACTAATCAAGATCCTGATTGCCATTTGTACGTGTTAGTGGACGACCTGTCGGAAACAGGGCCCAAATGTGTCGTCCCGACAAGGGGATCCCCATACAATCGTGTGGATTGATCGAGCTAGCTAGACATTTCATGTCAAGATCAATATCTGATCGACCAGAAGCCACCTTGCAGGATACACCGCACTTAGGCGTGGTGCAGTGTGGTGTGATGCAATGATGCAATTCGAGTGCTACGTAGCTTTCTGCCGCATCCTTGATAGGAAGGTAGGGGGTGGAAGGATGTGTATATTGACTTGTGGTGCTGTGTGGCAAGGCTGCAGCAACAATCATTTTAGGGTGGCCACGCTCCCAACAAAATCTACAAAAGATTACAAAAAACAAGATGATATGCATGGAAACATGAAAGAAAATATTAAAAATGGACGACACAATTGGCAATAATTAATATTAATAACCACCGAGAAATATTACAGTGGTAATAATAATAATATTTGTAGATCAAATAAATCACAGCCCTAGTTTCAATATTCAATCTAGTGCTTTCAGTTAATTAGCCCAAGTTTCAATTAAAAAAAACATTCACAACTCTCAACTACTAGCTAGGGCTGTGATTTATTTTGTAGATCACACAGCCTTACCTTCAACTAACCAACATTGAATTTGAAATCTAGTGCTTTCATATCAAGTTCCTGATTTTTCTACTTGACATATCTGGCTTTTCAATTCGAAATATATCAAGAGACCTAATTTTAAAGGAATCACACTCTCAAATTTAATGACATCTAGATTTTACTGAATCTATACACCCTATGTTTGATGGCATCATATCTTAGCCACCAGTGTCTCTAGAAGTACATTGTGCAACGCGACATAAGAAAGTAAGGATAAGTGATGGTTGGAAATGGTAACTAACACAGTAGAGTGATATGCAACAGGTCATTATTAAGGGGAAGTCACATTAGAGTTAGAGCCACATATTTTGGTCAATTAGAGGCGGATATAGTCATCACTACAATACTTGAAAACCATCTTTAAATGTTGACTATAAAATGGACACGTCTATTGACGCGCCAACTATTTTATAGCCCATATTTTGCTTCTCGTCATCTGCTAGTTAGCTTATCAGTTGGAGGAATAAAATAAATTTTGAAAGTTAATTTTAGAGTTGATTTTAGTTTTTCTCATCGTAGATTATTTTCTAGCATTTTCTTTTAAACCGCTAATAAAATAGATATATTATCATAAATTATTTTTTTCTTAATTCATTATGGCTTACCGTAAATAGCTCAAATGATTAATAATATATCCTGATTAGTGAAAATCATGTTAGGGAAAAAGTTGAGGCTATTTCCATAAAATAGATAGTTTCACACACGAGTAATAGAATATTCTAAATTTAAATGTATCTTTGATTACCGATTTATGTTCATCATTTATCACTGAAACTACACGAATAACGCATGACAACTGTTTTGATTATGCAAATATCTTCATAGATCGTAGCAATTTCTTATTACTACTTCCATACATCTAGTTTTCTTTTTATTGTTTTCATTTTTGATAAATTTATTACTAAAAATTTTATTAGACCTAGAGTAGTGTATTTATCCAAAAACAAATTCAATGGTCTTAATGCAGTCCTTGCTACCACTTCTTTTTTTTTCATTTAAACATAGGATATCATCATGATGAAGTTACTTTGTTCGATTTTGATTCAACATATGTAGCTGGTTTTTTTATTATGATAAGCTAAAACCTATATTTTTCCCTCTTCTCTCACTTGCTTTTTTATTTATTTAACTTTCTTCTACTAATTTTTCTTTATTATGGTGCAAGCCAAATTCTCTTTGGAAGCCTCTAGATCTAGCTACAATATTTAAAGTCTAGGAACCTCTAGAATCAGATAGAATGTTTAATGTTTTTTTTCTGGATTTTTTTACCACATGTTCTCCAAATTTATCTTGAAATTTAGCCATGTCAAGTGGCCCAATCAACTGGCAGCTCCCCTGCCAACTTTAGAAGGATAGATTTCATGATAGTATATACTGAATACTTGCAAATTAATGTGTGCCATACTCCATCATACAAATCTAATGTAGTCGTTGTTATATTAGTGGTTGGAAATATACTTCTTGTAAATCTAAAAGTGAACAATTCCATGTACCAGTAGTTCGATATCCTTCGCCAAAGATTTCATTCATCAAACATTTGTGAAAATAACAACTTAATTTAATGTCCTCTCCGAAAAAGTACCTGAATGAATAATGATGCAATACACCATGCCAATCTTTTTCCATCACCATTGAGGTTGCACCCTACATTGCTTTAAACTTGGACAATTATGTATCTTGTCACCTTTCTCATCACAAGCTAGCATTTCCTTGTCTTTATCATCGAATTTTCTCATGCAACCTTCGTAGCTATGTGTAAAGTTTACTGAAGACATTGAGATGATGCAAAGATGTGCCTTACTCCATGTACAATTGAAACAGATTTGTTGCTTTAGAGCACATCGGTTTATTAGCAAGATTTCAACATGCACTTTCTTCATTGAATCCTCGCTCCTTTGTTACCAATAAGTACATCAGCTCAACCAAGAAACTAAGAAAATTTACGAATGACTTTTCGCTTCACCACCACTATGTCCCCAATGGTTGTCTCATCTAGTTTCTCACCTTCTAGAGTGATGGTCAATCCCGGTTGGATAAGAACATCCTTTACTATTTCCACGCGCTGAAATTTCTTTTCCATAGAACTTCTCTTCTTGATTTGACATCAAAGGTATCACTTTAGTTTATTATGTTCCTGATTTTATGTCGACCATCTTACAAATTAGATCAATATGGCATTGACTCTGATATCACTTGTGATACTATGATATCTCAATAACTTCTTATATTGGTCCAGTATCTTGAGATATGACACAAATGAACATGATCTAGATATATAGATATATATGCATGAGTAGACAGCTTCTTTAGAGAACCAAAACAATAATGATGACCACAACAAGAGATAACATTTGATAAAGGCAGTCGAAAATTCTTCTAACCACAATTGACAGTTATCCATAGTCACAATCCCTTGAACCTTTTGGCCATTGGTTTCTACCATGTACAAGTGCTAAATAGTGGCAGAGTCAGCGGCATTGTCAAGCCCAAGTGATGAAGAGTGTTAGGTAGTGATCTACAATTTTTACATGTGTTGTTGACAACAGAACAATGCTAATGCGAATGCCAGCAGTAGATCGGAGTTAGGGTGACTGCCCGACCAGCCCGAGAACTAGCTCCCTCACCGGTGCTAAAGTATTCTTTTGTGAGATCTAGCTATAGTTGCTTCTATAAGCTTGCTTTGGCTTGCTACATTCTCTTTATTCGTGACAAATATAATATAAAGGATGGCTTGCCCTTTACAGTGTCCCTCTTGGGTACCTTGTGTGGGTCCTCTTCTAAGTAGAATTAAAAAAAATCCTAATCGTAACAGGTTATTACTACACTTGTAGTTTTAACTTTTAACTCTATGACAGGGGCACCTGGCTAACATAACAGTATAGTATTTTAAAGCTCACTTTTTAGAAACCATGACTAATTGAATTGATGGATGTATTGTCACTATTAATTTTAACTGGCAATATTGGCTTGTCATCCTCAATCATTTATTCAGGACTTTTTGAAGACGTGATTACACTACATATATTAATTGAGTTGTGGGACATAATGCTGACTGTATAGTACGTATATCGTGGTATTTATTAATTGTAAATAAAAATAAAAGGGAATTGTCCAGTATTATATTTATAGTACTGTTGATATCGTTGAATATGCCAACTGTCATGCATATTACCTTATTTGGGTTCATCAGAATTATATCAAACTGAACCAATATAAAAAGGAAATTGGCACACAAAAAGAAATATATATTATCTTATCTATGATGAGGTACCTGAAGTTCTGAACCTAAGTTGAGGCCAGTTCAGCTCAATCATGAGACATATATACATGTCTTTTTTTTTAGATCCAATCATCATTTGGGACTTGAACTAATCAAATTCCTTAATTAAAGGAACGAAAATAGAAAAAAGTTCGCTTTTCAGATGATTATTGCATAATGTAACAAGCCAAACAGAGAGTAGCTCGATGATAGTGAGAAAGGGGCATAAAGATCAAAGGAACCATATCAATTATTATATATACAAGCTCCAAGTAGCTGCAGAAAACAGCTGCATGCATAAGATCAACTAATATAAAGCATAAGAAAACTCAATTTTGGTATAGAAAAGGAAGAAATGCATAACCTGCTTGACAAATAACAGCAGTGTTTAGCCACGCAGAGCCAGCTCTTCCAGTGATATAGATGGCCCCCCTAGCTTGGCCCTTTTGGCTTGGCTCCAAACTAGGTTTTTGCTCCCTTCACCTACATATTTAACCTCCTCATCTCCGGGGCTTCTTCCATCACCAAACTGATCTCGCGATCATCTCGTAAAGACCATGAGAATATTTTTGCCAACTTGCAACTGGATCCCCAGCGAGATGTGTAGCTCCATGGGGAAACATGTGCTTGCAGATGTGTACCTGTGCTCCCCTTTCATGTTCCTCTCGTGCTACTCATCATGGATGCATAGGGTATATTGCATATGCGTATATTCAGTTCAGGCATCCTCTTGAATTAATGAATCTTTGGGTGATATACATTTACATGTTGTAAGCTACTAGCTGTAACTCTGAACTGAAGCAAGTGTGTGATCAATCGACCACTTGTGCTGAATTGGATGCTAGTAAATGTCTGCAAATTGCAGGAGAATGCAAGCATGCCGGGTGTGCGAGCAACATGCAAGTGGTGCTTCTGAATTTCTGGTGAGATCAGCTGGGTGGCCGACAGGACAGCTTTGCGAGTCTGGCGCTTACATAACGGAAGTACAGATTATACAGAGGAGGGTGACAAGATTAGCAGACAGGCGATCTTGGAGTAGTGGCAACATCAGTATTTATTTTGCTTAATTACAGCGGTTGAAATAGTAGTACGTATTCCATGTGTTTGACTCGTCTGTTGTTTGTCTGTCGACAAGGTAACAAAAGTGACTTGGCGAATTCAGATGGTTACTTCCAGTTGCCAAAAGATTAGAGAAGTGGCAACATTGTTAATGCTACTGTCCTCTAATGCTACTGTCCTCAGTTCTATCCTGGCCCGCTTGGCTGCTCTGTTGTAGCTATCTCTCTAGTCTTACCTTTAGGAAAACCAAAAAAGGAAGCAAGTCGTATGCTTAAAAGAACAAAGTATATATAGGATAATCCATAACCTTGGCTCTTTTGGTAAGCCGATTTTCTGGTAATTAAGCATTTATAAGCATCATTATTTGTTGGTGACTCAAGGATGAGCTGTTATATAAAGAACAACCAAATAAATATTGGCACTATACCTGGCTATAGTACTAGCCTATCAATACAATATAGGCCACATGAGGCATGCAACTGGTCACTCACAAGCGTATAGTTAACTCATCATGTGTACAGAGTACAGACATGTAGCTGTTCTTGTACCAGCAGACAGTGAATGATTTAAAAACAGTAAACAAATGGTTGCTTATTTCATGGTATCCCTCAGATCATGTACTATTACAGATATACTATGTATTTTGGTCTTTGTTGCGATGCACTATTGATAACAACCACTTGCAGTCCAATTAATTAATAAATCTGAAGCAGACTTGAAGTGAACTAAACCTCAAAGGCTCATACATGGCCTCCCAAAGACTGGAGTAGCCAAATGACTCCTGATTAGACTCCACGAGACAAGTCTAATGCACAATTTGTTGGGAGCACCGCCTTTTGGAACTCATGATATATAAACTACAGGGAAATCCTACAAAACCTATAGGAAATTTTGAAACGAGTGAATGACTGCATTGTATCATCCCAAAGTATTTTCAGATAAATTTCATTCTTTTGGTTTTTTTTATCAACGGATAACTTTTGCGGTTTTCTTTTCGTGAAGCTTAAAGAGCGTATAGAAAAAACGGCATTTAATTCGGATAAAACAAAATCTATCTAAAATGATACTATCAGTGTAACGTTTGATTTTTTTTCCTTTGTGTCTAGAATTATAAGAGTTTATTTGGTATACTTTTTCTTAGCACAAAATCATTTCCTGGAAATGTCTACATTCTAAAATTATATAAAATACAAGAAATCTATGGGCTAAATTCTGATCCATTCCAGTCCATGTTAGTCGGAGTTCATATTCGTCTTCCCTCAATCTGACAGGGCCAACTTCCCAAGTGGGCCTCTCTTCCCCAAGCCTAGAAAGCTATATGAGGGCCAGCTACAGCCGCTTGGCCGTCCATCCTGAGCCCAGTACGTCACTACGGCAGTGTTCTTTCTCTCACTTTTCCAATTTAATCTTTATTTTTCACACGCACATCTCTCGAAAAGTTACTTAAAAAAATTATATTAATTTATTTTTAAATTTTTAGGCTAATACCTAATTAATCACGTATTAATAGGCAACACCGTTTTCTGTGTGGGCCTAACTTTACCTCCCGAACACACCCTACGTTGTGTCACTTGAACCATGCTATTTTTTTTCAGAAAATATTATTTATCTATGCCTTCAAGAACCTCTACGTGCAAGTAGTGCTAGTAGGACTGTACACAATATGTTAGGGTATAGTTAGGAAAATATCATTTCATAAGTTAAAAAATATCTCAATATTAATTTGGTACTGGATAGGCAAATTGAGGTGTATAGAAAAGAAAGGAAATATTGTTTTTGTGGGTATAAGAAAAAAATTGGGAAATAGTGCCTCCATTTATGCTTGAAAAGTATATGATACCTATCTACATAATATTAAAACAAAGACCTATTAGATCAGGGCAATATATAGTGTGGTTGGCTGAGACTGAATGACCCACCAGACAAAGCAAGCTGATATTGATATTATTTGGATTCAGTTGCATAAATTAAGTCATCTATTAGTCTGAGCTGTCTATGTGGATAGGTTAATTAATTGGGATTAATTTTTAGGTATACTTGAGTAATGTCCTGCACACATGATAAGACAATTATTGTACATAACGTATATAGTCAAGCACTGTTTTTGGCCATCCAACATATGAGTATAGAGATACCTAAGTACGAGGTGCTAATACATAGATGTTTTAATTTATATGTTCACCTGGTGTAACATCAGAGATTTAATTTGTATGTTCACATGGTAATACATAGAGATGCTTTAATTTGTGTGTTCACCGTTTTAATTTGTATGTTCATGTACTCTTTTTTGAACATAAGATACTAAACAATTAAAAGCAGTCAGCTTTTGCATAAAGTGCACTCAGGCAAAAAAGCGCTCTTCCCTAGAAATGTAGGAAACTCTCTTCCCAGATGTGTTAAGATGATGAATTAATTAGGGTAGTTTTAAAAGTAAGTGTTAAAAAAACAAACGATTATATATGAATTTGGATATAGACTACGTCGAACTTTATAGTTAAAAGTTGGCTAGAAGTTGAATATTTTTGGACGTAGGGAGTAAATCCTTGCTAAGTATTGATGCTTTATCAAGGTTAAATTTTCATGATTACAACTTCTCTCATTCCAAGAGGAAAAATAATTAAAATGGTTCTGTTTTGATTAGAACCTATCCAACCTACATTATTAAAGTTGTCCTGCTCTGGTCCTTGTGCGGTTGCTAGATACTATATTTCGAGCTGAGATGATTGATCATTAGTACTTAATTAGCCGTCCTTAATTACAGCTCTTTTTATAGGAGTACCGCAACTTTTCTCCTTAATTTATCTGTTTTTCTTGTACAAGATTGCCACTACATATGGAGCCAATGCACCATCGTGTCTATAAATCACCAGCCAGTCCACCCGTGCAAATTAAAGTGAATTCGTGCCGTATGTTAAATTATTCAATGAAATCTATGCAATGAAAAGCATTTTTTGAAAATTAGGCCAACTGACGTATCATGCTCTCTCATGCATACAGTTTACATCATGTCATCCATGTTAGGTGGTCAGTTGTACTCTAGCTTCACAGAGTATAATAATGTAGTTTTTGTTTCTTTTCGTATATCTATTTACTGCTTACAGAAAGTACATATATATAACATATTCTCTTCCAAGACGTAATCAAGAAACATAATGCATCGCGTCAATGCAACACGGATAGTGTAGAACGGAACATTAATGTTGCAAACAAAGAGAGAGGAAAAGGAAGTAGATTAATTTTTTTAAAAAAAATAGAACGAAGGGGTAAAACAGACGAAGAGCAAAGAATCTAGGTAAGCTATAGTAGCTAACTATTAAGCTATCTAGCTTGCTATAATATAATTGGTAACAAATACACATATATACAAGCTTGCTAATGAGCTAATGGATATAAGCTAAGGACTTGAAGAAGGAAAGATAGAGAAACAACAAGAAGAAGAGATAAATGATAAACGACGACTGATGAAGAGTTCAAGACTAGCTAATGCTAATGAGGTGCATCAGTGCATTGCTGCATGGGTTGGTTGATGGATGAATGGATCAGTCATGCCAGCATAGGAGCATGACGACGCAGCGGCGGATGATGTAGAGCCTGGCCTTGTGCTCCCTCGCCACCTTGCTTATTCCTCCTCCTCCCTTCTGCTGCTTCTTCATCTCTCTCTCTCTCTCTCTCTATATATATATGTATATATATAATCGATAATCAGCCAACGATCGCAAACGCTGATGGAGACGAAGGAAATGGAGCGGAGAGAAACAGTAGCGAGGGAGATGAGGAAGAAGAAGCTAGCTCTGGTGAAGAGAGGGAGGCTAAACTCTCAAGAGCTTCTTTGACTGACTCCATCGTCTCCCAACCAAGCCAGGCCTCCATTTATACACTGGCACAAGTAGGAGTAGAACTTAACACCAAGCTCGCGATCGCTCGCGTCTAATTTGGACTTGTATAAGCTGTATAGGGGAGAGAGAGAGAGAGAGTAATAAAAGAAGCAACTCAAGTTAAAAGAAAGGGGGGGCAGGCAGGGTACGCGCGTGGTACAGACCCGAACGTGGGGGTGGGCCCACCACCACACGTGCACCTGCGGGCCCCTCCACCATGGACGCTCACCTCGATCAGCTTCTACTCCTCGTCTCTGTCGTCTCTGCACGCACGCACGCGCGCACGCGCGGCCAAGCCAGCATCGTCGCATGATTGAATGAGAGTGGGCATGGGAATGGCATGGCATGGCTGGCGCTCGGAGGAGACGGACGCGCGGGACACGTACATCGGTACGTGCGTGTGCGGCCACACGTACGCGTACCACCGCTAGCTTCAGTCGGTCTCGGACTCTCTCTCATCTGCTCCGTCGCTGGCATACCTACGAGGCATCAACAGTGTCTTCAATATAGATACTCCAACCAACACAAACTTTCAACTTCCCAATTACAAATCGATATGTAGAAACTACATTAATTAATTCCCTCTAAAATAATGAATGCTACTTAGGCTGTGTTCGTTTGGTAAGGTTGAAAACTCAGCTTCTGCACACGTAAAACGAAGCAACTCATTAACGCATGATTAATTAAGTATTTGCTAATTTATTTTTAAAAAATATATTAATATGACTTTTTAAAACAACTTTCGTATAGAAACTTTTTGTAAAAAATGGACAGTTTAGCAGTTTGAAAAACATGCGCATAAAAAACGAAGGACATGAGTTGGGAACTCTCTCAAAAAAACGTCTTACTCTGCTCGTTCAGGAATATAGAGTATTATACCCAATATATAGCTCAAGTTAACGAAGAGTAAGAAATACATCAGATCCATCTGGTAGTGCGAAAAGACACTCATTAGCAGAATGAATGAAGTTTAGAAAGTAAACATTTAGAAATAAACTAGATAAATTTGGTAGATTGGGAACTACAGAGTAGTACTACATGTACTTTTCTCTCTATATATATTTTTCTGATAGAAACGGATGAGAGTACTCAATTTCTGATTGCTGCTATACTTTTCGTCTTGGGATAACAAAAATCCTTTATATTTTATATTTTAAGACAAACATAGAGAGCATACTTTCTTATATTTATGAACAGATGGAGTATAATACTTATCTAAATCTAGCTAGTCAAAGAAGGCAATACATAGCATGAAAGCATCACTCTTCAAAACAAAATCCACAATTGGTTATAATGGTGGTGCCCATGGCACAATAACATTTTCTGATGACCGACTATTTTATATGGATCGGACGTCGTTAACAATAAATAATAAAATAATAGAGATTGTCTGTAGCGGAGCCTGGAATGTTGCCCAACTAATTCGGAGCTAGCCTCGTCGTTGATTGGTTACTAATAATCATCTTACCTACGTCATTATCAAGTAATTAATTTGATACTACCATTAAAAAATATTCTCAAAAGTTATCTCTAATCAACATATTAAAGTGGCTCTTATAGAAACTGCCTAAAAATAAAGTGCTCCGGATAGAGCTATTTGAAAAACAAAACCATTTATAAAAATGTAATCTTCATAGATAGCTTTATTGTGAAATATGTGATAACAGGGCCACGAACAATTTCATTTTAAACCATATGTAAGAACTTGTCAAATTGGATTTGAATGAACAAACCAAATTTGTTGATGGAAAACATATGTAAATACCCTTCCTCCGTTTTCCTATCCTAGCCTCTCCCTTCTTACACCATTTCATATCCAACAAAGTATTTCTCTCTCACCTTCGTTGCTGTATCCGCTACCAGTTAGGTCATGTAATGGGACAACCTCCACGTGTCCTTAGGGTTGTGCTCTCAACCTCCACCTAATTTCAGATGCCACGCTGGAGGCTTGGGAGTTGCCTCGCAGGTGTCATAGTAGTATCTGCAAGACACAGTTGCCCCAGGTGAAAAGGTGTAGTCCCGGCAAGAAAGCAAGAGGAAAAACCAGAGGTTGAAGAAAGAGAATATGTGTTGACATGTGGGCCTTTAGGATGGTTAGGTAATTTGTGTATCATTCAGGTTCTTTATGCAAAAGTTTGACCTCATAATAAAGGAATACCACATGGACTGAAATATAAAAGACTAGGGACCGAAACAAAAATGTTAAAAGCCATTACAAGCTACTTGCATTGGGTAGAGAATAACCTTAAAACATCTGTGCCTATGTGAAGCTTGCTTTTTTTACTAAGATCACTTCTTAAGGATACATGCGTTGTTCACTACAACGGTACCCCTCATCTGTGTCGGGCTGCAACCCACATCTGTGTCGGGTATGACGCCCGACACAGCGCAAAGGTCAGTGATGTGAGGAATCATCTCAAACGGACATAAATCCGTCACGGATGAATCTATCTCAATCGGACCTCAACTAATGCCCGTCACCGATAGCTTTGACCGACACGACCAGTCAAACTATAGCCCGTCACGGATGACTATCTCAATCGGGCTACAACTAGCGCCTGTCACGGATGACACTCATCTCAATCGGCCCTAAACTATAGCCCGTCACAGATGACCCTTATCTGTGACGGGCTATAGTTTAGGCCCGTCACAGATGAGTATAATCCCAAAAAAAATAAATTTTATTTTTTGGCTAGTCTCAGGCCTTTTTGTTAGCCATGTCATGCAATCCCGCCTCTCCCAGGTACTTCCTGGTCGGTCACCCATCCCGAAATTTCTACAAGCCAAGCACGCTTAATATCAAAGTTCTTTGGAAACCGGCTTCCGGAAAAGTAGTTGTAACTTTTTGATATGAGTATTCTATTAATCCTATTAAGCCTTAGGCTATAATGTCACACACAACAAAATTCTTGGCAATCCAAACAACAAAATTGGATTGATAGAATTGTATAACTCATCGATATCTACAACTATTGTATTGGTCCTTTGTACAAATAAGTTCATTTGAACAATTCAAAATTTAATTTGACAACTTCGAACAAAAATTGGGGTTAATAAATGATTTTAAATGGAAAAGTCACCAAAACCAAAGTTGTAGAACTCATCGAGGTGAAATTTTTTTATTTTGGTCATTTCTCCATCCGACTCTATTTGGACAATTTGAAATTTGAAATTCAAAGTTTGATAAATTCAAATAGAATTTTTTGTTAGTGAACGACTTCAACTGAAAAAGTCATCAACAACAAAGTTGTATAACTCATCAAGATCTATAACTTTTATTTTGGTCATTTTTCTATATAACATTTTTTGAACAGTTTGAATTTGAATTTGAAAATATGACAACTTCAAACAACATTTTTAAATACTAAATTATTTCAATTGAAAAAGTCATCAACAACAAAATTGTATAACTCATCAAGATCTAAAACTTTTATTTTGATCATTTCTTTATCTGACAAAGTGATAGTAACATTATTCACAAAATTGACGTATCTCTTATCTGATTTTATAAACTATAACACATATATGTAAAATTTATGAACAATGTTACTAACACTTTGTCGGATGAAGAAATGACAAAAATAGAAGTTTTAGATCTTGATGAGTTATACAATTTTGTTGTTGATGACTTTTTCAATTGAAATCATTTATTATTTGAAAATGTTGTTTGAAGTTGTCATATTTTCAAATTCAAATTCAAACTGTTCAAAAAAAATATTATATAGAAAAATGACCAAACTAAAAGTTATAGATCTTGATGAGTTATACAACTTTATTATTGATAATTTTTCCATTTGAAATCATTTACTACCCGTAAAATTATTTTGACTCATAACATGAATTATTATACTGCAGTTAATTATTTTGCTATAGTTCAACTTACAAATATAAACATTTCATATGAAAAATGGAAAAAATACTCATCTGTGACGGGCTATAGTTTAGGCCCGTCACAGATAAGGGTCATCTGTGACGGGCTCAAGTTTAGGCCCGTCACAGATGACCCTTATCTGTGACGGGTTATAGTTTAGGCCCGTCACAAATAAGGGTCATCCGTGACATGCTATAGTTTAGGCCCGTCACAGATAAGGGTCATCCGTGACGGGCCTAGTTGTTATCTCAAACGGGCCTCAAATTGGTGCCCGTCACGGATGATGGTCATCTGTGACAGGCCCCAACTTGAGGCCCGTTTGAGATATGGAATGTTATCTCAATCGGGCCTTAAATTGGTGCCCGTCACGGATAGTGTCATCCGTGACAGGCCTAAGTTTTATGCCCATCTAACATGTCTGTGCGACCATATCTCAATCGGGCACTTTTTTGGCCCGATTAAGATGACTTCCTTGTGACGGCCCGCTATTTTCAGGCATGTTAGAGGCCGTCACAGATGAAAGGATCTGTACTAGTGGTTCATGCCTTTATCCCCACCTTTGCTTTCCTCCAACCTCACATCACCAACCCTCCCACTCGTTCAGCCCTCATACAACCACCATGCACCTCTATAGGAGTCTAAATCTAGGTCCTCAGTTTTCGGATCAGACTCTGTGATAGGCCAAAGCATATTTGTCCTTAGATAACAATAATGTAATACTCAGACAATAGTAAGGACATCAACAATGTATGCTATCGAGCTAGGTAGATTACATGTGGTAGTATGAGGAGATACACTCCACAATGCTTATATGCATGAGGGTGAGAATAAGGTGGGGTCCACAGGTTAAAAATAATCAGTCGAGGGGAAACGGTTGGGAGGATCAATGGCCACTGGCTTTTCTCCTATTTTTTTATTTGGCTTTGTTAGCAAACACTGCACACAGTAGTATCAGTTATATAGCACTCCCATAATGATTGTTATCGGGTAGTAAGGTGACATTTAATACTTACTACCTAATTTTTTATAACGATGTAGGTGCCCTAAGAAGTGTTATGGGTGGTTTCTGCAACAACAATGATCGAGTAGCAGCCTTAGCCCTAGCCCTTAGGTAGTATTGACTAATGGTGACTTACGGCAACAATGGTAATTGTGTTTACAGATGGGCTCTCCGTCCTTAATTGTTTTTTTTCTATATTGGTAGAATCATGAGTGATAGTATTTGATTTTGACTGGAGGCGAAACCGACATGGCGGTTTTGAACCATCGTTAAAAATCTCTTCTACAATTGCGATTGGCTCTTGCAAGCAAAACTTATAAAGGGCACTTTTTAAGTCTCCTTTCTTTATTACCCTTTCCAACAAGAAATATTCGAACTAATTACTATTTCACATCATCTACTGTAACCTAAATATGTAGATAGTACGATTGAAGCTGGTAGTAGCTACCACGAAAAAAACACTTTGAAATTAAGAGCAGTGTACTAAATGGCAGTGTAGCCATTTGGTGGTGCAGTGGTAGTGGAGCATCAAATACATGTTTTGGTCCAGGAGCATTGGACTGTACAGCTGGTTAGAACGTCATCTCAGCTTAGGCATGTAGGCTGGTTCATCCGCAACATCTCATGCACATTGTTTCTCATAAAGCAGAGAAGAGTAACATGCACCAGATTCCCTATGCATTTCTCTCCTGACCACCGATCCGTTCGTGCACAAGCAGCATATATAGATGGACCACAACGAGTGTGAAAATCGTTTTAATTAGGTAGACGTATATATTGGCAATATGTAGATATATAGGTTTGTTCAAAGCATCATTATGATTTAGGCTGCGTTCGAGTCTGCTTATGTTGTTGGATTAAGTTGTAGATTATCGTGACACGTTTTTCAAACTGCTAAACGGTGCGTTTTGTGTGAAAATTTTCTATATGAAAATTGTTCTAAAATATTAAATAAATTCATTTTTTAAGTTTGTAATAATTAAAACTCAATTAATCACATATTAATGTCACCTCGTTTTACGTGAAACACTTAATCTTCATCTTCATCTTAATTTTAAGGAGATTCAAACACCACCTTACTCCATCCGTCCTAAAAGATACTCTAACCTGTTAGAAAATTTAACATCACTTAGCACTACAAATCTCTATAACGATAGTTGGTGTCAAATCCATTACTAAAATACTATATTTTAGGAAAAAAATAAATAATTATTAAGTTGTTTATATTAATTTTCCCAATTAATCCTTAGCCTCCTTGTTAACATGTATTCTCCCCTTACTTGTTCCCAAGTCCCAACTGTGTTAGAAGTTGTTACTGTCGCCATCCAGCTCATGCAACCTCTTCACGATCATTCTCATCGTTGCTTTGACACTTTAATTGTGATGTCATCGCCATTGAAGACAATTGATTTCCAAATCTACCACTGTCATTTCTACATGACCAAGGTAACCTATCTTTTCACCCTTCACCTTTGGTACCACAACCACCGGCACAACTGCCATCACCTTTATCTTGTGTTGCTATCCTCACCACATCGAAAGGAGCTTCGTTTACCCCCGGCCGTCAACTTTTGCCTTAGTCCAATTTTCACATCTTACCTCCAATACCTGACACGAAACACCCATAACATTTCAACCTTGCTCAAAATCCAAGGCGCTTTGGTCCTATATAGGGGTGAACATTCGGTCAAACCAAAAATTTTGGTCTTAGTCTTCGGTCTTTTGGTCAGTTCGATCATTAATACCGAATAACAGTATAAATTGTCAAGACCGGCAAATTTGATCTCGGTTAGTTCGGTCTCGGTCTTGGTCATGACCAAAATAACAAGAAGACAAACTAAGAAAATCACAGAACTCATAAAAATCACATGAAAATCATCTAAAATAAAAAAACAAAAATCAGAGAGGATGGGAGGCTAGGTCGCAATCTCCGTCAATAGCCCCTCAACCAATCGCCAACTATCGCCGTCGTCGCTTGCGTCCTCCTGCTCTACCACCGCTAGAGGGGAGGGGAGGCCACCAGCACGAGCATGAGGTGGTGAGGGGAGGGAAGGGGAGGGAAGGCCGGAGTGGAGGACTGGAGGGGGAGTCAGAGATGGGCTATACAGCGGCGACGTGGTGTGAGCCTGCGAGGAGGAGGCATGAGCACGACGTGGTGCGAGAAGAAGCCACGAGCGCGGCACGGCGGCGTTGAAGCGCCGTGGGGTTCGTTGGGACTTGGGAGGGGTAGGAAATTAGGTTTTCTTTGTTGGGCTTAGCGGGCCTATTAGGCTTGGAGGGTATTTTGGTTAATTCAGTCAATTCAGTTAACCGAAGCCCATGACCGATTGACCAAACAAAATTTGGTTAGTTTAGTATGGAGACCGAATTTATGATCGAAATTCTCGGTCTCGGTCTCGGTTAGTTCGGTTCGGTCTTCTGTTTCAGTCTTTCTCTGCCCACCTCTTAGTCCTATATGGCACATATGCACATGTAGTAGTTTGGCTAGTTAGTCATGATGTGGCAACCAAATTAATAAGGTTTGAAATTAAGTAGCCATAAAAGATGGGCTCCATAAGTCATACATGTTTCTCTTCTTCCTCCATATGTCATCTCTCTCCTCTGTCTCTTCCATACACACACTTGACCTGTATGCATTGTCCCAATCTCTTGTCTGTTCTTTCCGCCACAACTGATGTTCTAAGACATCGTCATGCATGTCATTTTCAAATACTTGATATGTTGGTTTCTCCTTAACTTCCATAAATTTTAGTTAGTGTCATCAGTCGATGCCTCCGACTCACGTTGAAAGTGTACGTCCCACTGTCATTGTATCTCAATTTTGACCCGCTATATATCAATTCGCATCTCCTTACCTCAACATGGTAAGGAGGGAGTTGGTTTAATGGAGAACGAGGTGGAGGAAAGGAAAGATATGACATGGAGCCACTATATTTTTAAATTTTACTTGCTAATCCTGCTTATATATATTATTATGCCTCATGGCCAAACCTTCCACAGGTGTGTCATAATTAGACCAAAACTACCTTAGATTCAGCTTGATGGAGAGGTAAGGGATTTGTTTGGTTTAAAAAAGGAGTAGCTATATAACATTTGGCTATTTTGGATTGAAACCTTTCAAATGTAACTATAGTATAGTTGACATGCAATTGCATTGTACTCCTTCTGTCCCAAATTATAGGGCATCTTTTTTTTAAAAAAAATCAAACTCGATAACTTTTGACTAATAATCATACAACCATATCTATACTAAGTATTATGTATGATATATCACTTTCATGTAACGTTATTTCATATTCATTGAAAACTAAACATGAAATAAATTAATAATCAAAATATATCATTGAAGACCGTATAAAAAATATATGTCTTATAATTTGGGACGGAGGAAGTAACTTGTAATTGAAGGATGTTGGGTTGACCAGAGCAAATTTTGTCAACAAGTGACTAAATCACACTCTTTTTTACCATAAAACATATGGATTTAATTTTAGTGCGAATTTGTGTATGAATGGTTTAAGTTGTGTATGTGAAGATTTTTTTTCTTTTTCAATTATATCTTTGTTGTCACACTGAATTTGCTGAAAGCACGCATGTTTAAGTGTGCTTTGCGGTGGATACGAAGATTTAACCCCTGTACGAATATCGCACACAGACGTTTCTCCTGGTATTTATCTTCTTTGCTGGAATTAATGAAGCGTACTACTACCAACTTACTCCCGAGACATGCACGAGCAGTATATATTTTTCAGTCCTGAAAAATCAATCTAAAATAAAATACGATATTTTTTAATAATAAATTTAAACAGAAACATATATTATCGTAGGTTGATTTTTTATGAAATGAAATGAGTACGTGTGTTATATAATAGCCACACATGGATGCAAATGCAATCAACGGTGCTCATTACCAAGAAAACTAAGGATGCGTTCTTTTGGGTGTGTTTTTGGGTGTGTTGGGAAGAAATTCTCTCCGCACGGAAAACGGAGCGACTCATTAACACATGATTACACTACTACACAAAATTCTTTTGGTGCCGGTTGCCAACCCCACATAGATGCCGGATTTGCAACCGGCACCCAGCTTCCGGCACATATGAGTATCGTCAATAGTGCCGGTTCAAGAACAGACACCTTTGAGGTGTATGGATCAAAAAAAAAAGACGGCTTGGCTCGGCTCAATTTGAGCCGATGCCTCAAAGCCAAAAAAAATAAAAAATTCTAAAAGAAAATTAAGCAAGTTATCAGATAATCATAAATTCATACATTCACATCACAAACATTCACAGATACATTCACATCAAACATTCACAGATGCATTTGCAGATACATTCACAGATACATTCACAGGAAGGAGAGGCCGCCGCTGCCATCCCGGCGACGAGATCAGCGAGAGAGAGGAGGGCGAGGGAGAGGGGAGAGTAGTAAGGAGGACGATGGGGGGACTGCCTTTGATGTCATCGAAGCTGCCCCGCGCGGCCTCCGGAACCCTAGTCGCCCCTCGGCCTCGCCGCCTCCCCTCCCACTACCTTTCCTCCCCCAGATCTAGCGGAGGGGAGAGTGTTGCCGGAGCCGCCGGGCCGGCGCCGCTGGGCCGCTGTCGCCTCACCTCCCACCGGGCCGCCGACGCGGGACTGATGGAGAGCACGAGAGAGAGACCGCCGGGCCGTCGTCGCCTCCCCTCCCGTCGGATCTGGCAGAGGGGAGGGCGTCGTCGCCGCCTTCCCTCCCAACGGGCCACCAACGCCGAAGAGAGAGAGAAAGCGAGAGAGAGGGACCGACGAGATCGATCTGGAGACTGGAGGTGGTGGCGCCCTTATCTTCTCGTGGTGGGCCCCGTCGGCTCGGCTAATTCTCTAGCCGGCTTAGCTCGATTCTTAGGTGCCGATTTTTTAATAAAACCGGTATCTATAATATATTATAGGTGACGGTTTTTTAATAAAATCGGTACCTATAATATATTATACGTGTAGGTTTTTTTTAAAAACCGGCACATATAGAAGTTTAAAGGCGTTGATTTTCTATCTTTTATCTCGTGGGAGGTGGAAAAAGTTTAATAGATGCCGGTTTAAAATCGGCACCTATCAGCCGGTCCATACGAGGGTTTTTATAGTAGTGTTAATTAAGTATTTACTAATTTTTTTTAAAAAATAGATTAATATGATTTTTTAAAGCAACTTTTATATAAAAAACACACTATTTAACTCGTTTGAAAAACGTGCGTGTGAAAAAAAAGATATATGAGTTGAAAAAGTAGAGCGATGAACTCACCCTAAATGACGCATGCACGTACGTGCAGGTGCAGCTAGCATACTCCGGATCGGTGAGGTGACTAGGCCATCGAGCTGAGCACGTAAATATATGTGCGATCTCGATGGGACAGCGCAAGCAAAGGAAGCAGGCAGGCGAAGATGATGAATTGATGAGGACGACGATGATTATTCATGAGACTGACCTGACACGTCGATGCATATAGTAGCCTAGGCAATTATTGCTAGGTAGCTAGTACTAGCGTACATACAATTAGGCTCCGTCCAAGATTGCAGCACTCATGGAGATCTTTAGCTTGTTTCGTGCCAGGGGCATGCAGTGCTAGATAAAACTATTTTTTCTTTAAAAAAATTACGGTCCGGTTTTATTTCTACGGATATGCCATTGAAAAAATCTGCTTACGATAATGATAAGTCCTGTAAATTAAAACCACTAAAATAAATTTGAAAAGGAATAGTAAAAAAATAGACACGTGAGAAAACCATGATTTTTAGATAAGGAAAATAATTACTTTTTAAATATGAATGAAAATAAACATTGTATAACTAATGTAGAGCTCGGTACGATCTACAACAACATTTTTTTTATTAGAGATCTGATAGATGTCTGAAAACACGTTAGAGTTTCTTAGATCTTTTGGATGAACTGATTTTTAAAATTTTCAAATGACCTTGTATGGTGACAAATTCTATACAAAAATTGTGGAGATGGACAATATCTATAACTTTCTAGTTCAGAACATTTTCATTTGAGCTCATTGAGGGTGCCATATATGGATTACATTTTTCGGACGAGGGTAGTCAAACGAATAGCACTATTATATAAATAAAATATGGTTGTTAGATGAGATGGTGAAGAGGCTTGATGAATAGGGAGAGGCATTGGGTTCAAAATCTCTTGATTTGGGATTTGGTTAAATATAAAAAAAATCCACCCCTTCTTTTGCGCCTAAAAAAATCAATGATGTTAACCTTACCGCCTCACCACTAAAGATGTATTTCCATAGGACATTGCTTTTCTATATTTCGAAATGCAACATTTCCACGGCGATCGATCTGTCACAGGCGGATGGCTAAATGTTTGTGGAAATAATATTTTCATCGCCTGTAAAAGTGTATGCAGTTCTTGTAGTTGTGTGTGGTAGTCCTTTGGTGCGAACAAATTAAGGGTGTTGTATGCATGCTTCTAAAGCGTGTTTCTCTTATTTTGCACTCTAGGCCAGATGGAGGTCCGGACAGTCTTCTTATAGCTAACCAACTTGATATAGGCGGATAGTGTTAAGTATGGATTAACCTCATCCTGCATGAAATGCACACCAGCGACTTGAGATAGCCACAGTAACTAATTGTAAAAATTCGCTTGCAGCAATGGACAACAGGACCTGTGGTCTAAAACTGCATGTGAAAATATTGTAGAGCTCGACGAGATCAGTTAGATCTACAATTTTATAGAACATTTTCACTTTGACTCATCTTAATTGGTTTTAAGTAACGCTAAGTGTTAGTGCTATTGTAGGACTCTACCTCTCTCGTTCTCGTTCTCGCGGAAAAGCCCCAACAGTAGTGCTCTCTCTCGATCCATCTCCGGTTTTGTCTTTGGCGGTTCGCCGGCTCCTCTGCTCCCTTAGTAGCTAGTTTTAGTAGTTGGGCTCTCTCGTTTAGTTCAGTCTCTGTGTACTGCTTTCCTGGTTTCTTTTGGTTTCGAAGTGGTTACCGACGCCAACCATCCCCATCCCGGTGCCATGGTTGGCCTCGCCGGTCTCTTCTCTAGCGATGGTTCACTATGTCCCTGGGTCCCTTGCCGCCCACAACCTAGCCTACGGCGTCCGAAGCTAGGAGCGCATTAGATCTGGCCAAGCAAGGTTGCGTCAGTGAAGGGTGATATCCTCAAGGGTGGAGATCTTCTTCATCACTTCTGGTGGGGCATTTTTGTCAGGAAGCTGGGCTTGATAAGTTGCGCCAGTGTAGCTCCAACCTCCACATTTTGGAGGCCCCATCCAAGGCTCAATTTTTGGGCCAATCTAGGTATGTTTCTTAGCCTTTTCCTTTGCAGGTACACGTGGTTCAACTTTCGCCTCCGACATGATCGATTTGGCTGCCCCCGTTAGTGGATCAGCTACAAAATCCCCCTCCCCTTCTTCTTTCGGTGGTACAATTTCAAGGCGAAGCTAAAATTTTCTTGCACCATCAAGACCATAACCTCATTCTCTGTGAGCCCCGTGTGGGAGTGTGCCAAGGTTTGTTATTCTGCAGTGTGCCATTGCCACTCCATGCCATCATCAAGATGAGCTTCACCAAGGTGGATTTGGTGGACATTGCTAGAAGGACTGGATTGCTTTTCACATTCTTTGTTTAGTCTTCTCTTGCAAATTTTACTGCATGTAATTTGGTCACTCTAGAGGGGCCAATGTGTAAAACTAGCTGTACTCCCATCCTTCGTTATAAATAAACTGAGGCAGTAGCCTCTTGGTTTTTTTAAAGAAAAATAGGAAGGAAACCCATGTAGTTGTGCTGGCAATTTATTTGTTATTTATAAAAAGAATACTAAAAGAAGTTATATCTCACCATATTTACTATAAAGATCGTAGATTACCTTAATTATAATCATAAAGAAAAAAATATCTATACACCATTAAGTAGATCATAGATTTTAATATACTAAATGATATTCGAAAAAAAATTATTTTGTTTCGATTATATATATAGTTGCCTATGACCACTACTTATTTTTATTGTTTTGAAAGTTAGGTGTCTTTTGATAGATGTAATTGCATTTGTACCTAAAAATAAACCATTGATATAATAAGAAGTTCATCTTCTACCAATTAATAGGATAAAGCCATTAAAATTAGATATAAATGCTCCTCTAACAGATAAAGCATAGTGTAACCGTCATGGCTTTCTTCTATGATGCCTTGAAACATAGGTCTCGCATTGATGGAGCCGTCTTCCTAAGGACTAGTATGGAGCTCAATTTTAACGTCTAAGTTCATTGTCAGTGCACTCATAAAGGATTACATCGGTAAGTAATCCAGCTAAGCTTTATTGTCAACAGGGCCATCTCAACTCAGCAATACTATCATACTTACGATATCGTAGCATGCTCTGTTGTTCATACATTGCACCCTTTGGGAAATGACATAGAGAACATAGAGGAGATGCAAATAGTTTTTTCTAAAGAAAAAATTGAGTCAATTTGTGATATGGAGTAGACATAATTTTCTTACGGTGTTAATCAGTACTACCAAATTTTAGTGGTGCTGATATAATTTTCTCTTTTAAAAATAAGAATGGTTGATCATTCGGCACTACTTTAGAAAATCCAATAGCTTCAGTGATGAGAACCATGTGAAATAATATTTGCTCAAGCAATAATTCTTCGGAAACATATGAGTTAATATGAGTCTTGATATTTTTTTTCCTTGTATTGTAGATCTTACTCACCCATGCATGTTCAGGAGGTAATATATGATAAAATAATCTATGTTGTCAAATTTATTTTTCTGTTAAAACCATTTGGATGAGAATGACATGAAAAGGGAAAGAATATGTTCATGTGACATTTTTTAATCAAAATGTAATTAACATATTTTTATTTTTAAAAAAAAGATGAGCAATCAAGGTTCATAAATAAATATAGTGCAGCTGTCAGTTATTTAAAAAGAAGGGAGTAATTGTTAAGATTATTGAATGAGAAAGACATAATAAAAGGGTTAGAATATTGTTCTATATGATAACATTTTAGACAAAACATAGTTAATATGGGATGCAATATTGTTTTTATTCATAAATCCTGACCAGCTACCGTGACAAATAAATTGCAGTGAAAGGAGCTACTGAGGAGGGGGTGGACTACGTATGTCGGTCTGTACAAACATAAAAATATTTTAATATTTAATTTGAGAATTAGAAGGGAATGATTAATAGTTTTTATCGTACAAACGTATGGTTTATTCCAACGAATAGCTGTCTGTGGTAAATACATATACGTACTCCCTCTGTAAAAACCTCAATCCTAGCGATTCATTTCTAGGATTGAATTATTTTTGGCAGAGAGGGGGTACTTACAGTTTTTTCAATCTTTTCGATGAATTGTATTACTTATTATTATTTCCCTCTTATAGTAGTTGGATGGCGTACCTATATATATTTCAAGGGGTGAGTTAACTTTTGCGTTTGTATGGTGTTTCAAAAAAAAATTAATCTACACTAATCCACTATCAAATATTTATATGACAGTTGTCTTCTACATAGTCGATAAAAAAGTGATTTCAAGGAAAATGAATCGGAGAAAAAGAAAAGTAAAAATCCGTTATAGGTGGGCTGATCGTACGGATGTTTTTTTTTTCTTTTTGACATCTCTTGCTTATAAGTACGTACATGGGATATTAGCCGGTTTTTGGGTAGGTGTTCTTCTTTCCTTTTCCCATATCTCTTCTGTGCGTGCGCTCTTACTTAGAGAAGATATTAGCCCTTTTTAGGAGGGAGAGATGTTTGGTATTTGTTATGGTCACATATAAATTCGCAAGCATACAAATACCAATGTAGCACTTCACCTCAGAGTTTTTAAGACTATCGAATCACAGGGAATATGTGTGTATAATTTAAGAACAAGATTCATCCAACGACAACAACTAAATGATAGGATTAGTATAGAGAAAATTTATATGGGTTAATAATCTTAATTAAGTTAAGATAAAACTCTATCAATTGCTTCGGACACCGGTTCATCTCAGTCGCCAAGGGACTCTGGCCTGTAGCTCTATGATGTATCCGAACGTGAAAGAATACAAAGTACGGATAGAGCTAACACCATCTGCCGTCTACCTCTGCTTTTCGTGGAGCACACAACAAACAAAGGTAACCTCTAACCTAGACGTCATGTCTATGTTATCGATTACTACTCCAGCTTCGACCAAAAACTTTTTTCTTTGTCTAGGGTCTTAGTATTAGAGCACTCGATATAAATACTAAGCGACGAACCAACAATGATGAGAATCTATCTTATTTAAATAAGAAAAGTAAATACCAAATAAAATCATGAATACTTGCTTATATAAAAAAAGCATCCGTCAAGATACAAGATATAAGAGAGTGCCAACATTTCCGGCACTCCTCTAAAACTCCCTTAGAGAGAACTCCGATATTTGGGACACTCCTGGAGCTTCCCCTCACTCTCTTCCTATATTTTAATTCTACTATAGAGTAGCCCAAATATGAAAGTGAGTTGTACTCCACTTGAGTTGTATTGTCTTTGCAAATAGAACGAGAACTCCTTTATAGCCATCCTATAATGGTTATTGTCAGTGTCAAGGATAAGACATACCTCCTATACACGAGTTAATGAAATACGGTAAAACCATATACGTGATAGTATATGAGAGAGTATCCTTTAATCAGAGAATTATGGCCAAAAGATAAGGAAATTATCTTTCCGGAGTAGAGAGTACCAGAGTCCTAGTCGGGAAAGATAAAGTCTCCTTAAGATTATGTTCTATTCTATCTCTCTGAGTTCTACTTGAAGAAGGAGGAAATTATTACTATTTAAGGGAGGTCCCTCTGTTTAGGTCAGAGGATCGAGTTATAAGCCATAGCCAAACCCACGCCCAGAGGCAATCTGGAGAAAGTCAGTGCTATATTCGCCGAATAGATCTTGCCATGCCGTTCTCGGTGGTCTCTACTCAGCGGATTCATCCAGTCTTTCTACTTTCCCATTGTACTCTGAGCGACAATCCAATCTATAATCCATATAAACTAGAGTAGGGTTATTACTCATCTCGAGGGCCTGAACCAGTAAAAATCTTTGTCCCCTGTCTGCTTGATCGGTTCTCGCGAATACCCTGGTTCCAACGATCCCCATACTCTTGAAATACCGTAGTAGATGTATAGCCCGTCGACAGTGGCGCGCCAGGTAGAGGACTTGGTGCTTCAAGGTTATGATGAGATGAGTTCAAGAGCAGGATTCTCCGACGAGGGCTTCTACAACCAACCTGGTCTAGGAGATCCAACCTAGCCAACCTTCACCATGGTCCAAGTTGACTCCATCGTCTTCCCAGTCTTCGTTGGCATCCGGATCTCGCCCCCCTTAGTAGATGACAAGAGCGAAGCCATGATGACGGCACGAGCAAATACATCTACTTCAACGGTCGCCTCTTCGGTTCGATCCAAGAACAAGGCTTCCGAATTTCGATCTGTCGACAGAAGCCCTAAAGCAGCCTAATCGTTGGTTTCGGCCGGCAAGCGTGTGCTAATAAGGAAGTCTGCCGAAAAGGATAGTGCATGGTGTCCAATCCACAAGATTTCTAGTCATCCGTTGGCTGGATGCAATGTCATAATCAAAGCAAAAGCTAAACTCGGCGCTTGCGAGGAGTGAGGGATTTTGTGCGTTTCTCCATACAAGGCGTGGTGCCCAATCCACAAAACTAAGAGTCACCCCCTAACAAGTTGCAAGACGTTCTTGAAACTTGCGAAACCAATTACCCAAATTTCATGTTGTTTGATCCATGCTCGTATAGATCGATCTCATGCGATGTCTATGGACGAGTGCCCTTCAGATCGTATGGTGGGTTTCATCGGAAGTGATCCTGACGAACCATCTATTCTTAATAGCCTGGATGATGTGGAATCCTCTGATTCAAGTTCTCCACGCGATGTGAACATGGTCTACGTCGAGATCAAGGACAGGGGTGCGGATGACCGGACACCACAGGGTTCTATAGAGGAGGGCGAGTTCGTCCAATCTCGAGACGTGGCCCCTCCTCAAACAGAACCTGTCCGTATTCCCTCTGAGTACTTCACTATCGTCAATAATCTACTTCGACAACCTCCTTTTGATCGAATAACCTACCCATAAGCGGATGCATGGTTAAAACGAATGTAGTCCACTGTCACCAATCTCAACTCTGCCTTTGCAGCGGCGGCCGGTCCGCTACCTCCACATGTTCCCCCTCAGGTTGACGAGGTTGCTGAGAACGTTGGCACGCCTAATGCACCTCGGAACGGTGAACCTTGCATCCTTGAGAATGTCTCGCCACAACGGCGAGCTCAACAGGTGCCTCTCTGACAAGATGCTCACGATCTCCGTGAACAACTAAACGGCTGAAGGCGGCAACAACAGGAGCAACACGATGATGGACGCCGACAACCCCAAGATCATCAGTGAAGGGGCAATCGTCAGGACGACAAGCAAGATCGCAACCAAGCTCGCGGTCGCCAGTATATTCCAGTACCCTGAGGTGACAACGAACGGGCTTCGCACCATCAACATGACAAAGATGATGACTCCCGATCTCCGCCCCCAAGATGCGGTCGAAGTCGCGATTGTCGACTTCGCGACCACACCGGACTACGGCGATCCCTCGTTATCCTCTTGGTCATCATCCATGGGCGGTTCGCGCGGCCGCCGTGGTCACCTTTAAGCCTTCCCTCTGAGAAGTAAATTGGCCCCCAAAATTCTATCCCATAGCAGTAGAGAAATATGATGGGAGTACAAATCCAGAGGAATTCCTACACGTCTACTCTACTGTTCTATATGCTGGTGGCACAGACAACAACGCATTCGTGAATTATTTGCCAACAGCGTTGAAAGGATATGCTCGGTCATGGCTTGTTCATCTTTCTCAAAATTCGATATCTTCCTGGGCGGATCTTTCGAAGCAATTCGTCGCGAATTTTCAAGACACGTACAAGAGGCACACGGTTGAGGATGATCTACACAGCCTTACACAAAAGCCTGTGAAACCCTCTGAGACTTTATTCGACGCTTCAACGAGTGTCGGAACACATTTAATTAGAACACTAGAGGCACACATAGCCGTATGTTTCTTAGACAAATCATGTTTTTTAAATTTTTCATCAACCGCTAGCTCTCATTTAATGTAAATATGAGGATCATGATTTTCTTTAAAATAAGGTAGGGCAGATTTGATCCTAGCTAGAATAACGTCATTTACCTCACATGTGTCATGTTGATCACTCCTCATGTCTCGACGAAGATGTCGATATATGTTGATCACTCCTCAGGTCTCGACGAAGATGTCGATATTGAGCACAGTTTTTCCCAATTATCTTGCGTATCCCTGCCATTATTAGTAGAAAACAAGAAACATAAAAAAAAATTTGTACGCTTCTATCAACTACTAGGTAGTGAAAGCTCAAATATCACACACACTCAAGCTTTTAATCAAACTCTTATAAGTTCTTACCAACGCAAGTGGAATGGTGACATACACTGACTCAACCAAGCACCCAATGGAGGTTGGATATATCGATGCCTTAGCAAATACTTGCTATACGGTTACAATTAAATCTATGAAGCTCTGGGTAGGATTAAATATGTAGTAAAGGAATAACAAATGCTCAAATCAGAGAATGTAAAGTTGAATAAATTTTCAAAGTCAGTACCATGTTGGTCCTAGGCTAAAACGTACTAGAGATGCAAGCCTAGATACAAACGATACCACAAGGTAGCACTACAAACAACTTAAGCACAACTCTAATATATGAAAGCAATCTCAAAGATAACAAGTGATTTTCTCTTTTTCTTCCATCTTTTTTTTCTATCTATTGTTTTTGCTTTTTTTTGGTGCGGTTTTTCTTTTCTATTTTTTAAGCACCTTTCTGCCTTTTCCCTCTTTTTTTGTCTTTTTTTAAAAAACAAACTCAAGGACCTCAATGCAAGATTATAGGGACTCAAATATAAAAGTCCAAACCCTAAAATTATAAATATACAAGAATGGAATGCTGAAGTTATATCGGTTCCTTTTTGTAAACAGATCCTGAATCCGACACCAAAAATTTTTTCATCAAGGTGTAACTCACGATATGGTAGAGGAAGAAACCGTACAGTGGGGACGTGGAGTGGAAGGTGGCTGGGGGTCCGGATTTGGTGCACGAGATAAAAAGAGAAATTGATTTTCAACCAATTCAATCTACTATTTCTTTCTGAACAAAACAGAAACCAAACTAATCTAATCTTCTCTTTCCATCTTCCTCACGCGCAACTGCACGGACACGACCACGAGACAAGGCACAACCACACGACAGAAACCTATATGCAACTCCAAAAATGACCAACAAAAACTTTTGAAAACTAGAAAAATAGAACCTTGGCGATGAGACGATTCTGTTTTCGAAGGTCCCGATGAAAAGAAAGACACAACGGCGGCACCGGCAGTGATACTAAACGTGACTAGAACTCAAAACTCTAAACGAACTAGATGCTAAAACCAGCAACACGACACGGATGATGCAACACAAAACTCAACAAAACAAAAACCAAAAAGAACAGCAGTGGCACAAAGATGGCTAGGTAATGTATGGATTCATTTTTTTATGGCTATTTTTGGTTGTAGGTAGATAAAAACTCACGGAACAACGAAAACTCTGATAACACTTGATAAACCCTGATCTCCACTCAATACGCTCATGGCTCTGGTTGGCCCGATCTTTCATTGAGTTGATGATAACTACAATTTAGGAGAAATGTTGACGATCTGACTACAACCGTACAATACATTGTTGTGTGCGCCTTAGCGATCGATACACCTCTCCGTGGGTTGTTGATCTTGCCGGTACAAATCAACCTTATTCCTAAAAGCAAATCGAAGAAACAAAGAAGAACAATATAAAAGCAATATGAATTGCAAATAGGAATTAAATACAAATGATAAGTTAGGGTTCCGAAGACGAGTAATTAGGTGGTCTAGCCGACACACGTAACTACAAGGTAAAGTAGCAATGGCTAAAACTTTAATGTAACAAAATCTGAGAAACCCTAAAGGGGTACCTAGCTATTTAAGGAGGTTGGGGGACAACCAAGGGGTTTCTAGGGTCGTGCTCCATTAGGTTGGGACGTAGCCCCACATGGGCCCTACTTAGGCCGGAAAGTTACAAGCCCATAGACCCATTATAGGTAATACAACACCTTGTTTCTATGATTGCGACCGACTGAGATGGAATTTGGAGATGAGACTGAATCTGTTGGAAAGAGGACTCCGAGAAGTACTCATGCGTCCAAAACGGTGCTCGTATGCATATTTGGCGACCGTTTGAACTCAGTAGTGTAGCAGGTGGCCGAATTGGATTACAGAACTTGGACAACTTGATTTTGATAAAGTAATGGTTGTATCAAAAAGTAGCCATTGTCACATCATAGGCCTGTTTGGAAGTTCTGAACTTCCTGGATAAAGATAAATATTATCGTGGCACGCTTTTCAAACTGCTAAACGGTGCGTTTTGTGCAAAAATTTTCTATATGAAAGTTGTTCTAAAATATCAGATAAATCCATTTTTCAAGTTTGTAATAATTAAAACTTAATTAATCGTACATTAATGTCACCTCGTTTTACGTGAAACACTTTATCTTCATCTTTATTTTTATCTTCAGAAGATTCAAACACCACCAGTCACAGGTCCGGGCAGCCTTGTTACAGCTGCCTATCTAGCCAGCCTAATAGTGTGAGATCTATAAATCTGTAGTTGACAAGCTTTAAATTAGAGATGATTTACATATCTGAATAGGCAAGTTCTCAAATCTAATTTAATAAATTTGTAAAATCTTCATTTGACTTCATATGGAGACAAACTCTATGTAAAATCATTTGGACATATATATGATCGGTCTTTGGTGGGTCGCTAAACGTTTATGGAAACGCTATTTTAGTTTCCTTTAATAAATGCTTTTTTGCAGTTGTGAAGTAATCCCTTACTTTTGTTACATTTTATTTGTTTCCCCCATTTAGTTTTGTGGTGAATTCGACTTAATTAGCATATCAGCTTCAATTTATTTCCATAAAATAAATTTCTGGTTAGTTTTTTTCTTTTTTTTTGCCTAAAAGATCAAAAAGTGGTGTTGGAAATTCATTTCTACATGCAGCTGGCTTAAGGAACTATCAATCTTAATGTTATTTCTACAAGCGGTTTCTTAAATAAGCTGCCCTTGAAAAGTGTTTCTCATAGGCGGTTTATTTTGTGCCTATGGAAATCGCCGATTTTCATCGGCCCTAGACTATAGGTGACTAATTAAACGTTTGTGGAAACACATTATCAACTGCTTTGTTTATATGTAGAGAATTTTCAGTGGCTCTTTTATATTTCATCTATAAAGAAATTTATTTTCCATTGTCATGTACGTGTGTTAACATCCAAATTTGACACCTAACCTAAAAAATAGGAAACATGGTCAGATTTGGAAGAGACCCGGACTCGCCATGCAGGGTTGGTCTGACCGGCGGCCTAGGGCTGGTCCGACGGATGACAAGTGGCCAGTCTGACCAGCGGCTTGTGACCGATCAGACCGGCAGAGTCCAACTCCGAGTTCGAGTTGTCGGTTATTGGGTTTTCTTGTTTTCGTTTGAGGTTTCTTGAGTTTTAATTGATCTCTAAGCCTAATAGGACGTGGAGAAGGTCTTGTGGAGCCAAGACCAACCTCTTTATAAGGGCTATGGCATATTTGATTTCGACACTTGATCTTAATTCCTGTCGAATCGTTCTTTTACCTTTACTTTTCAGCCATGTTTTGTACTTTATCTTCTACTTTACGCTAGTTTTGTCCATCTTTGTCAATTTACGTCATAAATAATCCGCCTTCGCTGATAAGGACTAGGGTCCCGTTTTTCGTTAGGTACTGATAGTTCGATTGTGGAGACTCAATGTTGATGAACCAAAGGCTCCGATCAGGATGACCGAACCCCTCGCAATCAGTACACCACCCCTTCGTTGGTTGTCACCCGAGCCAAAACATGGTTGACCTCGCCGATAAGACTATCTCCTGCTAGCGAATCGAGAATGCAAGCAAGAAAATAGAAGATGCAATCTGAATATTTTACGAATATAAGATGAATCTCACAAATTGGTGTTCCACAAACTGAACTAGTAGTGAAACTGCGATAGCAGAATAATCTAAGCAAAACTCAACCCTAATTTGATGATGCCTACTGATTAAATAAGTTCTAGAGTCGACCTAGGACCCCTGGATGCGTCCCTAATGGACTCCGACATGATACATGGCTCAACAGGCCTAAAGACGGTGATGCAACACCCAAACAGATTATGGATGCTCTCTCGTTTCAATAATTCCCGTTGACTTAGAAAAAATTTTGATGTGAGACCAGGCCCATTGAAAAGGTGGTCTCGTTAACATTGCATACATATATAGAATGTCAAAAACGGAGTCCGAATAAGGTCTGGGGGCGATTATAGTGTGGCCTGCTGCTGGATGACGAGGTGGGCTCGAACTTGATATATATTAGGCCTCCATCTTCTAGCCACGTCCGTATCCAAAGAAGTGATGTCCTCATCATCCGCTGCAAAGGTGCAATATCCTTTGTAGGTTTGTACTGTAAACCTTTCGATTCACCTATGAGATGGATGGTTATCTTTAAATCAATCTAAATCAGCTCCACTAGCCGGTTTTACTCTTTTCTAAAACCAACTTGGTTGAGAGGTTTCCTAAATCGAGGTGGTTGATGACTCCATTAATACCGTAAATTATTGGTGAATCCGTATTAACCGGAAAAGGCGTCCACAACGTGTTTTTTGTTTTTCCTCCATGGTACAATGCTTTAAAAAAAAGTGTTGCTATACTGGTCTCTCCTAGCTATATAATGTTCAAACGAGGTTAAGGTTATATCTATATACTGAACATATCCAAAGCCGCCAGCTTGCTGGCACTTCAAAAGCGACACTCTCCCAATAACTCCATTATTTATTAGTATCCACCTTATCCTTCTGCTGTTCTACAAAGTCATATATATAGATTCAAGCATAGAGCATGTAGTGTAACATGGGGGCGGAGGGGTGCATGCTAGATCGCTAGAAAATTGTTTCTGTGATGAAACGTATGAGGCTAGGTACTGTGTATCACCTGCTCTGTTCAGCTTAAGAGATAACTTGATATGTTCTCATATTATACCCCTGAATCCCTGATACCTCTTCATTGTGTACAAAAGCTCTATGGATCGGATGAGTATCTAATCCTACCCTCATAGGAATCCTAAATCTCCCTAGCTACTAGGATTAGAGCACATGTTATAACAGTTATAGAAAAGGTGAAGCGGAAAATCGTATGTAAATAGAACTTAGGTGGTGTTTGTTTCTATTGAAAATAAAGATAAAGTCAAGTCACGAAAAAAAAGACATTAATGTATCGTTACTTGAGTTTTAATTATTACAAATTTGAAAAGTATATTTAGTTGATATTTTAAAATAATTTATATAGTAATTTTTCACATAAAAATACACCGTTTAACAATTTAAAAACGTGATAATGGAAACAAAGATAAAATTAGTATCTTAAAGGGGCCTTACTTAATGATCGACAATTTGTCATCATTTCCCATTATTACATAGATATTGCCATGTTTCATTTGCATCCATTTTGTAGGAAATTCTTGTGAAAACTGATGCTTGATTTAAAAAATTGTCCAAATTTACCATTCATGATGTATCCTCGTATATGAAAGAAAATTCTCAGTAAATATTTACTTTGTCCTTGAGAAATTAATTAACAGCTCTGTGGATGAAAAGTCTTAAAAACATTCACACATATATGTAAAATGATATTAGAGAATCATACAAAATTGTAAGGTTAAACTCAACTTTGCTTATGAGATATAAAAATAACAATAGTGAATAAAAAGAAAAAAAGGAAAGTGTTTTATCATAGCTGTTTGTTAAATTTTTTATCTCACAAACGAAATTGAATTCCGCTGAGTAATTTTGTGTGGTTCTCTAATATCATCTTACTTATGTGTGTGAATTTATTGAGAATTTTTAAGAACTTTTATAGTAGTTTTCATGATTCCACCAAAGATATATATAGTTCTGCTACATATTTCTCCGTCAACAAGATGCTAGGACTTCCCTCCGTCAACTAGTGATTGCCAATAGGATCGAGTGTGAAACAGACGAAACAACTGTGTGCTCTGATCATCTTTCTAAAAGAAAATGTAAAATGTGTGTTCTGAATATCTGACATCTGAGTTCCGACAGCCCGTTGATCATCAGAGATGGCACTAAGACCATACTGTAGACTGGAGAAATTTTGCACGGATCTACATGCTGTCAGAGCCAAAAAGATTGACTGACGAAGCCAGTAACGACTTATAAAAATGTCTGCTTGGTACTTTGTGTTCTGTTCTGTGTAGAGGCAAGTATTCCACGAGTAGCTTTTCTATAGGAAAATGAAAATGATCAAAGTAATCCCTCCGTTTTTCAAGTAAAAGACTTGATTTTCCATAGTGCAAGACTTTATTATCAATGTATCACATTTTTGGATCAGACATAACTACATAACGTTAACGTACAAAATTTGCAAGGTAATACGATACTCCCTTCAGCAGCGGTGCGTGCGTGCGGTAGTTTCCTGGTACGTTCCCTGGCAGCTGCGTACTGCACGGGCAGTTGTATATATGAAAAAAAGAATTATACAATAAATAATGGCGGATATGTGGAAAATGAAGGCTATCATATCTATATGGTCAGGAATGCACAAAGCCAGATGCTCTTATTTCACAACGGGTAGGAACGATTACTCCCATTACTGATAAAAAAAACACCAAATTCACCATTAGATGCTTTAACTCCTGTATAAGAATCCCCTAGAGTTGTAACCAACTCTGCCGGGTAGATTTGGACAAATCTCTGCCATCTACTGTTTCTATGGCTGAGATGAAGCCACCCTAATTTCACGTTTTTTTAAAAAATAATTTGGAGTAATTTCATCTAATCTTCATAAATAACTACTCCTACCAACTAATTGCCCCAAAGAAGATATGGACTGCTTTTGGCATGGTGGTTCCTGGGATATATTTTTTTCCCTTACGTAAGCAAGAAACTCCCTGCTTCATCTCTGTTACATTAAAAAATTTACTGAGCCTAATTAATATATATCGGTGATATAGGAACCAGGGTTTCTGCTCCACGGACCCATGGCAGCTTGGCACCACGTTATCTGTTCCCCGAGCTTTGAGGGGTGGCACAAATTCGTCTTGAAACACCCGCCAGGGCTCAAGAAGAATAGTGGTTTAGGGCTACTGACGCCCTAAGCTGCCCTCCCCTCCCTCCAGAGGTGGTAGATGTTAACAGCAAAATTTGTGGTATAGCCATTAGTCAACATGGGTCAACAGGAGTAATTGACACCGTAAGTTAAGTTTGGTTTGGTTGGAAGGTGTATGGAATTGTTTAGATAGCTTTAAATTTGTTAATTAGGCAGGTTTTTAAGTTTTCCTATTCTTTTTAAGAGATAAACCTTCACCTAACCGAATCGTGTTTGAATCATACTTAATTAGGTCAAGGGTATAAATATAAGTGCCTGCAAGCCTCATAAATAATCAACAGATCAATATACAACTTTCGACGCATCGCCAACTCTTTCTGGCGAGTTTTTAGTTTTCGAGCAAGGCTGTATCGGTTCAATCTCCGGCGAAAAAGTAAATTCCGTCAACTTCGTTTGTATTAGCTTAATTAGAACTTTCTCGATTTAGTCTGATATTATATTTAAGTTGTTACAGTCGTTGCCTATCTGATATATCAACCTTTTCTTTGATCACGTCGCTATCCTAGCTTGATTTGACATATCAATCACTTTGTATAGAATCTATCGGCTTGATTAGATTGTGTTCTTTGGATTGATTCAAGTAATTTCATCTAATCTTCATAAATATTTCCTATTCTGCAGCGGATGACCAGTTGATATTGCCATTTCTGAATTCATTGTCGCCAAAGAGATCAGTTGATGTTGAGAGTCTCAACAAGGAGAAGAAATGAAGTGTTTTGCTTTGGTTTCGAATTCGTTGCATTTTCTGAGATTCAGACTTTCAGTGTTACAGAAGGCATGGAAGTGCATGAAAGTCTAGTGGTACTGAAAATTGCATTGGTGGCTCATATTTTGTTCTTCATGATTACACCTTGAGATTTTTGTGCCGTCGAATTTAATTGCATTTTTTTCTCTTCACCGTAGAAAAAATAAAAGGGCAAGGTAGTTTAAATGTAATAAGATCACAATTCTGACAGTACTGGATATTGCACTGCTAGCTTATAATTTGCCCCCTTCAGTTCATTGCCCTGTATTTTCAGAACCCATGGAAATCGAATTTCAGTGCTCTGAATTCTCTTCTGAGAACAGAATCTAATGCGCATTTAACTAACTTTTGCGCTGACATTTTTTTTACCGAAACGGATGGCAGGAGCTTTGGCCATTCATTTCAGATGAACTGGGAATAAAACTGTAAACTTTTAACTTTTGTTTGTCTATTTCATGAACTGGGAAATGCATATCTTCATGCGAAAATAAGAGAAGAAAAGAAAACGCGGCAAGAAACAATGGCACGGCCTGGAACTAATGCTCTGATGATCTCAAAACTGTTTGTAGTTCAGCAATGTCCAGGAGCTAACTAATCCAGAAAATTATTGTTACATTATATTTTACTTCTGGATTTCATCCGGATTGTCCGGACCGGGTCAATAAATAAAACACGTGTTTTTTCAGTCGTGATCACATAAATTAAACCAGAACTAGTATTTTAGGACAAAATATGTTACGTCCAGATTTCATCCGGTCTGTCCGGACCGGGTCAACAAATAAAACATGTGTTTTTTCCATCGTGATCACGTAAATTAAACCAGAACTGGTATTTTATGATAAAATATGTTACGTTCAGATTTCATCCGATCTGTCCGGATCGGGTCGACAAATAAAACACGTGTTTTTCGAACGTGCACACATAAATTAAACTAGAACTAGTATTTTAGGATAAAATATGTTATGTTCGGATTCCAATTTATAATCGACCGGGACTTTTCGGACCAGGTCAAAAATAAAAACCACTCGGGTTAATTTTCTTAAAAAAAAAAATCAAACTCTGGTTGATTTTTTGACAGAATTTATCCTAGTTTTCTAAAGTAGTACTTAATTTATCAAGCGTTAATGAATCGTTCCTTTCCTTGCTAGAAAGAAGTGTTTCGGACTAGCGTTGCGAACAGACGAGGATATAGGTGCTTGTCCAATTTTATTTCAAGTCCATGTATTCTCGGTTGGGTCAGTGCAGCCCAATAAGAAACGCGGAGGCCCTGTACACTGTATGTACAGCTGGGCCTGTACTTTGAGAGACTCATCTTATTGGCAGCCATATGATGATTAATCTCCGCCTTCGTCGTCACACACGCGAATGCTAGTAATCAGTAGCGATCTGATCGCTGCTGCCGGCCTTTCCTCACGCTACCGCAGACGCTAGTTAATCTCCGCCTCTACACCTCAAGAAAGAAACGAGACGGCTCTATTGCAATGCATGTGCAATTACAGATTACACCCTCTCTTAATGCTGAATTTACAAGAATGCCATAATATTTTTTTTCAAAATTACCCTTCTACTACACTACTACACCATGTATTAGGTGTAGTAGCAACGAATTTTCACCCTTAGATCTCATTTCTTCAACGGTCCACATCCATCCATCCATCCATCCATCCAAAGAGACACTAAAAAATCCTTTAGTTTAGAACGTGTGTGTACATTTTGATCGACCCCCTGTCCTCGGATTAATTAACCGATAGCCGTTGGATTCTTCCATTGCACGTACACAGAGATGGATGAGGAAGGCAAAAATGAAGCGAAGGAGGGCTGGTAAAAGTCAAAAAAATAAGCTGGGACGCACAACTACGCGCGTAGTGAGCGGTTGCGGCGTGATAATTGAAAGCGGTGCACGTGTGGATCGGCCGGGCCGGTGCTCGCGGTCTGCTGAGGTCGTCGCTGCAGTGATCGCCGGTCGGTCGGTACTCGGTAGTAGCTAGGGCCTAGGGGGCCACACCCACACGTACCACGTACTGTAGGCGCGACATGGAGGAGATCGCACGAGAAAATAGCCGAGGGATTTGGTAAACCCCTGTAGCATCGCCAGCTGCCCCTGCCTGCCTGGTCCCACCTACTGACAACAGTAACAGTAGCAGCGCTACTCCGGTTGGTACTACTTGCAATGGCTTAAAATCTTGAATAACCACTCACCATGATTAGGGCCCACGTGGTTCTAGTTATAGTTAGGAAGTGTATAGTGGGATTTCAGAGATTAGGACCCGACGATCATCCAATTTCGATATCCCACTATACACTCAACCCTAATTCCTTCCCACCTTTTTCCTTTAGCACACACGTCTTCCTCAGGGTTTCTCAAACCGTTTTGGATGGGGTTATTGCTACCTCACGGTTTGGCAGTTATCGCTGTAACCGTTACTACGAGGTATACCGTGGTTTCAAAAACTGATAAGGTTACCGCAAGTGATAACCGCAACAACCGTACGGTTTTGTAAACTTTGGTCTCCCCCTAACGTGGGCAACCCGCCAGGAAGCACCATGGTTGCTGTTTCCACAACAAAAAGAGTTCCGAAGCTACCCACCAGATGCCCTTGTGTGAGCGGTAAAACCAAAATGGTAGGACGATCCTCCTTTGGTCACGCGTTTTCTCACTCTCTCTCGAATTCTCGCTACAGTTCTTTGCCTCTTTCTCCGACCCCTCTCCTCCCTTATCATTGGTAGCTCGCCCCCGGCGGAGGGTGTGAGAGGGGTTGGGCCTCCTCGTTTGCCTAGGGATGTGTTCGAGAGCTGAGTTTTCCAACTCACTCTCTTTTTTTTCGCGTGCATTCTTTTCAAACTACTAAACGGTATGTTTTTTACAAAAATTTTCTATATGAAAGTTATTTTAAAAAATCATATTAATCCATTTTTCAAAAAAATAGCTAATACTTAATTTATCATGCACTAATGAGTCGCTCCGTTTTACGTACTGGAGTGATTAGTTCCCAACCCAGATGAACGAACGCAGCCTAGTAGTAGTAGTAATCATCGTCTTCTTCATCAGGTTCTCCTGTTAAGTCGGCTTAATCCCATTGATATTTCCCTTTTGCTCGAGGTGGTCGGAGGTGGCTTTCTTCTCTCAGAAGCAGCGGTGGTCGTCGCCAGTCTTCCTAGATGCGATTCTCCATGCCGCCAAGCCCTTACTCCTAGCCGACGGCTAGGGTACTTCTAAATCGGGACAAGAACTAGTTGCGCCGACCTTTTGTTTGATCTCTGGCAAGGTCTTTCCAAAGGGGGGCAGCCATCTTCTTCATCTCCTGCGAAGAATCATCTCGCGGCAGCTGAAGTATTCTAGCTATGCTGAGATGCCCTCAACCTCCCTAATGTGGAGGCCCCATCTGGGTTCTTCTTCCGCTGACGTCAAGCTTCATCACCTTGCTGTCGGCATTCAAGGCAGCCATGGGACAAGGACTAGTTTGCTTTTTAGTATTCTTTTTGAGTCCTTTCTACAAAATGCTGCTCGAATGTGTTATTTGCCCAGTCTTGAGGGGCTCATTTGTAAAACTGGATGTATCCTAGTTAGTTCGGTTCGAAGTACTGTAATCCACTCATGTGTGTAATGTTTAAATTAAATAAATACATGAGTTAAAAAAAACTCCCTCCCCTATTCCGACGAAATTCCTCCGTTCTACCGTTCTTTCATTTCCCCGTCGCCAGCATCTCCCTCCTTCGAATCTGCCGCTAGCTAACTACTCGGTTGAGATGCTCGGTCGCCACCGCCACCCACCGTCCTTCCCCATCCCTGCATCTCCAACGGAGCTACTACCACCTTGCCACCCCTGTCTCCGCCACCCACTGTCGTGCTGCCGACTCTATGCAACTTGGCTTTCCTCTAACTCGAGAAAGCTTGCTGACGTTCACCAAAGCTGGAGGAGACTATTATAGGCCTATTTTTTATTAAAATTTAGATTTTTCCTTGGTTTCCGTTAGCACGCTTTTTAAACTACTAAACGGTGCATTTCGTACGAAAACTTTTTATATAGGAGTTGTTTTAAAATATCAAATATATCTATTTGTTAAGTTTATAATAATTAAAACTAATTATTATATGCTAAGGATTTTTTCGTTTTACGTGCGTCAAATTAATCTTCATCTTCATGAGTTTTAAACACCACCATATAACATAAATCATGAAGCAGATCTAGAGGTCCAGAATCCGTATGATTTTCTTCTCTTTTTCTCAGGAAGAATCTACAAGATTTTGATTATTTTTCTATCAAACGCCATTTTAACAAATCAGTTCTTTTTATTGCCCAAAAATGTGAAAGTGACTCTGAGTAAAAACAGCACCAATACACCCCATCCGTTTATCTTGACCAATAAGAAATTTTAAATTATGATGTTTCGATAAACATAAGTAGTATAGTTATGTTCAGCGTGTAAAGTACTTTGATAACTTTTTTAAACCTTAATACTACTAGTATCCAGTGACAAGTAGGGAACGAGGAAATATTTCCGAAAAACAAAAAACAGTTGGGTCCTGCTGGTTACGAACGTAAATGCATATGCTGATGAACTGATCGAGCTGCATGTCTGAACACAGTAGGAAACGTTGAACGCAACAAGTACTACTCCAACAGTTACCACTACATATTTCTCCCAGTTACCAAGCATCCATCATGAATGCGAACATAGGCGAAGGAAAAACAATTCCAGCAATCACGTGAGCTGCACGTGATGACCCAAGAGCATCCAGTCTGCAATGCCCAGTCACCCATTGCTTCAAGCTGATTGTTAGGCTTTTTTTTTTTTTACTTCAGTACTACATTTGCTAAGCTCATAATACTTCAGTTACATGATGGGGAAATACTCTCCCCAATGTAATAATCTAACTGGGGGAAGGGCAAAATTAACTGTGGCAGTAGGACAAGGATGATGAAGTAACACCAGAATTCTATTATCTCTTTAGAATCATTTACAGAAGCAGCGTCAGCACATTGTGGATTTCCGCAACAATGTGAATTTTCTGCAGTGTCTCTTGGTACTAGCAAGAACTGCTACCATGTCTGGCGCACACTTTTGTCCCTTTATCTGTCAGCACAAAAAGTTATTCATCCTGCTCAGGTCACAGGTTGCTTGATAGCCTGGTGGTCGGTCATGAAATGGTGAAATCATTGTCGAGTTGCTGGAAATCAGGAACTCCTGATTTCATAGAAGGCTCCACCAATGCTTCTTCATTGCCATGAAAATTCTCTATCTAGATGACATATTTGAGTCAGCTTGATACCACAGTAACTGTAAAGAAGATCATTATGTTTTGTCAATATTCAGGATATTTTGTTGGCCATTTGGTTATTGTTATAACATATCAAGAAGCACTAAGAGTCGAAGACCATGATAGAGGAAAAATTCATGCAACACAAATAATGTGGCAAACAAATATTACACCATGAGCAGAAAGCTTGTGATGTTTTAAGTGCTCTGATGTGAAGAACCGCCTCTTGATGAGGGGAAAGATTGAGGTTTTCAAGTACTGATTTCTGTAAGTAGAAGTTGAAAAAGGACGCAGAAAACACACAATAACTGTGTTATCATATTATTCATAAGCAAGAGAACAACAATGCAAAAATCTAATAAGCATGAACCTTAAATACCTAAGTTTTCAATGTGAATGTGTGAAATACCCTTCAATACTAGTAAGTTTTTGTGTTCCTGATGTAAAATGTAGTTATATATATTAACTCCTTTTTTAATCTAAAAATTATTTGCTCAGAACTGGTTGGGAAAATCTGCCACAACTGTTAGTGATATGCCCTAGAGACAATCATAGAGATAATCGTATCACATACTATGTTTACATTTTTATTATACGTGTTCCTTGAAATAAATAACTTATTATTGATCAATAAATATGTGATTCGTTCATGAGACTATTTATGTTGCATGTTACTATTTCTAAAGGATCCCTGATCAAATATCATATATGGAACAAATATGATTCAATGATCAGCGCATTCATTGATTGATGATCATGTCTCATGGATCATGGTATGAAGATACCAAATTAATAATGTGGACACATGTTAGAGAACATGTTGTTGGATAGACCCAACATGAGACGCTGCAAGAGCTATATGTGATGTGCAGTAGTCTCATATTAGCGTTGGTGTAGAATCCTTAGATCTGAGATTATCATGGTTCCCAACATGTGTAGTAGCTTGCTTAGGGGCTGCTAAACACTACTCCGTAACTGGGTAGTTATAAAAGTAGTTTTCGGGCAAATCATGAAACATGTAGTGGGATATGAATAATCAAGATAGGATTTGTCCCTCCCTTGGAGAGATATCTCTGTCCCCTCGATGTTATAGATTTTGGAAGTGCATGGTCATGCCAAAAGTGATTGAGAAGTCAATCGTAGGTTAAATAATCTATTACAGGATCGAGTGAATGATTGAGCTGTTAAAGAATGACACATATCTAGTCTTGAGCTTAATCGATATCGTAAGGTAAAGGGGTTCATACAAGTATACACTAGAGGTTTAGCCGATATGAACTTTATGTATGCCCGGCAAGTCAATATGTTCTGCTAGGGGCCGCTGTTGACACGTGAACCGAAAAGGAGTTTTCGGGTTGCAGCCGAGTGTACATGAACCTACAGGGTCACACACTTAACGGGCCGGAATAAAGGGATTGGATGAAGATCCAATATTTGCTCAATTCGGATAAAGATCCGAACAGGACTCCTATGGGCTTCGGAGGCCTAGTTATGGATCTTATATATATTCTTCAGGTGATGAGGCTGGTTGTGATAGAGAAACCCTAGCTGTCACTCCCCTCCCGAGCAAAACCCTATCCACACACGGGCGCTAGCACGCCCGTGCGACGTGTTCCATCCCTGGACGTGTGGATACCGGTAAAGGCACCGCTGGTCTGCGGTGCTGATCGGCGTGAGGGCACGACGAGGTGTACGCACAAGGAGGAGAAGGTCGGGCTGCTGCGATCTACTACTTCCTCTACATCAACGCGCGCTACGTCACCAACGTTCCTTCAGCTTCTTAGCATCTACTTCTGTTGCATAGCGCGTCGAGTGATAACGATCTATAATCTCATACTTGCATGGTTCCTGGTTTACGCAATAGAGAAATTTTAATTTATGCTATCGTAGCCTATGCGTATCCCAACTAGGGCAAACAGGACCATTTTATAATCCCCCAATAACTTCAGTTAACCAGAAAAATAGTGTAATGTGTTGGTAGGATCACTTCTGAACTACACACAATAGTCAAGCTGAAACTCTGATTTGTGTTGCTAAAGAGCTTACTAACTTAGGAAGGGTAAAGCTGGTGCTATTGCTCAGCCTATTGTTTAGGCTAAAGTAAAATCCAAAGTTACTACTCCTGCCAGCTGTTAAGGAGCTGTATATTTTCTTACTAGCTAAGAACGAACTACTACTACTACTACTACTTTGCAGTACTGATTCAGAGATTATATGTTAACATAATGGGCCTCAAATTTGATACTACATTTAGTAGGGCAAACAGTGTCTAAATGACCATTCCAGGACCACCGACCAACAATTTGGATAAAAACAGTTGATAGAAATAGGTCAGGAATTTAATAACATACCTGTCAGTGCAATAAAGTGCAATTTAAAAGGTGTACTGAGAACAATTGGTCATTTGTCATCAAGATGTCATACAGGCAACGTTCTCAGCAACTGAAGAGCACGATTCCAGTGTGAGCTTTCAGCAACAACAATCCGCTTCAATAGTGGCACTGCTCCAGCAGCAATTATTGCTGGGTGATTCTCCGGATCCATGCTCAGATTATACAAGATAGCTAGGCTAGCTTCCAATGCATCACCATCACCCTCTTCAATCATCTTCACCAGTGGAAATATTCCTCCAGATGTGGCAATTGCTCTTGTGTATTCCATCACACCTCCTGATACTATCTTATTCAGCTCTATTACAGCATTTCTTTTATTTTCAAAAGAAAATGAGGTCATCATCTGGTCAACTAGCCTCGGAATAGTCTCATAGATAGTTATCTCCATATCTACACTGCTGACACTCTCATGTCCTGATAAGCCAGCCGTTGATTGTAGCTTAATGAGACATGCTGCAAGCCAGTCCTTTGACTGAAGAGGAATACTGGACTTGAGCATTTGTCTTAACAGAGCAATACATTTTTCAGTATTTATGCTGCGAACAAAAAGATCAAAGTCGAGTAATTTTGTGAGTAACCTAACAGTTGCAGAAACAGCCCGACTAACTTGCTCGATCACAACAGTAGGAAGCTCATCAAAGTTTTCAGGATCACCCATGGTACCTGAAAGATAGAACACAAATTATTACTGTACAAAAGCACCATACATCATTTAGAAAATTCAAGCATGTCTCATAAAAGAAAAACTGTCGCTAACCATAATGCTTTAACAGAAAATTTAAGTGAGGAGTTCAGCATGAAAACTGATTCAGTAGAATATTTCTTAATTAAATATAATATTATTTGTGTCAAGGAAATTTGTACAGGACAAGTATAACATGTCTGGTTTTGACTCTCGATTGATGGACATCGCTGGTTGCCCCTGCAAAACACATGATCTTTTTATCCCTAAAGGAACTTCAGGTCAGAAATGAAGCTTCATATGAGCACCATATCTTAAAATATCATCAATTTGAATAATTGATGCTCATGGTTCCCATACAAGTTTACCATGGCAAAGAATGGTTATTGTGAAAGACAAAGGTTGACTTATGTACATTAGAATTTTAAAATGAATCAATAAAACATTGTACTCTTCAATTACCACACTTATATATAGCCTTATTCACAAAGTACAGAAATCAAAGCGTACCAGCATCCTACATTAAGCTCAGTACTCCTGGTAAATGCTAAATTACCAAATAGTACCAACAAGACCATTCAATAATATAGACAAGAAAAAAGTTCAAGTGTGCATCTTTGTTTTTTATGCAAAACCAAACAAGCTATTTACCATGAATAACTCCCATTTCCAGAACAGCTTCAATTACTGACCCAATGCGAGCAGCAGTCATCGCCGTGGCATGCTGATCAAAAGCTGCTAAATGCTCCAGTACAGAAGCGACTTGTTCTTGCAAACTTGGAGATGCTTCCCTCAGAACTTTAGTTAAGCATGAAATGACGTCGAAATCGATGATTGACACACTTTACATGTTAAAAGAATCACATCAGTATGCAATTGACAAAGCAAATGCTAGCACACCCACAACAGATGATAATCAGCAGCTTCTACATACTTGTGAAAAAGACTGGATCAAAGGATCTGGTGATCTATCACAACACAGAAAACATTAGGTTTGAAACTAACAAGTTTTCAGAGAAAATATTTAATTACATTAACTGCAACAAAATTTAAGCTCTCAAGGCAGTTTTTCAGTCATCGAACTATTTCTTTTACTGACAATCATGTACATAATCAATTCAATACACCATTGTACTTGTTCTAGTAGCAAATTCTGAAAAACAGATAAGGAAGATAGAAACTTGTTCTCGTTAATCATGCAGCTTGATATGATATTAAATTCAGACTTTTCCCTCAGGGAAGCAAACTTTTCTGCAGTAGAAAGTACATCCTCCATCAGTAAATAATAATTATTTTACAAAAATGTCTGGTTTTTTATTAGTACAAAGGGATTATTTTCTCTAAATAACTATCTCTATATGATAGCAAGATTCACTATGTCCTAATCAGACATCCCTATTTGTAGAGTAATGAAATAATTTGAAGTGGTCGATGAGCCATACAGGTGAAACAATAATTGGATATGTTTAGATGTACCAAACAAGCGCAGTTCATTTACTTTTCAGTGCCCTGATGCTTAACATCAATTACTAGTACTCTAGTCGTAGTACAGGGGTAAACAGAATATGCCTAGGATAGTAATCTTATAACAATTCTTTATATCTATGTGCAAAAAAGAAGCAGCTAAAACTGCGCTTATTTAAGGATAGATGGAGTAAGAGCAAACAAATCAGTTGTGAACTTTGTTTAAGTAAACTAGCATCATATCCGTGCATTGCAACAGATCCCAACTAAATATGCTATTAAAAATGACATACGCGCCTACAAATTTGCGGCCATAAGGTTCATAAATCCCTCTTTTAACTAGTACTAGTATAAGATAATATTTAGGCATGTTTCAAAGCTGTAACAAACCTAGATATCTCCTCTTGTTTCAAATATGTCAAGGAAGTTCCATTGGTTCCACCATCAATATCACCTTGAGTACTCTTCTCAGAATGCATCGTATCCTCAGACCCATTACTAGCAGAGTTATCAGGCTGATAAATTCACAACATTGTAAATACCGGTTTGGAAAAATATAACAAAATACAGTTGACACATGTAGATGCCTGACTCACCACAGCTACCATGCTGATACCCGTCTCGAATATTCGAGAAAGCATGATGATTATCTATACAAAAATTATCTAGTCAGTACTTGGCATGATGCAAAATTACAATAGAATAACTAGGCCTTTTTAAAGCTCATGACCTTCTCCAGTTGCTCTACTGGGGTATTGGGATCCTTTACTATGTCTGCAAGCAGTTTTAAACCACCATCTGTTTTGATCTGCTCACAGACTATGGAACTACAAAAGAGAGAAAAAAAGGAATGAAGGTTATAGCAAAGGGGAAAATATATGGACATCACAACAAATTGAGAAACCATTTAGTACTCCTTCAGGAAGAAAAAAAGAAATTTACATATACTTCAGAACGTTGAAGCCACTATATGGTCTCTGCTGGATGAAAACTTCACTGCAGTATAAATTTCCTCTTTAATATGGTATAGTATAATAAACAAGTTTTCTGTTACATGGCGCATGAACTATATGATTAGATCACCATGGACCCAAGCTGTGTGACCAATGTCTGATGATCTTTAGCCACAACAAAAGGGCAGGGAAGAGATAGACGAACAAACTTTTCTTCTTTTCTTGAATCTCAACCGGTTACCTTCTCTTTTATAGTGATGGTCCCTACCAACTTCCGTTTAGAGATGCTTTGAACTATATAGCTATTCCTAAGACATAAGATACTCCTACAAAAAGATAAGACACTTCAACTATTGTTGCCAACTGTCATTTCAATGGAAATTGTTGTCAAAGTGAAGCACATTGAGCCCATACAGCTCCTTCCAAGCACTCAACATGATTATTTCCTTTCCCCCCCTTTCAACAGGGTATGTGATCATCAAGTGGTTGGGCTGGTTATCAAATCCCATTGTTTAAGTCATAACACTCATAACAGCTACACCTAAGAAACTAAAAGTAAAGCAAATAAGTAATGAGTTTAATATGTAACACTGTTCTACAAAATATTGTGTGATATAATTGCTAAAAAACGCTTGAGTTTGACGAAAGGGAAATAATATACCTGACACTTAGTTTTTCCAATGCATAAACAGCGGCTTCTCTAACAGGCACATCAGTATGATTCAGTAACTGAAGTAGAGGTTTGACAGCTCCAGCTTCCTTGAATGAGGAGCGCATGTGTTCATTTATAGATGCATCACCAATTGCTTTAGCAGCCTTTGCAATTGCAGGAGCATCTTCAAGACCAATGATTAAAACTAATCGTGCAACACCATCTACCCATGGTAAAATGGTATAGAGATCATTCCTTTGAGATCCACCAGATTGTTCCTTTCCTTCATCATCCAACTCAATACCACCAATGCGTGCAAGAAACTGCTGATTTGAACGGCCTATCATAGCATTAATTTTTGCTTCATCAGGCTCTGTTTCCTTCTCGCCAACACTCAGGCCAAGAAGCAACTCAGTAGCACCATATTTTGAAGGGCGAGAACTCCGCTGGATCTCAGAGCCATCAGGGAAAGAGGGCCATGAGTGTGGAAGAGGTCTAAATGCTTTATACGCAGCTGAGCCAACTAGAGGAACCCGGACTAAACCCTCCTCTATTATAAGAGTATGATAATATTCATCAGTGGATAGTTCCAAGAGTGAACTTTTAGCTTCCTTTCTGATAATCTTATAGTCGTCCTCTTTGTTTTGCAAAAGTTGAACCTACAAACAACCAAGAAGATTGTAGTGAAGGAGTTTTAGCCAAATGATACAATCAGAGATTTGAGGTTTTAGAACAAAAGGTAGGAACTGCATAGAGTTATATTGATCATATAACTGTAAAGGTATTTCATCATAAAATATTAGCAATATATCCTTGCCTAGCAAGTTTTAGTCCAACGATTCCTTATTTCCTTTCTACACAAAAAATATAGTTATATGTAGGAGTTTCAATAGATTGATACAAGTAGCGCCTGTTTGGTTGCATGTATGCGGAGCCACGAGCCCCAGTTGCACAACACAGGGCTCCCACCTCTTTGTCCATGTTACCATGCTAGCACTTGGAGCAGCACCATTGAAAACACACTCATTACGGTGTTTCCACAGCTCCCATGCTACTAGAGTTATCAGCATATTCAGACTCTTCCGACGCTGTTTGCCTGCATGAGTTTAGCCTGGATGGGATGAGGTGTTGTTTGGTTGGTTGTATGAAATGCATGGTTGATTGTTGCTCTTTTGTTTGGTTGGTTGCAAGAGACGGAATATGTTCACCTCTTCTTGCATGGTGAAGTTACCCTTGCAAGTCAAGGACAAAATTTTCTAAGTCCTAAGCATTCAATTTTATCTATATTAACGTTTCAACTGTTAATGTGATGAAAGGTCCAAGGTAGATTATTAAAAAAATGTCACTTGAGCATATAAACTTGTACAGTAAATTACATGTATTTATTACTGGCTAATGACAGTCGATCTGAAAGAGGAAGAAAGAAAAAAGAAATTGTGGTTTTAGAATGAAAGGTAGAGACTGGACATCTGTATATTGAACAGATAAATTCACAATTAAATTGTGAAATATCCTGTTTGCAATTGGCAATGACTTCCAGATATGAACTTTAAAGAAGCAATCAATTCAAGAATTAGCAAATGTTGTGACTACCCCATACAGTTTATTAAAAAGGAAAATAAAAACACACCAGGAAGTTGAAATTTTAACCATATCAAGTGAGAACTATATGAAAGGAACAATGTAACTGGTGATTACCTATTCAGATAATGGAAAAGCATATCAACAAAGAAAGAAATGTATTCTAAGATTCCACATGCACCAAAACTATTCAAGTACCCCTAAAAAAATATAGTTTTAAGCACTGGGGAAAACATGAAAATAACAGAAGTTATAAAACAATGGTTTCATGGATGCATGATAAGCTTGCAAGTTCAAACAACACTGTTAGTCAAGATAAATTACCCTTTGGAAAATTATCACAGAACCAATACTTTAACTCTGGGCAGAGGAAAAAAGTTGTGTTATGTTGATATTGCGAACAGACCATCTAAAGATACAAGTGCACTAAAGGTTCAGGGAGCATAGTAGCAATTGCTTAAGAATACACAATAGCACACTACACATATTACAACTTAGAAAATTACCAAACTTTCTTCAGTTAACTGATGACCACAAGTTCATAGGTTCTCGAATAATTGACAGTGGCACTATTCAAGTTGAAACTTTAACCGCTTGCCTTTTTTTGCAAAAAAATTATAAATACTTGAAAACATGTTATATTAGAGAAGTATGTGGTGTCATAAATATAAACATGCAACTTTCTTTCATCATAATATAATCATTTAGAAGTAATTTATGGTCAAAGTGAGCGGACCGTGGTCAACACTGACAGTTATTCAAGAATGGAGGTAATATCGCGGAATTGCCATAGAGCATTAACTTATTAAATCCTCATGGGATAGAGTCCTGTTTACATAGGTTCCGCTCAAGGGTAACCATCCTTACCTTGGCTAACTCAATACATATATTTGTGTTTGGTTGCATATAGTTAGCAAAATCTGATACTAAATTAATTGATGACCTATCTGTTAAAAAGCTATGAACTAATGCCAAAAGCATTCAACCAGTCAGAACTCCAAAAAAAAAAGTCCATAATGTTTTAAAAATATTTTTTCTAAACAGTTTTTGTAGCTGCCAAAGTCAACTCAATACAAGCATGTGAAGAAGCAGACCAGGGCTAGTAAGTTCAATAGGGACGGAAAAAGATACTAGCACTTACCAATTTTGGAATAACACCTGCTTCAACCAGAGCTCCATGATTTGAATGACTTAAAGCTAAATTTGATACGATACCTGCAGCAGCCTCTTTGACTTTAATGTCATCATCATCTAGAAATCTAACAATCCGTGTTAGGATACCACTTGACAAAATCTTGTATCTCAAATTTTCATCAATAGAAAAGTTCCAAATGGTACACAAAGACTGCTCCAACATCTGCAAGAGAATAGTATGTTTGGATAAGAAATCAGGAAAGTCAACATTCTTCCTACAAGAGAGAATATCTCATCTGGTTATCCATAAAATATGCCATTTACGGTCATTGTAACAGTCAAAGGTCCTTTTGCAGCAACATGGAAGGGGAAGAACATGGATCACTGCTGATTATGTTTGCAATTACCTCTGGGGTTATCGTAGATTTACAGAGAAGGCTAAAAATTTCCTCCATGGCGCCACTCTCGATGGCCACATCCCTGTATAACTTCACTGAAGTTATATTACGCAAAAGACCTGCAGCTGCTTCACAGGCACGGACAGAATCTGATCTAAGGAGGCTGACGATGAGGGCGACACAGCCATGGAACTGCATTATCTCATCAATGCACTTCCGTCCACCAAGGGAGTATTGCCAAATTGTGTAAACAGCATGCTCTCTATCACGAGGATCATTGTCCAACCCTAGCATTCGAACAAAGAGGCCAATATATGCAGATCCTGTACTGGAGATGCTCTCCGAACTATCAACATCCTAACAAAACAAAGCAATGTAGTCAAAGTTCCAGACCAGAGTAACTCTTAAATAAAGTTTCCCTTAACCAAAGTATGTGCCGAAAACATAACATACATTGAGAACAGTTAAAAGTATATGCTGTGGAAGTACTGGAGCATATACATACATGGCTGGCAAGACAACAGACAGCACAAGGGTTTAATTTCCTAATTAGTTGCATATGAGCCTACACATTTTGAACATTGTTGAAGACCACTATTTATAGCTCAATCAAACCAATCATAAAGCAGTATTTATCTCGCTTATGTGAGCAATGAGCTGGTGTTATGTGGAATGAGAATCAAATAAACAAAATTTAAATGGCTGGTTCAACCAACAGCACAGCCAGTCAACTAGAGGACTGAGGTGTTCCATCACAATTAACCAATCATTCCCACATGCGAAGTCTGCATGTTCTAGTGCACAATCAAAACCAAGCGAGCAGACATGGAACATTTCGATATCAAGCAAATATCACTTGGAGCCTTGGAGGATGGCGGGCAGGCCCGAAGCACCTGGAGGGCGCCTCGACCTCGAGTCGAGGGTGGTGTATCCATCCAACGAGGGGGGAAGCGACCTCACCTGTCCTGCGCCCCCATCGCCGGGCGCGTACGCGGCGGCGAGGACGAGGCGGCGGCGGCGGTGGTGGCCGACGCTGACGGAGCGGTGGCGGCGGAGCAGGAGCTGGAGGCCGAGGAGGTGGGGGAACGCGGGAGCGGCGTGCTGCGCCGGCGGCGCCGTGGCGGCGAGAGGCGGAAGCATGACGGCCGGCGAGCGAGCGAGCGAGAGGAGCTCGGGGAGGGAGTGTCGCGTGTCGCGGCGATAGGATTGGAAGTCCCGAGTGCTTTCTCGAACAAACCGAACCGTTCCTCTCGGCTAGGAAAGGAACAGGCAAATTTGGGGATAGGATTTTTTGGGCCTTGGCCCGTGGGCTGTGGCTAGCCTGCTCATCATAATTCTTCCCTGGGCAAGGTCCAAGATTGTAGACATGACGGGCCTTGAGCCTTTGAGAGCCCATCGTCAGAGGGTCCATTGCCATTAGGGATTTAGGGTTTAGGGCGTTCTGCTTGTTGGGTTTAGCGGCAGTCAATATCTGCTTGTTGGGTTTTTTTCATAGTAGTCTGCATACATTTTTTTAGTTTGGTTCATTTTCTACGGCTAAGCCATATGTTAAAAAAGTAATCACGCATGTAAGCATGTTTTCATGATAAGTGAATTTTACTTTTGACCATATTTTATTACCAAAGTTTCACTTTGAACCTTTACCTAATCTCTTTTTACTTTGGGCTAGGTATTTTCATCTTTGTTGTATTTTGTACCACCAAAACTCTCTTTCTAAGTACATCAACAGCCTAAAACACATTGACCCCCTCATGTCAACAATCTCTCTTATTTACATACAATTCACATTTTTGCCTAAGGATAGATAATGTGGCAATACATAAGTATTGGAGTGGTTCGAAGTGTAACAAATGCAAAATTACCTAACAAAAATGAAATAATTGACAAATGGTGGCCTAAAGCGAAAATTTGATAATAAAATGGAACCCAAAGTGCAACCCACTCTTTCACAATAATTTATTTCTTAATGCTTAGTTGTAAGTTGTCGCACCAATTTGTTTCGATTCTTTGTTTAAAAAGGAAATATTAAAACTATGAAGGTTCGTTTTCACCTCCTTAGAAAAATAAGGATAAATCCATTTGACCCAAGTTATCATATTTGTCTAAAACACACATCCCACCTTAAAACGGTTATTAAACCCTCCTATACTATGAGCATTACTAAAAGATTCTCGAAATTCCATTCCTAAAATTTAGTTTTTCAAATTTCCAAAACAGAATTTGAGGTGTGAAAAATTATTGATCTCTATGGAGAGCGATACTTCATAGATGGGGTTTGGGATTTTCGGTTTAGGATTTTCACAAGAACTTTCAGGAAGACGTGGCACGGCCGACAACATGCAGGGGGATGAGGGAGCTCAACTCAACTCGTCTGTATAATTCCCTCTGTTCATCTGTTCTCTAGGAGAGACCCGAACTCAATTCGTCCCCTGGCCGAATCTTCAAAGGGGGAGCACACACTTCCCCGTTGGAGGAGTTCCACACTATGACAACTCGGATCGTATCCATACTTGGTTTCCTAGTTCTATTTGGACAAGAAGACACTCGAGAGTATAAATACAAGACCCCCAAGAGGAGAGGGGACATGCCAATACAGATGCAGGCAAACCTAAACAAACCCAATATAGAGCCACGGAGGCCGACCATCGGGATCTAGGGCAACCTCTAATCTAACCGAGTTCATATTCGAGGAAGCAGATTACATTAGTTGTCAACCACATGTAAGAGCTTTAGGCCACTAGGCTGACAGAGAGTAGATTAGGTCATCCCAAATATTGTACTCGTGTAATATTGATATATAAAGACAACACCGGATTCGGCCAAAGAAAGTAGGTTCATTACCTGTCAGTTAGAGGGGCTTGAACCTATATAAAAATCCTTGTCTCTAGTCTCTTTTACCTCAATCTCACGTATACCCTGGTATCAACGATCCCTATACTTTATAAATACCATGGGTGGGTACAACCCATCGACAGTGGTGCATCACGTAGGGGGCTTGGTGTTTCAGGGTTTCGACGAGATAGGTTCAAGAGGTAGATTTTCTAACGAGGAACACTTCGACGACTTCAGACCGAGGAGATATGACCCAACTGGAATGAGTTTTCCTCTAGATTGGAACTGATAAACCCTGAGCTCCAACTGATGCGCTTATGGCTCTGATTGGCCCGATCTTTTGGTAAGTTGAGATAACTATGATTTGAGAGAGAAGTTGTTGACCCAAATATAACCGTACGAGACTTTGCTGTGTTGTGCCTTTAGCGATTGATACACCTCTTCGTGGGTTGTTGATCTTGTCGTTCTAGATCAATCTTATTCCTGCAAGCAAATCGAAGAAACAAGCAAAAACAAGATAAAAACAATCTGAAATGTAAATAGGAATGAAAGCTCACTATAACGTAGGGTTCCAAAGACAAGTAATTAGGCAATCTAGCCGATACGCATAAATACAAGGTAAAGGAGCAATGGCTAAACTTTAATTTAAACAAAATCCCAGAAACCCTCAAAAGGTACCTAGCTATTTAAGGAGGTGGGAGGACGACCAAGGAATCCCTACAGTTGTGCTCCAACAGGTTGGGGCGCACCCACCTTGGGCCTCACTTGGGCTGGGGTCCCAAACAAAATTACAAGCCCAAAGGCCCATGACAGGTGGCGCAACATATTGTTTCTTTAATTGCAGTTGACTGAGATGGAATTTAGGCTGAATCCATTGGAAAGAGGACTCCAAAAGCTTTGCATCAAGTATTTATAGGCCAAAAACGGAGCTCATATGCATATTTGGTAGCCGTTTGAAGTCAACGCTGTTAGAGGTGGCCGAATTTGATTCCATAACTTCTGCAGCTTGATCTCGATGCATTCCAATCGACCTATGATGTGAATAATGGTTGTATCCATAGTAGGCATGGTCACATTATCCTCTCCTTCTTCATGGAAAACTGTCCTCGGTTTTTTCATATGGTGCTCTTCGTGTAAACTCCAAACCCAACAGAATCTACTAGAAACTACAAAAATAGACCCTTGCAGTGAGGCAATTCCGTTTTCGTATGTCCCGACGACAACGACACGCTGGCAGCGATGACAGTGGTAATATACATGACCAGAACTCGAAACTCTAAACGGACTAGACACTAAGACCAGCAACTTGACACGACGATGCAACAGCACAAAGATGGCTAGGTAATGTATGAATTTTCTTTATGGCTTTTTCTGGTTATAGGTAGATAAAAACTCACCAAGCAACAAAAGCTTTGATACCACTTGATAAAACCTGAGCTCCACTCGATACGCTCAAGACTCTGGTCGTCCCGATAATTCAGTAAGTTGATGATAACTAGTATTTCGGAGAAACGTTGACAATCCGACTATAACCATACAAGACGTTGCATATAGGAATTGAATACACATGATAAATTGGGGTTTTGAAGACGAGTAATTAGGTGATCTAGTCGACACATGTAACTACAAGGTAAAGTAACAATGGTTAAAATTTTAATCTAACAAAACCCCAAAAACCCTAAAAGGTCACTAAGGTCGTGCTCCACCAGATTGGGGTGCACCACACATCCACTTGGGTCGGGGTCCCAAACGAAGTTACAAGCCCAAAGGCCCATGACAGGTGGTGTAGCACATTATTTCTCTAATTTCCTGTGAGAAGAGGTTGGATCCATTGGAAAGAGTACTTTGAGAGCTTTCCATCAAGTACTCATCGGCCCAAAACAGAGCTCGTGTGCATATTTGGCGGCCGTTTGAGGTCAGCACTATAACAAGTGGTAGAATTGGATTCTGTAAAATCAAAGTGTGTTTGATTGGTATTTCATGATAAACAATTGGCATGTGAGATAATTGGTTTTGATATTTGGAAATTATTGGTGAAGTGGTTTTGGAGATGTGTGCTCTTCAGATGATGGATAGAAGGTTACTGACTGTGTGGTCCGGTCAGACCGGGCAGGTGTTGCCGGTCAGACCGACGTGTGTTGCGCGGTCAGACCGGCCAGCCCGATGGTCTGACCGGTCAGCTTTGTGTCGGTTTTGGTTTTGGGTTGTTTCTTTGGATATCTGTGATTAATTCATGATTATGACTTCAAGATGATTTATGTGCGTATGTAATACTGTTGTGTGCTAACATTGAGTCAAGTTGAAGAGAACTTGTGCTCAGATATGGTTTCTTGGTTGATGCATGTGTAAGTGAGTCTTGATGCCTCCGGAGAGTATTGCTGGCTATGGATCAGCAGTCAACTTGGGAGAAGATGATGTTTGGATGGTCAGGATATCATTCGGGATGCTTAGGCTAAAGATCAATGTGCGTGGTTGGTGAAGATTCCATATGTCATACGATGGAGATATTGTGTGCATATGGGATGAGGAGTCAAATTTGGAAGGAGTCCAAATTTGGTATGATTGGTTTTGTAAAGTTTATTTTCTTGTACGAGAAGGTTTCCTAGGGGATTATGACTTCTTGTATGAATTGGATTCGTGGATTTAGACTACGGATCTATGGGTATAAATAGAGAGGGAGGTTGAGGCCTCTCGGTATCGATTTTGTGTCAGTTGAGTTTAAAGAAAAGTTAGGGTTTCGAGTTTAGTCGAGATTTTTGAGAGGAGTGCTATTGTTGCACTTTGTAAACACATATAGAAGCAATAAAGTTTCAATCTACTTTGAGAGATCTTCGATTTGTGTTTGCTCAGGTGTTGTGATCCAACCAGTGGGACACTGGCGATTAGACCGATGGCATTCCACAAGTCAAACTGATGGATCAATGACAATCAGACCGGACGCAGTGAAGGCAGAGACAGGCGACATCAGGCAGTTATACCGGAGCTCCTACGCCATTCAGACCGAAGGCTTCTAGGCGGTCATACCGACGCATCAACTCCGGTCAGACCGATCTTCGGATTCGAGGATAACTTTTATATTCCGCTAAAAGTTTGGTTTTTGGGTACCACAACCATTCACACTCTTTGGTTGTCTTAGTTCTTATTGTGCGATCCTACTGATTTCATAACTTGGGTAGCTTGATCTTGATGTCTTTCGGTTGATCTATCATTTCAGCAATATTTGTATCAATAGTAGCCATGGTCATATCAATACAATTACATTTGTTGCAATTAAATCTTTAAAACAAGATCTCAGATCGCTATATTTATTTATCTATTTTAATTGAAATATTTTTATTACATACGTGGAACATCGAGTTTTAATAATTGAGACATCACAAAATATTTGTGAAAACATCCAAATAATACCACATGCAACATTTGTAAATGACATAATGAAACATTAGAAAATACTCATTGAAACATGAAAATGACAGTACGTGCAACATTAAATAAGTTTAATTCAACACAAAAAATTAAAATGTGCAACGGAGTCAAATGCTAATAACACTACGTGCAACATTGAAAAACATTTTAATTCAACAAAAAATTAAAATGTGCAACAAAGTTTAAATCAATCTGAAACATTCACATCTTACAAGTGAAACATCAAAGTACAACGGTTGAAACATATGTATATTTTTCATCCGAATATAATCGAATGAGAGCTTGTCATAAAGTTCTAATTGCAAAGAATATAACGGTACAATTAGATTATAGATCGGATAAATAATTTAAGAGAAAAATAATATAAAGTTGAACAAAATAGTTGTTACTTGCATGCATATCATGGAGAGGAATACTCGTGCATGCACAGGGTGGAGCCCACCGGGATAAAAAAGAAAGAAAGAAGTATAGGCATATGCAGCAGCCGAGTGGAGGGCGCCCGATCTGAAGTATTTCGTCAAGTTATGACAAAGTTTGATTTTTAGCTTATAACTACTCCAAGACCGTGTAAGGGTGTGTTAGAAGCTACTGGTTCAAAACCCTCCCATGACTTGCAGAACGGAACAACAGACTAACGTATGATTATTTAAATAGTCTTAAAAAACTTAAAAATAAATTAAAATAATTTTTTAAAACTTTTTTTCTATAAAATTGTTTCTAGCAGTTCGAAAAGCATGTGTACTGAAAACGAGGGAGTAGAAATTTAAAAAAAGGAGTATAGAACATACCCTAAAACTTCGCATAGCATTTCAGTCAATCCTAAGTAATATCTAAAAAAAGACCTCTCTATCATGCATGCTACCTTACCTGAATTTAAGGGCAGCCAGAAAAAGAAAAAGCCAAGTCAGCATTTGAGCAAACACCATGGCGTTTCTGGGAGAAGATGTCTTTTTCAACCATTTTGAAGGTTCGAAAGTGAAAGTTGACGTTTTATTGCAGGTTATTAAAAAATGTAGCTCATCAGGCCGTATGTACTATATATATGTAGCAGAATTCTGTAAAGTGGAGACCTTCCCTAATTCCCTTTCTTTTGTAGTAACTGGAGACTCAGATGAAATGCTTTCCAATATTCTAGAGTTTCAGACCGGTTCGTCCTCATGCACCACCCAATGTCTGCACTTGGAGCCTTAGCCTCCTCATTTCAGTTCTTTGACAAACCGAAGCTTGAAAACGTATGCGTTCAACTCAACAAGCAAGCAAGTACATGAATGTAATGCCATCAGCTCCAACCAGGGTTTGTAAAACCCCCGGTAACCGCGCGGTTACCGCGCTTACCGTGGGTACGGTAAAAGAAAAACCGCGGTAACCGCCATAAATTCAAATAAATTTAAAAAATAATTTAAAATTTTGATAAATTTTATACGGTTTCGTACGATTTGCCACGGTTACCGCTATTACCGCACGGTAACCGTGCTTACCGTCGGGGCGCGATAACCATCGCCCGGCGGTTTTGCAAACCCGGCTCCAACATGAGGCAAAGGAAAATGGCAACACGAGCATATATACATCCTATTTACAAAATTGAACACACCTCTCCTCTCTGCAATATATACAAAGTATGAGAGATGCTCCAGAAGACAAAACGTTAACCGGCCGAATATAAAACAAGAGAGGATGAACATGAGGGAAACACCAATCCATTCATCAACACTGATATACATGCATGGCAGAGATCAATATATATGTTTTGATCCAATGAGACAGTTGGCAAATTTACATCAGCAAAATGGAAACCAATCCCTAATTGCATCCCTGCAAGATCATCGATCGGCGCCACCACGTACGGAAGGCCGCTGCTAATTACATCCACATTTTGGAGCTAAGCCTTCACCGGGTGTACGTGATCATCACAAGCTATATATATATCATATAATCACTTGCAACAGTCAGCAAAACACTTTACTTATTCGCCTTAATCCCCAATCCCTGCACTCTTGTCATCTATGTATGTTTACATTAGTGAGATTGTGAGAAGAACAAGATCAGGGTCGATGAGCCGGCGACTACACAAAGAACAAATCAAGATTCATCAAGAAAGGATGAGGAAGAAATGCTGATCATGTCCATGGCGGCAGGATGGTCTCGTCATTGGTGCATCTTGGCCGGGGGCGCCGGGTAGCCGACGGGCACGACGTACGGCGTGTGCCCCGGCGGGAACATCACCGGCGTGCCGACGGCGGCGGGCACCATGTGGCCGGCGACGGGGTGGCCCATGGGCGCGCCGCCGTACATGGGCATGGGCGGCCCGCCCGGGTGCTTCATGCCCGGGGGCCCGAGCGCGGCGGCGGGGTTGCCCGTGGCCTGGCCGGTGATCGGGCCCTGCTGCGCGGCGACCTCGCCGGCGGTGACGCTGGTGATGTCGTGGATGCTGGAGCGGCGGCGGTCGCGGTTCATGGAGTTGAGGCGGATGAAGTACTTCTGCGCGTGGCTCGCCACCTGCGTCGGCGTCCGCGAGATGACGAAGTTGCGCGAGATGCTCCGCCAGTCACCCTTGCCGAACTTGTCCAGCCCCAGCAAGAACAGCCTGCCACCCAATTCATCGCAATCGCGTCAACATCGCCGCCATGGATTCGCTCGCATCACGCAGCAGATCGAGCAGAGGAGCGAGCTGTTCCGAGGAAGAAGACGAACCACAGCTGCTCGTCTTGATTTCCGGAATCGCGTGTGTACACGTACCTGTGCTCTTCCTCCGTCCATGGGATGCCCTTGCGCCTCTCCTGCTCCGCCTTGGAGCAGCTCTTGCCGCCGTCGTACCCGCCGCCGCTGCTCTTCCGTTCCTCGCGCCGGTGTCCGCCGTCCTTCGACGCGGCGGCGATGGCTCCGTCGGGCGGCGCCGCGGACTCCTCCCCGGCGTAGCGCGGGAGCGGGACGCGGCCCGCATCGATGGCCGCGACGTCCTCCACCAGCGCCTCGTAGTGGCGCCGCACCTCCTCCGCCGACCTCGCCCCCGGCACGCTCGCGGCGAGCGCAGCGAACCAGTCGTCGTCGGGCAAGCCGTCCGCTGGCGGCGCCGCGCCCGCCGCGAGCGCGTTCTCGAACGCCTTGTCGTCCTCCTTGGTCCACGCCGCCGCCGTGGTCGTCGTCGCCTGGGAGGTCATCGGGTGGTGGGTCTGGCCTCCTCCCTGGCCGGCGTTGGTGAGACGTGCGGCGCAGGTTAGCGGCGACGGCGGCAGCGGCGGCGGCGGCGGCGTACGATAAGTATAGTAATTAAGAATGGCGGGAGAGAGCCTTATCCACAAGAGTGGTAGGGCGCAAACGAAACGATATATGTATTGGTGGTTAGTATTGGTTTTGCGGCTGGATTTAGTCGTAATCCTGTAAATTTGAAGCCGTCATTTTGTTTTTGTCTACCTCCGTTTTGCTGCCCAGAGAATGGTACTTTTAATTTTTAAAATATTTGGACTTCTTTTTTAAAGTTGACTTGTAATTTGGGCGCTATTTTTCGTGCGGGAACGAGGTCCCAAGCTTGGAAGTGACACATCTTACTGTGATCAAGAGGTGACTTGATTAACCAACTCGTCAATGCACAAGTCAAGCTACAAAAGCAGATGCTATATTAATTGAAAACAAAGTCTAGAAATGTTGAAAAAAATGTCAACATTTAAAATTTATATTTTTGGGTGTAATAAAACTACTCACTCCGTACTAAAATATAAAATGCTCTGGTTCATAACCAAAAATATTTATATTTTAAGATTTTTAGTCAGGAATGGACATCATTTTTTATCAAAAAATAATCAGATCGTTTTTACACTATAAATTATTTATACTTGTATTGTAATTATACACTGTAAATTTTAAAAATTATATTGTAAGTTATCCATATTATAATTTTTCTAGTACACCATGCATATAAAAAATTATGATTAAAAGTAATTTATTATATAATTGAAAGAGGACATAAGAGGGATATTATCCAAAATAAGTAGCGGAAGAGCACCCATTCTAATCATCATGCACGGCTTCCAAAGCTTCATGTGAACCGAATTAAACAGATCGGCACGTTCAGATGCATGTGATAGCTCGAAACAAAATGAACGGTAGAAAAATCGACTGAACGGAGGAAAAATCCATCGACCGAAATATACCGAAACCGTTTTGGGTACTGAGGTAGTATTCTCTTTTAAAAAAGGAAAAAGCTATACACACTAAAATTTCTCACTTATATTGTGAGCACATCTGGAATTTCTATGAGCATGTTTGGGGTCTCAGTACGTAGCTTATAAGTTGTTTTTAGAATTTGAATTTTAAAACTTAATTTTAAAGTTAATTTTGATTTTTTTTAAATTTTTTAATTAGATTTTAAATCGTTAAGAACACATATATAAAAGTTCTATTAATAAGTTATTTTTGGTTGCTAATGAGTCGTTATGACTTATAATCAACCAATGAGAACCTTAAACTAAATGGTTAACATCATTGTTAATAATAAGAGCTCAGTAATAAAATTTAGTGCTGTAAAATTGTCACCAACATTATGAAATAGCTAACAATAAATGTTGTACTGTAGTAACTTCTTACTAGGTATACACGGGTGAGAGAGACCTGCACAGTGAAACATTGTGAAATGGACGTACGAGTGGAACAACCGATGGCAAATCGGTTCGATGCAGAGACAGCGCCAGGCATCAACAACACCACAAACAGCTCGAAATTTACTCTGCAGAAGAGAAACAAAAATAAAAACTTCGAGGAGAAAAATAATTATAAACCAGCAGCAGCATCGCAAAAGTTAGCTTGATAAGGATAGGGACGCAAGGTTCCAATCTACCATCGTTGTCATGGGCAATGGACACACGAGAAAGAAAAAGAGAAGGAAGGAAAAAAAAAGAGGAATCAAATGATTAAATCTGAAGCCAACGATTGCAAGCAGCGGACTACTAACCCCCTTTGGGATCATCCGTGAGGTGACATGATTTTGCCGCCGATACGGCGATAGCGTCACCTTCGTCCCGTATTCTCTCATTCTCTACCTAGCTAGCTGCAGCAGTGTCCACTGGCTTCAGATACTTGAGAAATGGTGAAATTTCAGTGATTTGGACTCTTCGTAGGATTGTGTGTCTGGACAAATGTGACACAATTGTAATAGTGGATTATATATATTTTTTTAAGATTAAAAATATTACAAGTGTTCTCTTGCAGCAATCGAGTTTCTTTTTTAGATTCAGTTACATGCTCTACATCGAACCGACTTATTAATTTTTTTTAAAAAAATTATGACTATTTAGATACATATAAGAAATAAGAAGATATATCCTCTTAAAAAATGAAAACACTTTTCTCTAAACATTTTACAGCATATATGGATCAGTAGGTTTCTGTTATCAGTGACTAATCTCTCCTGTGCGGATTGCTTAGGGAATGATTCTTAATTAACTGTATCTTGTGATCTTTCGGAATGCTTTCTGACCTGTATATTATTATTTTTTTCATCCTCCTTGTGTGAGGATTGCGAGGAAAGTACCAAAGGAAGCAAGAAGACAAGATCAGAAACAGAGATGGGGATCGAATATATCATGGAAGTACACCAAGTAAATGAATGCAGGAGCTTCCAGACAGCATGGATGAAACAAAGCTATGAGGCCTAAGAGCACTGCACAGTGCACACTATAAGATTCAGATAAGCTTATATTTCAGAGACGCCATAGCTAGGTTAGGTAGCCCATGAATACGTGTAGATGTATACTACTGCCATGGACAAGGAGTGAGAAGGCAGGCAGGAAGAGTAGGGAGTGGCAGTAGATAGGGGGTAAGAAGATGCAAGCGAACGTGGGCGATTCTCCATTTCTCGTTGCCCGGGGGACGCAATCCGCGGGCGCGGCCGTTGATTGGCTCCACTGCCTTTCCCTTTTTGGACGCTAGCTCTCGCTGGCATGTGGGAGTGGGACAGTGGGTCGGCCGCGCCATCCGTCCATCCATCCACCATCGGTCGACGACGGTGACACCCATCGCTGTCCGCCGTGACGGCGACGCCTCCTCTCCTTAACCCTGCTGCACTGCACCCCTCGAGAGGTTCACTCTAATTTACTGGATATGTGCATGCTCAGATCGATCAGTTTTTCTCCTATGATTTTACTGGCCGCAGTTAAATCGCGGTTCGATTTCCCTTTCGGTCTGCTTGGGCACCTGGAGCCGGCCCCTCGATCGATCGAGTAGCTAACGACAGTGCTCGACTGCTGTCCGCTGATCGATCAGATGCAAATGGTACTCATGTCTGCCTTGACCTGTCATAAATGTATGTGCTGTGTGCTTGATGCGCCTATCGTAGATGATATTCGCATTATGGAGGAAGAAATTACGCCTTTGAGCTCCTTTGAAACAAATGATTTTTTATACCAATCCCAAACCATTTAAACCCTATCGGATTATTTTCTATGTAGCCAAGTGGTTTGTTATATTTTGTTGGAAAAACTAAATACAAACCCTTCCTATCTTTCACTTTTTGGAAAACTTTAAGCACGAGGTCAAATCTCATAGTTTCGAATTCATTTGAACAGCCTAATACACAATCTCTCTTTTCTCTTTCCTCTTGAGCTTATTATGGGCTTCTTTGGAACGGAGGAAAAACATAGAATAAATAGAGGGTTTAAATTTCTATGAATTTGATGACCGTAACGTCTTTGGTATCTATCATTGGGAAACCAAAGTAAATTCTCCAGCATTCTTGTATTTTTCCTATGCATCACCCAAACACCCAAACACCTGTTCCTCTAAATTTTCTATGTTTTCAATCTTTTTGCATGAATTTCATCATGTGTTTGTGTTTTTCTTGCTCCTAAAATTTTTCAATCCAACGTTCTAAAGGAAGCCTAATATTTTTCTTCCAAAATTGATGTGAGTTTCCTTAGAAGTATTCCAGGCTGTGGTGGAGACAGCATGATTTATTGTGGTACGACCTCTGTACCCGTAATATCTTTTGTGCATAATACTAAGTATATGTGTCTTTATTAGTACATAAGTCCATGTCCAACAAAGTATAATATCAATTCATATTGTCATATTTTAACTTCCATTCACTACTACAAAAACCTCCATAGGTACCGGCCACATAGGTGCCGGATTTGCTAGAACCGGTACCTAAAAGACAAATAGACCCAATTTTTCCACGAACCGGCACCTATAAGATCTTATAGGTGCCGGTTGAATGGGAGAAGGCTATAGGTGCCGGTTTGCAATAAAAACCGGTACCTCTGAGCCCAAAAAAGGTGCCGGTTTTATTTACGAACCGGCACCTATGTTACGGCAACATAGGTGCCGCTTTAACCTAATAAACCGGCACCTATCAACCGGCACCTATGTGGTGGCTTCCTTCGGAAGGAAACTAAATAGGTGCCGGTTCATAACATTAACCGATACCTATATCCCCCAAGTCTATATATACCCCTTGTTCACTGCATTCTCATGATTTTGTGGCTTCTCTTCAGCTCATCCAAACGGGGGAGGAGGTTTTGCCCAAAAATTTAAAAAATATCGAGAGGTCTATGTGTTTGCGTGCGTAAAGGTTAGTACGTGTTGATTCGATATGTAATTCGCAATAATATTTGTCAAGTTAATTTTTTTTTGCAATTTGTTTTGTTGAATGAGAAGCATGAGAAAGTATGATGACTTATTATTTTGGAGTAATTTAGAGATTAATCATCAATGAGTAATGTAACTATTATTAACATATATCAGAATTTCAATAGATATAAAGAATGATATACGTATGTTAGTGGTTAATTTAAGAATTTTCGTAGGAGCGATGGATGAAGGAGGGATGAACATTCCGCAGCGCGGTACCTTGGAATATGCCAGGAGAGTAACCAACTTCGTGATCGCAGCCACGAGATCCAGATCATTGAACACGACGGAACACTTGCGTTGTCCATGCGCTGATTGCAGGAATGAGAGACAGTTTCCTGCAAAACAAGTTCATGAGCATCTCCTAACAAGGGGTTTTATGCCTAATTACACATGTCAGGACAATCATGGTGAAGATGAGAATCCGGATGTAATGGACGGAGGCAATGTGGAGTTGCCTGCTGACGGAGGTGGATATGATAGTGACGAATCAGATGGTTTAGATCAGATGTTACGCGACGGGGAGACAGCCCTCGACGATGACAGGCAATACGAGAAGTTCAAGGGCATGGTGGAGGACTCAAAAACCCCGCTTTATCCAGGATGCAATGAGCAGCACACCAAGTTACACGTCGTCCTCTCGTTGCTGCAGATGAAATCAACCAACGGTTGGAGTGACAAGAGCTTCACAGAGCTTCTACAGCTGATTGGAGACCTCCTTCCAGCGGGTCATGTGCTGCCAGAAACAACATACCGAGCGAAGAAGGTTGTCTGTCCACTCGGACTGGAAGTGCAGAAAATTCACGCATGTCGAAATGACTGTATCCTATATCGAGGTGACTATGCAGACTTGGATACATGTCAAGTTTGCGGAGCACCGCGGTATAAGGGTGGAGTTAACGATGATGATGATGTTGATGATGACAGTGGTGGCCCGGTCCTGAAGAAGAGGAAAGTGCCCGTTAAAGTTGCGTGGTATTTTCCTATAATCCCTCGGATTGAACGCATGTATGCAAATAAAAAACATGCAAAGATGATGCGTTGGCACCACGAAGAGCGTAAGAAGGATGGAATGATAAGACACCCTGCCGATGGATCTCAATGGAGAAAGATAGATAGAAAGTATAAAAAGCATTTCGCGCAAGAGATTAGGAATATAAGGTTTGGGCTGAGCACGGACGGGATGAATCCATTCGGTGACATGAGCAGTCGACATAGCACGTGGCCAGTGGCACTTGTTATCTACAACCTTCCTTTATGGTTGTGCATGAAGCGTAAGTATATTATGATGCCACTTCTAATCCAAGGGCCCAAGCAACCTGGCAACGATATCGATGTCTACTTCAGGCCATTAGTGGATGATCTTAAGTTTCTATGGGACCGGGGTGTGCAGATGTGGGATGCGTACAAAAGAGAGTACTTCACCTTAAGGGCAATGTTGTTCGTTACCATCCAAGATTACTCTGCAGTTGGTAACACATCCGGGCAAACAGTGAAAGGTGGTTGTGCATGTGTGCAGTGCATGCGGGATACAGCGAGCAGGTGGCTGAAGTACTCCGGAAAGACTGTGTACATGCGCCATCGGAGGTTTCTTCCAGCCGGCCACCAGTACCGTAGCAATACAAGAGATTTTGATGGCACGGTGGAGGAGGGTACAGCTCCAACACATCGTACCGGCAGAGAGATTTTTGAAGAGGTACAAGATATTGAATGTATATTTGGTAAGGGGCAAGGCAATCGAGGCACAACGAGCAAGGATGGTAAGAAACCTCTTTGGAAGAAGAAATCTATCTTTTGGGAACTACCATATTGGAAAGATTTGGATGTCCGTCACGCGATTGACGTGATGCATGTTGAGAAGAATGTGTGCAAGAGTTTGATGGGACTCCTGCTAAACATACCCGGCAAGACAAAGGACACGTTGAAAGCCCGGAGAGACCTCGCAGACATGAACATCAGGCCCGAGCTACATCCTCTAGAACAGCCCAATGGTCGCCAGTACCTCCCTCCCGCGTGCTACACCCTTAGTGCCGCAGAGAAAATAAGCCTGTTGGAGTGCCTGCAGGGTGTCCGAGTCCCCTCTGGTTACTCCGCGAACATTAAAAGACTTGTCAACATGAAGGAGAAGAAATTAGTGGGCATGAAGTCACATGATTGCCACGTGCTGATGACACAACTTCTTCCTGTTGCTATTAGAGGCATTTTGCCAGATAAGGTTCGAAACCCAATCCTAAAGCTGTGCTCGTTCTTCAATGCTATATATCAGAAGGTGATCGATCCAAGCACGCTAGACAAGCTCCAAGCAGATGTAATCATTACCCTTTGCCAGCTCGAGATGTGTTTTCCACTATCATTTTTTGATATAATGGTTCACCTCGTGTCACATATCGTGAAAGAGATAAAGATTCTCGGCCCAGTGTATCTGCATAACATGTGGGCTTTCGAGAGGTTCATGGGGATCATAAAGAAGTATGTGCGTAATAGAGCTCGACCAGAGGGCAGTATCGTAGAGGGTTATGCAACAGAGGAGGTGGTTGAGTTCTGTATCGACTATATGGATTTGCATCCCATTGGTGTGCCGATGTCTCGACACGAGGGCAGGCTACTAGGGAAAGGGACACTAGGGCATAAGGCAATTTTCGCTCCTAGCCTAGAAACATTACGGCAAGCACATTTCGCAGTGCTCCAGCAGTCGACCTTGGTGGCTCCATTTGTCGACATGCATTATAACACACTCCGCAGCGAGAACCCAAGCAAATCAGAGGCATGGATAGCTAAGCAGCATAGGCTGAATTTTGGCGATTGGTTACAGAAGCATATCATTGCTATGAATACTGATAGTGACCAGCTGTATGTTTTGTCTCGAGGACCTGCGAGCACAATTCATTCATTCCAAGGGTATGACATTAATGGCTATACATTTTACACGAGAACCCAGGATGCCAAGAGCTCGTATCAAAATAGTGGTGTCCACATAGACGCCTTCGACAGTAATGGTGTAGAACAAACGTACCATGGTTATATAGAGGCAATCTGAGAGCTTGAATATGGACCGCTGAAGGTACCACTTTTCCAGTGTCAATGGGTCAAAATTCCAAGTGGTTTGAGGATTGACAAGTACGGAATGTTCATCGTGGACTTAAACAATGTAGGTTACCAAGATGAACCATTTGTGCTCGCAGAATCCGTAACACAAGTTTTTTATGTCAAAGACCCTTCCTCGTTGACCGATCGCCACGTGGTTCTCCATGGAAAGCGAAGCATTGTCGGAGTTGAGAATATCGTTGATGAGGAAGGCTACGATCAAATCGACGAGCTACCACCGTTTGCAACAGATGTAGAAGGAGGTGAAGAAAGTCAGGAAGACGAAGACGAGGAAGAAGCACCATATGTTCGCAGTGACCATGAAGAAGGAGTAATTGTGATAGACCTACATGTTTGAATTGTACTGTAACAAACATGTAAATTGTGTAATTGGTCCAGCCTTAGTGCAGGCTATTGGTTTGTGTCTCTATCTACCTATCTATCTTGCTATATATCTATATGATAGAAAGGTTGAGAGGTGTAAGTTGTGTTTGGTTTTTTTATCATTGTCAAGTTTTCGTGAGAGAAAGATTCTAGAATTACCAAAATTTGGTAATGAAGGCAAGTTTTGACAATGTTTAGATTGTTACCTTGCCAAAGCTAAAACTTGGTAGGGTTAATTTTGGCAACAAAGTGAACAACTCCTAAGTCAAATATTCCTAACTTTAGCTATTAATTTTTAGAAATTCATATAGTTCAATAATATATGAATTATTTATGTTCTGAAATTATTTATCATGGTGAACCTAAAAACATAAATTTTATAAATGTTAAACTATATAAATTTCTAAAAAATAATGGCCAAAGTTAGTAATGTTTGACATATAGAACAAAGCTGAAACAATAAATAATTTGAAACGGATGGCATAAAGTATTTTTTTAAAGCAATTTATTGAGTAATTAGAAAATAATTTGACTTAACATAACGAGAGATATATTAATTAGTAATTAGGATAGCTTGAGCCGGCATTATATATTTGCTACTGCTAATTAGCTAGAGCAATGAACAATTAAAATCAAACAACTGAACTGACCTTTTAGGTACTGTATTTTAGTGGGAAGAAGAATATTATTCAACAATCTAACAAAATTCAAAATCAAGTATACATACATGCATGGTTTCAACTTGCCACCAAATGTGTTGATATATAACCCCCCAGAAGCCACATAGGTACCGGTTCGTATTTACAACCGGTACCTATTGTTGTAAAAGGTGCCGGTTTTAAATAAGAACCGGTACCTATGTGATCCAAAAGGTACCGGTTCCAATTTAGAACCGGCACCTTTTTACCACAATAGGTGCCGGCTGTAAATACGAACCGGTACCTATGTGGCTTGTATATATGCGGCCGTCGATCGGTATTTCCCCCAAGACACCCCCTGTCGATGCCATTTCCCCCTCCTCCATCGTCGCCGTTGCTCTCCTCAAGCGCCGCCGTCCTCCATCGTCGCCGCTGCTCTCCTCAAGCGCCGTCGTCCTCCATTGTCGCCGCCCACTGCCGTCCCCCTCCTGCGCCACCGTCGGTCCTCCCCCTGCCTAGATCTACCGCCGTCGCCGTCCACCGTCGTCCTCCTTCCGGATCTACAGTCCGCTCGCCCGCCCGCCTGCGCCCTCCATCACCATCCCCGTCCTCCAGCGCTGCCGTCCTCCATCATCGTCGCTGCTCTCCTCAAGCGCCGTCGTCCTCCATTGTCGCCGCTGCTCGCCTGCACGCAAGGTGCGTGACTTGGCACCCAATCGCCACCTAATTGTGTGTTTTTGCCTATTCCTCCAACGATTCCAGAATGTGGGATAGTTCATTGATCAATCCATGGTCACTTTGGTTTGGTTTGTTGTGCTCCAGGCTTATCAGTTCAGATAAATGTTGGTTGGTTAGTTAGCGCGCAGATGGTTTATTGATCAATCCATGATGTTTGCCAAAAACGTAATAAGGACACTGATCACTTATTTGTAGCATAGTAGTGTGAAGGAACCATTAACTTAGCTTATCCTCCTGGAATTTAATTCTGAATATATGGTCCTGTCTTCATAAATATACACACCTTCTGATCGGTGATTTAGCTAAATTCATGCAAAGAAACGATGCTTAGACATATCAGGTGTCTCCCCTGTATGGTTCACTTGTTTTTAAAGGCAGTGTGGTAGTAATTGTACATTTGTAGTCACAAACTCATCATCTATATTTTCTTTTATTTTGATATGCCATTCTAAAAGTATTATCTATATTAAAAGGAAGAGATGATATGGATGTAATGAGAACCACAAAATGTTAAATCTTGTTGTGATCGATCAGATACTTGATAGTTGCTAACACTGCTGCTTTAAAAGATCATCGGGGTGTAAAAGATAGCGTAGGGTTTGGCGGTACGCGTATTGGAGATAAATAGTTATGGTAGCTGCCGCCTAGCTCTCACCGGCTCGCTAGCTTTGGGAGATAAATAAACATGAAATTAATTGGAGTTTGGGATCTGGGCATGAGTAACTTGTTCTGTAGATTGCTTCGGTGTTTGATTGAAAAGAGAATTTGCATTTTGAAAGTTTGTTTTGATTGCCTTCTCTCCGTTTTCGCTGCCTGAATTATTCTGAACTGTTACTTATCAGGTCAAAATTCACTCGCTTCAAGGAGGCTCGAAGCAGAAGCTGTAACCTCTCATTTGAACCATTTGGTTAGTTCTATTACAGCTATTGATATCCCTAATAGCTATTAGAGTTTGTGTTGGTGAGAATTCATTTCCTTGATGCTCTGATAATTGGTCTATATGTGCCCGTTCCTTACTGTATAAACGCTGGTTAGGTTGTGTAGTCACTACTAGGCAGGTTGCAAATTTTTGTATCTTTTTATGCCATTTAAGCTTCCTAACTGGATCTATTGCTGCTTAAAACATGGGGTTAAGTGCCACTCGCCGTAAACCCGGAATTTTGTACAACTAAAGCATGAAATTAGATGGCATTACTTTACTGTTGGTATATTTGGAAGAATATCATCAAGAGGACAATAAGTTCTTACACTAATTTCTTGTATCTATCTAGCAGTAGTTCTAGCCTAGATCTACAAAAGGAAATGTCAGGGGAACAAGATAACATTAGGCCTACAAATTCTGGAGAAAGCGATGGTGGTAATGGTAGCCCAAGTGGCTTTCTAAACTTGAATCAGCCCGGTGTTAACCCGCACAATACAGAGGTAAATTAACCCATCTGGAACAAATAATACCTTAAAACTACATATATCGTCAGATATGAATGACTAATTTATACTGATGTTTGAAGGAGGTTGATCCTTCGGCCACTACGCACTCCGCGAATACTTCAACCTCATCGGCAAGAAGAAAGGCTAGAGGTCCAACTAGGATGCCCTCAGGTCTATACACTATCACGGAGTTAGCTGCAGATGGGACCCCTATAGCTCCAAAATCGGCACTCACCTCATACGGCAAAGCTATAGGTGTCATCGTGAAGGATGACATCCCCATCAAGTACCGGCACTGGAAGAGCAGTGATACAAACGAATTGGAGTGGACGGTACCAGACAGAGACAAGGATCTTGCCTGGGAAAAGTTAAAGCGGACATTCCAGTTTCCCGAGGGACAAGAAGAACTCGCAAAGTCCGGGGCTCTTAAGAAGATGTCCATCAGCTTCAAGAAGTGGAAGACGGATCTTAACAGGAAGTTTGTCAAGAAGGGCCTGACACCAAATTTTGAAGATGCCAACTATCAAAGGTGTCGTCTTTTCTGGGATGACTTTGTGGCCTATAGAACATCAGATGAGGCAAAGGAGATTAGCGAAAGGAACCAGGCCAATGCGGCCAAAAACCGATACCCTCACCGTCTCGGCCCTAGCGGATATGCTAAGAACATAGCCAAATGGCAACTCCGGGAAGATGAGCTGCTGCAAAAGGGAATCGAGATCGAGACGAAGGACTGGTGCCAACGGGGAAAGAATTACCAATACGCCCGAGGTTCAACACTCTCGGATACAGGCGAGTTGGTACACAAGGGTCCTCGAGAGCAAGAAGTGTCCCAGAGGATCCACGAGGCCCATCTAAAGTCCTCAGAAGGTTCTTTTGTTGCGAGCAGGGAGAGAGATGAGCTTACACTTGCATTGCAGAACCCTGAGCATCCAGGACGCACAAGAGGAATTGGCCTAGTTACATGGAGAGAAGGTTTTCCTGAAGACAAACATAGGTACCGGTCTCGGAGCAATAAAAATTCCAGAGACCAATCGGAAGAGATAAGGCTATTGAAAGAACAAATGGCACTGGTAATGGCAAGGCTTGAAGGTCAGCAAGGAGGCAATGCTGGCCACTTAACCAGTCCAGGTGGGAAGAAAAGCAGCTGCGCTTCAACTGAGGTTCCTCAAGAACCGGACACGGTTCATTACCCCGTGGACCACATCACTGTACGTACTGCATGCAGGCTGCATGTGCCACTTCAAAACATCAGTCAAGAGGTGGCACGCGCGATGGCACATCCCGTAACGGAGGGAGGGACGATACACGGTAAGCCGATACCAAGTGGCTACTCAAGGGTCGAAGTGGAGGACGTGCCGAGGAGGTACAGGGCAGTGCAGCTTGATTTTGCTCCAGAGGAGGGGGTGAACACTCTTGGTGAAGCCATCCACAACATAATCCTGTGGCGCAAGCGTTTCATTATCTTTCCTTCAGGAGATGGTGATGACGAGCCAAGCGATGGCGGGTCTAGCTCTGAAGGGCTTCCTCCCTCCCCTCAAAGGATGCCAACTCCACCACCATTGCCACATAAGAGCCCGTCTCCTCCACCGGCGCAACGTAAGAGCCCATCTCCTCCAGAGGCAGCACATCAGAGCCTAGCTTCATCAAACCGGCCGAAAAAGAGGGGACGCCTCTGTAAAACTTCCCAAATGTCTGAACCACCATCTCTGAAGAAGACCAAGAAGACGCCATTGCCTACCAGGTCGGAGCCATCTTTCAAAGTGCCAGTCGAAGTACAGGATCACTTCATTCGCATGGCAAGGCCACCTGCCCGAAAGCAACCTATTACGGACTTCCGACGCACGATCAGGAAAAAGGGATTGCAAGAATTTTCCAAGAAAGAATTCGAGAAAGATGAGGCCAGCAAGACTATGCAAGACTTTCTAAAAGAGGCAGGGCTGAAAAGTTTGGATGATGTGGATAATATTGAGATGGCCCCATTGGCAGCTCAGTTCAAGCTTGGTCATTCTTTGACTACCGACGAATATCGCCACGTCATTGGCAAATGTACTCAAATGAGAAGGGTAGAAGAGTGGTACTTACAGATGGCCAAGGATGGTAAAGAGATGTTCCCCGTCTTTTACAGGGACGAGGACTTTCATCACTGTGATGGTATAGTTTGGGTCCCATTTAGAGAACTATTTCATCTATACAATCTGAGGGAGCTAGACTTATCGGTAATTCAGTTATGGGCATTGTAAGTATACTCGACCTCTCGCCATTTTTCTAAGTAAATATCCTCGTTGCGTGTCTAATTATTTTCCTTATGCAGAATGGGGTCGCTTGAATGTAGAGCGACCCATAACAAGCTAGGATTCCTCGACCCACAAATAGTCAATTCCTGTAATATTGACGCAGGCGAATGGTCCTCCCAAGAAGTGCTGAACTACCTTTACACATCCTTTGTCAAGCTGCAGGACATGAATACCATCCTTCTGCCCTACCACTTTAAGTAAGTGTGGCATTATCGTTGTACCTCCCATCGTTGTACTTTAAGATGTTAATTGTTCTCTTCCCTTGTATGTAGGCCTCACTGGATTCTTATTGCCATCCATTTAAACGATTCCAAGATTGTCGTCATGGATTCAATGAGGAAACCGCAATCCAACTACCAATCCCTCATTGACATCCTAGATAAGGCACTTGTGAAGTACAAGAAGAAGTGTATTCGACACGCTCCATGTGCAAATAAATTTCGAGTTTGGTGCCACCCTTATTGCTCACGTCAGGATCCGGGCACGAGCACATGTGGGTTCTACGTGATGAGATTTATGTGGGTTTTCATGGAGGACGGCAACTGAAACATTACGGATGCTGAGGTTCGCCCTGTCTCCTAAGACATAAATCCAATTTACTAAACACATAGTATCTTTCCACATCTTTAATCCTTCCATTTGCAGAAATTAAAGCTCCCGACAAGTAAATTGCTGCCACATGTTTGCTTGGGCCTCGCTGAACAGCTATGCGGATTCATCTTCGACCATATCATCTCGTCAAACGGCGCATACAACATTTCGAAGGCTCCTACTGGGCTAGTGGGTTTCATTGAGGCTGGCGGCCCTACTGACACTTTAGATAGCCGATCAACGCCAAAGCATACAAAGACCTAGAATTAGTGGGCCATACCTTTCAAACATTTTCTAAGTGTCTTGTAGATTAGTTATTTGGATTGATGTGGTTTTCTTAATGTCTTGAACATGCATTAAGTTTCTCTATTTGTTAATGTTTATCTATTATTTTTTCACATATATATCTAACCATGTATTCAATTTTCTCTATTTCATATTTTTATCCCTAACAGCAACAGGTGATCTCACTGACTGGATGTGGCATGGATGAGGGAGGCATCATCATTGTTGTCTCTGTAAGCAACAGGTGAGCATGTGTAACTAAAATTTTCATATGAGTACGAGTTTAGAGCATTTGAGATGTTGTAGAGCTCAAGCGAATTTTTGTCAAGTCTCCTGAGATGTGTAACACATCTGGTCGCCGCCTTCGTGTGGTTTGACGGGCACGTCTCAGGCTGAAGTTGACTGGCACGCTGAGTCCCAGCAATATCTTCTATGCTCTCTACTCGAGGCTTCGGGTTTTATATTATGATTGCTATTTGGTCTTTTTCATTAATGAAAATTGCTCACTACCTAAAAATTAATGAACATTTGTTGGACATTATTGAAACAAGCCCTAGTCTTAAATTATGATGAGTTTTTGTTGTGTGCTGGTTGAATGTTCAACACGATCCAAGCGAATGGAAATAGTTTCCTATTTCTGGTAGAAGTTCCAGCTAAGCGGATGAAAATACTTATATCGAACAAACTTTGCATGAAAATCAGCATATATATATATATATATATATATATTACAGATTATATATATGTATTTTTTTTGGCGAGGACAAATTTCTGTATCCTGAAAATTAATAGAAACCCGAAGACCGTTCAATACAAATCCAGTTGTATATATACATTTCGATATTTGCCTTCTGCGTTCTGCTTCCCTTGATTTAATTTAATTAACTGCTGTACAAAACTAGCTAGACAAATGAGCTTTTGATTTTTTTAATGATAAAATGAACACTTGATCCTACTCAATCCAATTCCAGCCTAGCTAGCTTGGGAAAATCAATACGCCATCCAGTGCAGGTGCATGTGTACTATTAATTTAATTTGCAGAATATATATATACAGCTAGATGGATGATTAAACTAGTACTACACTGTAACGAACTCCAACCAACTAATTTTCAGCAAGTAGTGATAGCTGGAGTAGTAGTCAAAACATATGTATAATTGGACATAATAATATCTGCATATATACAAGCAGCAACCAGCTGGCCGGCTATATGTAATTTCGAAATAAAATGTTGCATTAGCTCATTATTTTGAGAATATAACCTGCAGGCTAGCTGGGAGAATTTAATTAGAGTAGTCATTCAACAATCAATAATAGCTGGTACATTTAGGTTCTATTTGAAAAAAAAATAAGATTCTCGGAGTTCGGGTAAAATTTAATTATGTGTTTCATGCAAAACTGTCACGTGATAAATATAATTGTGTAATTAACGAGCCATGTCCGAACGACTGTTTGACACTATGCAAACATGTAGAAATTTGTTTTTCAAACCATTAATTTGATCGGAGTTTGAATGTTGGCACTTTGTGAATGTTGGCACATTACTAGCCATCATTTTCATGAATGATGGCACTTTGTGAATATCTATCCGCACAATTAGTCCATTTTTCATATACTACTAGTTTGGTTTGAGAAGTGGATTGAATCCATATGAGGCAAGTGGGTTGGATTGGTTTGGTTTGATTTGGAAAATGGGTTGGATTCTGTGATTTCTGAGATGTGAATGTAATATTGTAATATTCTGTGATTTCTGTGTTTCAGAAAATATTATATATGACCCTGAAATTATTTTTTTTTGGCTTCAGGACTATAGGTGCCGGTTCTTGTAAAGAACCGGCACCTATGAGGCATCAAAGGTGCCATGTCCTATCCATTATAGGTGCCGGTTATTTATAGGAACCGACACCTATAATATCATATAGGTGCCGGTTCGACATTTACAACCGGCACCTATAGTGTTATAGGTGCCGGTTGAGGAACCGGTACCAATAGCTTTGAGCATTTGTGCCGACCAATTGGTGCCGGCTTCGAAACCGGCACCTATGAAGCCTTTGGAACCGGCACCAATGGGTATTTGTGTAGTAGTGATTTTAACTAGCGTGTTAAAAATTTGTTGCTTGATGCCATTATTTTTCTAACCATGCCTCTCAAGTTCAAAGCTTGAACCCCCGTTACAAGATACTGACTCCGTTACTGGTCCTAGGGATGGATCTAGAGTATGCCGAGTAGGAGCATTGGCCCCCATTCAATTTTTTTACACTAATTGGAGGCCTTGGCCATTTTTTATTTTCTCAGTCTACCTGAGTAAGACTCCCGGCCCCACTCTTTTAACCTTCATGCTTCCACTCCTAATGGTAATGTAATTAGGATGAACTTGAGTAGATTCCACTGGATCACCAAGGAAACAGACAAGCATCTTGATGATTTGCCGCAAAGTTCTGAGATCTTTCCTTGCCGTCTCATCTGCAGCTAGGCAAGCAAGGATTCCTACTGCAGGAACTATTTGCTCTGTTGTGCTCTTAGGATTCTCCAAAATAAATGTGATGTTTCGAAGGATGTTGACATTCTTGAGGACGTCACGCCTAGTCACCCCTCCTAGTTTTGTTGGTCATGCAAACCAGTTTGTGCAAGACCAAGAGCGTCGTCATGATGATTTCATTTTTCATCTCCGGGCTAAATGCCGCTCCATACCCATTGATGTTTGTGAGGTCTATGATCCTTGGCTACAATTAATTAATTAATGTCCTTGACTTTCTTGATGTTCTCTATGTCATTGGCGAGCTCGTGCACGATGTTTATGCCAAGTCTCGTGAGTTCCAATTTCACCAATATGAGAGTAAAACAAGGTTCCGTTTCTCTCTGTCTTGTTGGGCATTAGCAGCAGGGAGATGAGCTGCAACATTCCAGAGAAGTTGTCCACTGAGATGTGAGAAGCAAGCTTGAGCATTACGGATGCGGCGTGCATCTTGGCTTCTTGTTCCCAAGGTCTCTTGAACCCCAGCATGCTGATCACCGTGTGTACCATCTCGGCTGAAGATCCGAGCCTCGCAAGCACCCGCTGCTTGTACGTCGGGAGCTTCAAGAGGTTGTCCAGCATGCAAAGTTGCAAACCGGCCCCTATTAGCTGGCCACTGTCTGAATTGAAATCGACTAGCTCCATTGCAAAGGTGACCAAGCTCATGTGACGATTGGACTATCTCACTTCTCCATTGATGCATTTCACGTAGGTGTCCTTGACGTAGCGATATTGTATGGCGATACCCTAGAGACCAAGCTTGTTCTTGTTGCAGATTGTCATGATCCACTTGATCGACTGGACTGGCGAATATGGTCATCAGGAAGTAGGAGAGGGCTTGGGCCAGCACTAGTGATGAGTACAAGATATTCATTGACGCTTGTATGTTCATGTGGATGTTCATCATGAATGTATGTACTGTGTGCTTGATGTGCCTATAATTGATTTCCGCATTACAGGGAGAAGAAATTTCTGATTACACCCTTAGGGCTCTTTTGGAACAAGGGATTCCCGAAGGATTTTCAAAGCATTGAACCTTATAGGAAAAATTAATTACATACGAAAAATTCATCTCCTTTTAGTTTTTACAGAATTTTAGGCACGATCTCAAACCTCACGTGTTCGATTCCTTTGAGAAGCCCAGTGCATCTCTCTCATCTTAAGCCTACCGAGGGCTCCATTGAAATGGAGAACAAACATAGGATGGAGGGTTTTAAATTCTTATGGATTGAGTCACCGTAGTAGCATTTGGTTTATAGGAACCAGTCACTGGAAAACCAAAGAAAATTTTCTTGTATTCTTCTATATATGCATCATCGAAACACCCATTTCTCTAAATTTTTTATGTTTTCCAGTCATCTGTTCTGTGTATGGATTTCTATCATGTTCATGTGTTTTTTCTATTTTCATATTTTATTCGATCCTGTGTGTTCCAAAGGTGGCCTAAAATTTTTCTTCTAAAATTCTTGTGAGTTTCCTATGGAGTATCCAATCGGGGATTTAACTATTTGCCACTTTTCCCTATATCAGTTTAATACCTCTCACAACACTCCCTCTCACAAAATGGCAAATCTTACGACCATTTTGGCTACTTTTTTCATTTTCATTTCTTATAGGATCTCATGTGGCATGACATCAATTCATTGTTTTCCCATCCCAATGTTTTTCATTTCCTGTGTGTCAAACCAGCCCTATTCAGGAATGTTTACTTAGATCCTGGTAAATGGAACCGACATCATTTTATAATACTATTGCTGAAATCGTAAAAGTATCTTTTTTTGACATATGGTAAATTATGTTAAATAATATAAGCCACCATTTTTGTTCCTCTGGCAGACCATTAAACTAGTTCCACCAAACAAGTTGGTGGGCTGGATTTAAGGCTGTGTTCGGCAGCTTAAGGCTGAGTTTGGCAGCCTGTGTTGGGAGTTTATTACCTCCGCACGGAAAACGGAGCGACTCATTAACACATAATTAATTAAGTATTTGCTAAATTTTTTTCAAAAATGGATCAATATGGTTTTTTAAAACAACTTTCGTATAGAAATTTTTTACAAAAAACGCACCGTATAGCAGTTTGAAATGCGTGCGCGCGAAACACAAGGGAAAGGAGTTGGAAAGCGAGACTGCCGAACAAAGCCTAAGTTGCCAACACTACCTTCTTTGTTTTTCACACGCACGCTTTTTAAACTGCTAAACGGTATATTTTTTGTAAAAATTTTCTATAGAAAAGTTGCTTTAAAAAATCATATTAATTCATTTTTCAAAAGAAAATTAGTTTATACTTAATTAATCATGCGCTAATGAGTCGCTCCATTTTACGTGCACGAGAGATTAGAAGTTGCCGAAGTGTAGACGTGAACGCAACTAGTACACTACACACTCTATTAATTTCATATTTCTTTTGTTTTGAAATATGCTCCTTTTTATTAAACCACCATTTTCTTTTCTGATGTGCCAATCAAATCCATGTTTGGAGCAATTTTGTTTTTTATTATCTGTTTCAAGAAAACATATTTTGTTTGCAAATTTTAGTATGGAAGGAAATAGGAGTATCATGAAAATTCCGTTTTTTATTTTTATTTTTCAACAGCGAACACAATGCAAGTAGCTCAAATACAATGGATCCTGGGGAAGCACCAGTTGAACACAATGCAATATATTCAAGGATGCATGCATATACATCTTTTATTTAATCGGGAAGAAGGCATGGCACATACTACTATTACAACGATTGTTCTTTTTTAATTTTTAAATTTAAAATAATTAATACTTAATTAACCATATGCTAATGGTTTATCTTGTTTTTGCATATACTCCTTCTTTATCTTATCTTGTCCTCTTCTCTCAATCACACAGCCTAGAGATAACACGAATATTTGATCCTGGTTTGGACCTTTGATAGGCTATATATAGTGAATTGAACATAAATGGGCCAGCCTGCTATTAACATCGTTTCTTAGCGGAATAAATTCACTTTAGATCCCTCATTTTGTCACCAAGTTCGAAATTATCTCTGGACCACAAAACCGGATACAACGCATCCCTCAATTTATAAAACCAGTGCAAACGAGGTCCCTCGACAGTATTATCCCCGGTTTCGGCTGACGTGATGTCTACGTGGCTCCTTTGACTAAGTCTTCATCTCACGTGACATTGACGTGGCGTTTACATGGCAATTCGATCCAGAAAAATAATAAAACCTATGGAGCCCACATGTCAGTTTCATACACAAAGTAATAAAAAATGGTGAGGCCCATGTGGCCCCACATGGCATCTTCACTACTCCCCTCTTCTCTCTGTCCTCTCTCTCTTCCCTACTTGTGGCCGAAGCGGGCGATAGCTAGAGCGCTGTGGCTGGCCGGCAGAGCGGGGCGAGCGGTGGCCGGAGCGGATGACGACGGCCGCCTTCGACTTGAAGTACGCGACGTCCTCTCTATCTCTCCCTTGCTTGTGGCTGAAGCGGACGATGGCCGGAGCATGGCGCCCAGCCGGCGGAGCGGGGCGAGTGATGGCCGGACTAGGCGACGACGGCTGCCTTTGACTTGGAGTACATGGCGTCCCCTCTCTCTCTCTCCCCTACTTGTGGCCGGAGAGAGAGGAGAGAGGGGAGAGAGAGGATAGAGAGAAGAGGGGAGTAGTGAGGATGACATGTGCCTCACCATTTTATATTATTTTGTGTGTGAAACTGACATGTGAGTCCCACAGGTTTTATTATTTTTCTGTATCGAATTGTCACGTAAGCGTCACGTCAATGTCACATGGGACGAAGACCTAGTTAAAGGAGTCATATAGGCGTCACGTCAGCCAAAACTAGGGACAATACTGCTGAGGGATCTCGTTTGCACGGTTTTGTTAGTTGAGGGATACGTTATATTCGGTTTTATGGTCTAGGAATGAATTTTGAACTCGCCGACAAATCGAGGAAGTTTAAGGTGCTGTTTGGATCCAGGGACTTATTTTTAGTCCATGTCACATCGGATGTTTGAATACTAATTAAAAGTATTAAACATAGACCAATAATAAAACTAATTGCATAAATGAGTGCTATTTCGCGAGACGAATCTAATGAGCCTAATTAATACATAATTAGCACATGTTTACTGTAGCATCACATCGGCTAATCATGGATTAATTAGGCTCATTAGATTCATCTCGCAAAAAAGTCTAAGGTTATGAATGGGTTTTATTTTTAATCTACGTTTAATACTTCTAATTAGTATACAAACATTCGATGTGACAGGGACTTAAAAAAAATCCCTGGAAACAAACAGGGCTACTTATTCCTTTCATAGCTAAACATGTCGCATATACTTTCGGCCCACCGGGAGTACTCTATCAAGCATCTCTCTGCTCACACCCAGCTCGATCCCCAATTTCATTTCAACTCCAAACTCCCCAATCCGATGGACCACGCGCCCGGCCGCCCGGCTCCCACGTCCGCCCTGCGGCGCTGGGCGACCCCCCTCCGGCCGTCGCAGCTTCAACTTGACCTGCCGGTCGTCTAGGCAGCGTGACCGGCCGCATGCGCGCGGCGGCGAGGTGAGAACCTTACTATTATTCCATTCCATCTGAGCTTGCATTTCATGGCACATCGTAGTTCAGATGTTTATTTTATATCTTAGCTAGAGTTCACTAGATTGATTGTGAATGTGTTGCGCCCTCTCCTTATCGCATGGTGAAAAGTGTTTTCACAATCTTCGAAAGGTACGGTACCAATAGGTATTGCTAATGGTACTAGACTTTTGTTTCTTGATCCTCCAGTTATTTTGTTACCTCCAAAGGTATACCATAGACAACTCCTTGGAATTAATTGTAATTTGTAAGACAGTTATCACCAACGTAACTCATTAGGTATGCATTATAACAGTTTGGTCAGATGAAAACAGCTGGTGACCTTAAGAGAAACATTCTGTTATTCAACATTCTGTTTTAGTCAAGGTTCTAGAACATGCATTGTTTCCCTGTAGTGAAAAAAAAATCAATAACGAGTGCACTATAGTGAATTCAGATTGAGTACATATAATGTTGTAATAGCATGAGAAGAAATGGCTATAACATTACGCAGCAGATTACATGGGATTGATATATAATCCCCACAACCGGAAGCCCTGCACCCGTTCTGCATCGTTACCTGGTTGCTACCAGTGTGATAGCTAGAGGCCTAGAGCCGAGTTGACAAGAGAAGAAATGGGCTCGCTGTGCTTAACAACTCCAACACCACAGTAGAACATCTTAAACATCTCAAGCCTTTCTTCTGTTCCAGCCACTTCTTTCAGCGCCTTATCCATTTCACACTGAAAGAAAACTTCATTGCAGTGACTACTGCAATGCTTCATCCAAATGATTAGTTCGACTGCGACTCGCCTTATCCCTGGGAACTCGATGGCTGGTGACTTGTATAGATCTAGGATCTTTCTAAGCTTCTGCATGATCATGTACACTGTAACATTGGCACTCCTGAAAGCTTCATCAAAATCGCTTGTGTGAATGGATGTGCAGATCTGAACACTGAGCCCAACAAAGCTCTCTAGTAGTGCACCCTGCTTGATCCTCCATTCTTGGAAATTCTGCTTTTATATACACCAACAAGAATATATTTAGAGACAATAGTTTGGAGAAATGTGTGATTTGAAGGATAACTTTCTTACATTAGCATGTTCTCCAGCATACAGTACAGGAGCCTCTAGCTTCTCCACTTCTGACTTTATTGCTTTCAGCAGCTGTATATGATGACAGCACAAGTATTATAATTATAGAATTTAACACTGTAAGGACACTATACAACTTTTAGAAAATAATAACTGGACATTACCGCTGGTAGTGCAGTGTTGATTATTGTCTTCTGAAGATGACCATGCTCTGCTCTGAAGTTGGCATGTAAAATACCCAAAAGTTTTGCAATGATAGTTTTGAACTCTGTAGAGTCAGCAGAGAGCATCTCGACAAGTTTCTGCATGTCTTGAGGCTTCAGTTCTTCTTGGATCCTCCAGACAATGCTTTGACTATCCATGGCAAGCATTACTAGTGCTTCAGCAGTAGGTTTTGCTAGCTGTGTTCTATCAGCTGAAATATCAGAAATCATTTGTGACCTTGGAACAAGGAAAGAGACAAGCTTCCTAATAATTTGTGGAGAGGATCCAATATCTTCCCTCCCGGTCTTATCCAATGCTAAACAAGCAAGAACTCCAATGGCTTCAACAAGTAGCTTTACTTCGCTCCTAGGATGTTGTAGTATCTTGCTAATGTTCCTGAGTACGTGGACATTGTCAGAGAATTTGCACCTAAGCACTCTCCCAGAATCACCAGCAGTGCTAACTAGCTTGTGCAACACCTGAACTGCCTCCAAAATGATTTCTTCGTAGCTGACTGCAGATGATGAGATCGAGCTGCGATCATCACTAACCGCTGTGAGGTTCACAATGCTTGCAATCACCTGGCCATCAGCATCCGCGACCTTGTTACAGTTGTCTGGATTGTCCATGATCTTGTTGAGGATTTTCACACCGAACCATGTGAACTCCATGCTGGCAGTGCTCGAATACTGATGATTTATGCTTGTGGCCATCGTCGACTTAACGGTGATCAACGATGATATCATCTGCAGCATTGCTGGGAAGCTCTCAAGGAGAAGGTCCCGGGAGAGCTCCAAAACCACTCGTGCAGCATGTCCTCTGGTATTCTCTTCCTGCCGGGTGATGTTCGTCAGACTTAGCATGCTGACCACAATGCCGACCGTGTCGACGGAAGCCCGGAGCCTCATGAGCGCCAACTCTCTGTACTTGTCAACTCTAAGGATGCTGTCAATAACACGGACCCCGACGAGGCGATCGGCCACGGAGTTGGATCGCACCAGCTCCGTGGCGTAGCTAACCAGGTCCATGTTCATGGCTTCGCGGACGTTGCCACCGGAGCATCTCAGGTAGGTGACAAGTATGTAATGGGTCACCATCTGCTTCCCCGAGGGGCCGAGCTGGTACGCCTTTGTGATCTTGAGCACCAGCCGGATGTCGGCGATGGTGAACATGGCCTGGGCTAGCAAGTCGGAGGCGCCCTGTACGAGTACCAGCACGTAGAAGAGGTTGAGTGAACCCTTGATGCTCTTGTGGTCGCTGCTGCCCTGGTCCGCCGGATCGACGTAGTCTTGCTTGCTCAGCCGCAGCGCGGCGAGGACGACGGAGGCGACGGCGGCGGAGTGATGCACGAGCGTTAGTCCTATCAGCAGGAGCTTGGCGAGGAAGAAGCCGCATTTACAACGGTTGGAGTAGTATGATATGACCTTGGCTCTCAAGCCTTGTGTTGTCACAGACGACACCTGCCGGTTGATGTTTATGTGTCTTTGCCAGCTTCCATTCTCCATAGCCTCAATTCTCTCGGTCTGTGCCGCCACCGCCTCAGGAGCATTGAGGATAAACTGATCCCTTCGATCCACGGCGCTGCTGAAAAGCCTGCCATTTGGAAAGTGGGATTGCAAATCGGAAGATTAAGTGCAGGTTAGTGAGGATCCGTTCAATTCACCCGGTCTTGTTTTGTACCAGGCGCTATATGCGAGAGTTGAAGAAAGGAAGAGACATGTGTTAGCTGGAGTTAATCTCGTTGTTTATTTTTTTCATCATGTTCAGTCAAGTCAAGTCCTGTATAGTGGTCTGAGTTCAAATTGGTTAGTGCTTTTGCATCGCATCGTGAGCTGATCAGCCGTTAGTGAAAGCACAAAGTGTGTGCAGGGAGTTCGGTAGATCGGCGCGTCAGTAGTGTGCTAATTGGAGTCAAGGGATGTAGCTGCATGTTGATTTAGTCAGTTGGTGAATATGTAGTAATGAGTGGAGTCTGTACTACATGCATGCACAGTTGGTTGGTTAGTAGCGGAGAGATTAGCGTGCATGCAGGGATTAGTGGAGGTGATCTTGCTGCATGCACGGTTAGCTAGTTGGGTGAGTGATTGGCCGGGTTGTGCAGCTAAACGTGGCTAAGTTGTTATGTGTCTGTGATTATTTAAACCATGTAATCAGTTTGTGAATTAGTGAGTGGAGAATAAATATATAGTGAAAAGGTGCTGGTGTGCAGTTCCGCAAAAACTCCTGTGTGCTTTTTTAATTAGTTGTGAGCTAACCACTGTGTGGGTGTGTTAATCGTGTAATCCAATGAGCTGAGCTAACAACATGTCATTAAGAGAAGAGATGACAATGGAGGTGTTGTCGAGGCCCTTGAGTCGAATCAAACAACGGGCGGGTTATGGCGGTGGCTGAGAAAGAGTCTCTGCCTCAAGCGAGGGACAATGACGGTGGAGGCTGAGGAGCAAGGACATAGCGAGCCTAGTGTGGAGAAGAGAACAAAGAAAACAATGACTCGAGATTGATTCGTGTCATTCAACCATAAAACCGGATATAAAAGGTCACTTAACTATTAAAACCAGGTCGATTCACCTCCTAGGCTGGTTTGCACGGTGGTTTTGGTATGGTTTGGTGCCTATGTGGCAGTGGTCCCACTTGCCAGCATCTTTATCCTATTTTCCGCTGCAAAATAAATTTAACACAAATAATTAGGTGGGACATGCATGTCAATATCTTGTCCACTCCCTCAGCCCGGCCCGATGCTCTTCAGCCGGCAGCCGTTGCCACCAAGCTCCTGAGGGAGACGCACCCCATGGCGATGATAAAGAGGATGACGTGGAACTAGAGGTGCCAGCGGAAGATGTCGGGGCTCAGGCCAACTGGTTGAATGGGAGAGAAGGGAGCGGCATAGGTGGGGACGCCGAGGCTTGCTTGTCATGGTTAGCGAGCGCGGTGCGCGCACGATGGACCAAGGAAGGCGGTGGGGACGAAGAGGAGAGAAGGTGGAGTGCAAACAGGGAGAGGAATAGACGGTGGCGGAGCCAGTCGAGGCGTTGCATGCGTTGAGCAGCGCAACCCCGATGGCGAGGTGCGTGGTGACGGCTGCATCCTCCTCACAGGCCAATGCAGTAACAAAACGTCGACGAGGGTGAGCGCGAGTAGATCCACAACCCACGCTAGTGCGGGCTACTCTTGCTGTTTTTGCTTCCTCGAGCTACCGACCCCTGTCCTGGTGCTGCCGGCTCATCGCCGGGACGAGGATGGGATCGCATCGCCGATCGACCACCTCCCCCCTACTTCCACGTGCTTCCCTCTTCTTCCTCCCACCTCTTCCCCTACCTTGTCGCTATAAACGCCTATCTCCGCCCAATGCATCGCTCCTGATTGTTAGCTAGCTAGATAAATTCGGATCAGGCATGGCTGATCTCCATCACGTGCAGTAACAAACTGGTTTGTTATAGGTATGCATCTGTTAGGTAGTTTGTTACTGCATGCATCGTCTTCTCCATGTAATGCGGCTGAGATTGTTTCCTGGCTACGCACCTTCTGTACAAGCCACGACGGGGGCTTTTCCCGTCTGATATAACATGCAATCGACGCATAACACAAGTGCGATCGCTTCCGTCCAAATCTTTCCACATGGTATTAGAGCACTGATCCAATTGATGCATCATGAGACTAATCCATTGGCTAATAACACTTCTGATTTATCTGATGCGTCTAATGAGCAAAATGGAGCTGATGCAGTACACCCAGGCGACATAGAAAATCCCACTGATACAGGTGGCGATCCCGGCGCGTCGCATGGTGCCACCGCATCCGGTCGCACGGAGGTGCGTCCTCCTGATGCCAACTCCGACTCTGTAGCTGGGGGGACAGAACAGCAGCAACACCAGGCGCATGACATTGGTGGTGATACTGGTGAAATGGATCCAACAGCATCTGACTCAACATCGACAGAAGTTGATGTGACACAAGTTGGCCCGCGAACCAGACTTCAGAGTGGAGTTCGCAAAGAGAAGGTGTATACTGATGGTACTATTAAATATAAGCATTCTTGGTTTCCTGCTTCTGGTGAACCTACCAATGATTTAGAAGCTATAAAGGATAAAAACTGGAAAATGGCAATGGAATCTGAGTATGATGCTTTGGTTAAGAATAAAACCTGGCACCTAGTTCCACCTCAGAGAGGGAAAAATGTAATTGGCTGCAAGTGGGTATATAAGATCAAAATGAAAGCTGATGGTACACTAGATGGATATAAGGCACATCTAGTAGCAAAGGTGTTTAAACAGAGATATGGTATTGATTATGAAGATACATTTAGCCCTGTTGTTAAAGCTGCCACTTTAATTCTGTCTTTAGCTGTGTCCAAGGGATGGAATCTTAGACAGTTAGATGTTCAAAATGGCTGATGGATATTTAGAAGAAGTATACATGTTACAACCACCAGGTTTTGAGGATCCTGCTAACCCACACTTTGTTTGTAAACTTGATAAAGCCTTGTATGGACTAAAACAAGCGCCTAGAGCCTGGTTCTCAAGATTAAGTAAGAAATTGATTGATCTTGGTTTTCAGGGTTCCAAAGCTGACACCTCACTGTTCTTTTTAAATAAAGGTGATATAACTATATTTATTCTGGTATATGTTGATGATATCATTGTAGCCAGTTCTTCAGAGATGGCAACTACAGCTTTGCTTCAGGATCTAAAGGGGGAATTTGCACTCAAGGATCTTGGTGACCTTCATTATTTTCTTAGAATAGAGGTAAACAAAGTTCAGAATGGTATTGTGTTGAGTTAGGAAAAATATGCAACTGATCTACTAAAGAAGGTTAGTATGTCAGATTGCAAACCTGCAAGTACACCTCTGTCAGTAAGTGAGAAACTCTCTTCATGAAGGTTCTTTATTAGGTCCTGATGATGAAACTCAATATAGAAGTATTGTTGGTGCTTTGCAATATTTAACTCTCACTAGACCTGATATTGCTTTCTCTATTAACAAAGTCTATCAGTTTTTACTCCTACCACTGTACACTGGATAGCAGTAAAAAGAATTCTTAGATACTTAAAGCAATGTACTCAGCTTGGAATTGAGATTCACAAATCAGGATCTACTCTTGTTAGTGGGTTTTCTGATGCAGATTGGGCTGGTAGCTTGGATGACAGAAAGTCAACAGGAGGTTTTGCAATATTTCTGGGATCAAATCTGGTTTCCTGGAGTGCCAGAAAGCAAGCTACGGTTTCTAGATATAGTACAGAGTCTGAGTATAAAGCTATTGCAAATGCTACTGCAGAAATCATGTGGGTACAAACCTTACTTGCAGAATTGGAAATTAAAAGTCCTAGGGCTGCAAAAATATGGTGTGACAATCTTGGAGCTAAATATCTGTCAGCAAATCCAGTGTTCCATGCCAGAACAAAACATATAGAGGTTGACTATCACTTTGTTAGAGAAAGGGTAAGTCAGAAACTTCTAGAGATTGATTTTGTTTCAACTAATGATCAAGTTGCAGACGGTTTTACTAAGCCATTGTCAGTAAGGTTTCTGGAGAATTTCAAGAGCAATCTTAACCTTGTACGGTCAGGATTGAGAGAGGGTGTTAGCTAGCTAGATAAATTCGGATCAGGCATGGGTGATCTCCATCACGTGCAGTAACAAACTGGTTTGTTATAGGTATGCATCTGTTAGGTAGTTTGTTATTGCATGCATTGTTTTCTCCATGTAATGCGGCTGGGATTGTTTCCTGGCTGCGCACCTTCTGTACAAGCCACGACGGGGGCTTTTTCTGTCTGATATAACATGCAATCGACGCACAGCACGAGTGCGATCGCTTTCGTCCAAATCTTTCCACACTGATTTCTTGCTGTTGGTTTGATTCTGCTTGGAGGGGAGGGCAGCAATTTGGGAGACGTGAATGCTCAAGTCACCAGGTGTGACCAGGGCACAGAATTCAGGTTCGATGACTCGTCCCTTGACCCAAATTTGTTGTGCCAATTCATGGGTCACGGTCGATATGGTTCAGCGTCCCAATCGATGTAGGAGTCGCGACTCCCGAACCACTTCTTTTTCCTAGCAACCTCTTCCTCTCTCTACCTTCTCTTCTACATCTACCATACTTAATCGGAGAAGTATAGATGGCTAGTAGGCTTTTTTTCATTTTTCCCTTTCTTCCATATCATATCTTACGATACTACACACCTATCATACATAGAAATGGTCATAGGTTGTGTTGTCGACCCAGGTCATCGATCCAAATTTATTGGGTTCACATCCCATGTCCCAAACTATTGTCCCAAAGAGGTATACCCTATCGTACCATAGATTTTTATAGGTAGTGTATCACGTACCTCGACCCTATCCCTCGACCCACTCGAACCCGGTTTGCGGTGACCATGGGCATGATAGGACTGGTCGGGCCCGCTGCGTTGGTCGTGCGGTCGTCGAGGCACATGGCTGAGAGAGTGAATAGGGAGGAGGTGAAACTGGCTCCTGTTCGGTCCTCCTCCTCCTCTCATCATCCCCTAACGCAGCGGACACCAAGGTGGTGCTGCTCACTGACTCTGTGGGCTTCTCAGGACTGCACTATTCCCTCTCCCGCATCTGTTGTTGTTGGACCCGTGGTAGGACTCCACGGCAGCATCATCGTACACGACCCTGCTAGCGAGGTGGAGGCGGAGGTGGTCAGGCATGGACAGCGACACGCGGGTGGCACTCTACAACATGCAGCGGCCACCGAATGCCACCACAATCTTCTCCCACCGCTGGGACTCCCCCGCCGGGTGCTTCACCATCTGATGGTGGAGGATCTCCATTTCTTGGTCTGTCCACTCGCTAGCGTCTTCCAACTCGAGGCAAAGTCTAACACGTTAGGAGCCGCAGCAGTGGGGTCGGGGCCAAGCATGGCGGAAGTAGGATATGGTTCAATCAGTGCCATGGTCCATGGCCTCTGCGGGCTCACCATTTTAGTATTTTTATCTGACTGTCTGGTAGGTCCCATTGAGTTTTTTATTTTTTAATTTTTTTCTAATGCCTTGTAAGCGTCACTTTGGACGAAGGCCAAGACATGTGGGCATCACATAGGATGAAACCACCATCCAAACCACCGGGGGGCTGATTTTCATTGGTTTTGATAGTTTTGGAGCGTTCTATACCCGGTTTTACGGTTAAGGGACGCGAAGGAAATTCGACCCATAGTTGAGGAATAAAAAGTGGAGTTTTTTTGAGAATAGAAGGGTAGGGTTAAAGTGTTAATGGGCCAAGCTAGTGGCCTAGTTAATAACATAGAGAGAGGGAACAGCGACATGGTAGAATTAAAGTGTTAATAGGTCAAGCTATTGTAACAGTAAGGGATTGAAGGAGGTAGGCACGGGTAGATCTATTGGCCGAACATTCGTGCACCCACGCCTCACGTGTCCTTCGGCTCAAGCTTCTACTACAATTTTTGTCATCGTGGTTGTATTGTCCTAGACCGTCATCCAAAAATATATTTGAGAAGATTCCTCATGTACCCCTATGTCATTGCTGCATCCTTATGTGCTTCTGAGTTTTACCTTATCGCTACATGCCCCTAAGGTTTTGTTTTGTTTTTCGCTATCTCCATTCCGTTAGTTGAATGTGAGTGGACCATCAGATCTTTTTGAATGACTATATTGTTCTCGCTTGTAAATAAGTGCTAGATTAGAGAGAATAATTCTGAAGGTAAAATCAATTTGAGCTCTAAAAAACTGGAAGGGATATTATTATTTGACCCAATATTTAAAAACTAAAAATTAATTTTTGAAATGAATTTTTAAAGGGTACTTTCACCTCTGCCTCTGTCCATAGAAAAATTTCTTCAAATTTGATTGAAGTTGATTTAAGAATAAACAAAAATTGGTTTATAAGAAAATAGAAAAATGGTAATTTGTGTAATTTCTCCTTTTGAAATTTCATCAAATTTGACTGCAATTCATTTGAAAAAACATTATTTTTGTTTACATTTTGGCTCAAGCAACTTTTTTCCCTTTATTTCTATGTAACTAATGTTTTTCACCTTAATGATTATGTTTTTATAGCAAGGTACCACTTATGTACAAGTGAGGGGGCAATATAATCATTTTGAAAAAAAAAAGTCAACTAATGGAATAGATATAGAAGGAAACATAATGAGAACTCGAGGCATGTAGGGGTCAGGGCAAAACTAAGCGGCATGGAAGGGATACATCAAGATTTAGGAGCACTAAAGAAATTTCACAAAATATTGGGTTCTCAACCCACATCCCTAACTTAGGCTGAGTTCGTTTCTCAGGGTTGGGAAGACATACCCTAAGCACGGAAAACGGAACGGTCCATTAGCGCGTGATTAATTAAGTATTAGCTAATTTTTTTTGAAAAATGAATTAATTTGATTTTTTAAGCAACTTTCGTATAGAAACTTTTTGCAAAATACATACCGTTTAGCAGTTTGAAAAGCGTGCGCGCGGAAAACGAGAAAAGTGAGTTGGGAAGAGTAGATAACGAACACAGCCTTAGCATTTCGAAGAGGCATGTTTTTGCTCGTGAAGCTCCCTACCATTGTGTGTCTAGCTAGGCTCGATTTGTTATAAGGTTAATAAAATAATTGCATTATGAATATAACCTCTGAATTTCCTAGAGTTGCTAAGAGCAATTAACCTCTGAAGATACTCAGTTCTTACTTATCACACATATCTTAGAAGACGAGAATTTGTTGTTCTAATAGGAGAACCACTAGCTAATAAAAATGTGCTTCATAATCCCCCACTCAATAGGAAGTGCTTATTCGTGAGCGGGCGCATGTGATCAAATCTGACGGCGCACATACTTTTTTCTTTTTTTTTACCCGTCGTTAGTTTTGTGTTGCATTGGTTTCTATTTTTGGCTAGTTAATATGTGGGTTGTTTTTCTCCTCTACTTCTAGACCTGTTTTTCTTTATTTTTAGGCTTAGGCCATTATCCTTTCCGTTCGTAGGAGCAGACCAAATCGAATGGAGAGTACAAGCATACGGGCCCGTAGCCCATGCCTTTTGTTTTTTTCAAATTAATTTTTGAATTTGTTTTGAATTTACATGTAAAAAGTTTGTATGCACACAAATATTTTCGTATAAAGTTTGTATGCATAAACTTTTTATGTATAATTTTTTTTGATTGGGCCAACATTCCATTGAACTCGTTCTAAATTTATATGTAAAAATTTTATATGTGCAAAATTTATATGTAGTTTATATGTATAGAGTTTATATGTACAAAGTTATGTGTATTAACTTCTATACACATAAAACCTATGTATGCGTATTTTTTTGGCTAGGAATATGTTGCTCGAGAAAACACACCTAGAGCTTGGAGGCCTGGGCTAGATCGCACGCGTCAGAGGGAGACAGAGATGCGATCGCGTGTGTCGGGAGGATGCGTGATCGGTAGCCTATCAACACTCCCCCACTTAATCCCCCCGTACCCATATCACCCTTGTCCCTGGGCATGGTAATTTTTTTACTATCGATCTCACCTTACCATAAATTATAAAAAACTTATGGTCGTGAAATATTGAACTATATCTGAGTTATATTCGAAATGACAAACCTGGCAGCTTCCATGAAGGAGATGATGGTGACGAACCAGAAATCGTTTTGTTTTATCAGGGTGGAGAATCCACCGAGCAGGACGATGGTGGCCCAAGCGAGTGCCAACTTCCCGAAGCTGCTGATCACCTTGTCGATGAACGCCCAGCGCAGTATGATGCTGTTCAGGTTCGCCTCTGGCAGCTGGAGTTCTGCAGCCACATTGCTGGTGGTGCTAGCAGCAGTTGCATGATCCATGGCCTTTTCTGCTTCTTCAACCACACTCTCGATCCTTAACTAATTCTTGCCTGTCTATTTGTTTGTGCCGATGTTTCTCCCTGCCTACCTGTCCTGAATGAAGGCATGTGCTATCCATCCATGACTTTATAACCGTTTAGACGTTGTTGATGCATCAAAGATTCGAAGTGTTCTATTTGAAAAAAAAAAACATTGGTTCCACAAGACCGGCAACACTCAAAGACGATCACTTTAGCTTTGGATCTTACTACTGTCTCCCCCCCCCCCCCCCCCCCCCTCCTTCCCTGCCGGATGACACTGCTGTCGACTTCATTTATCTGTGCATTTTGTGCCATAGACACATGATTTTTGTGAGAGTGAGCTCGTCTTAGCTATATTAGGTAAACTTAAATAGCAACTACTACTCCCGTTCCAAAATGTAGTTGTTCAGATGCTTCCCTAAAATTTTTTATATATGTTTTAGGATAGAGGTAGTAATTAATTATATTGGAATTATTGCATAATAGTTATGTTTGAGGCTGCCACCGTGGTAGTCGATCGAGTGAAAAAACCACAGGACAATGGTGATTCTTCTTGACGATTCAAAATTGTGTATGGAGCAAGAGTTTAATTATTGTGTGATTTCACAATTACTTTACTAGGAAATTAGAGTTTATTAGGCTGTTAAGAGCACTGCCTGGGGACATGCACTTCCCTATGCAGGCGTTTTAACATCATCCCATATAAATATTTTGATTTTCATAGGCGTTGCCTTAATTAAGTAGATCACATGTAAAAATACCCATTATACCCATTATCGTCGGTGGTCAGTTAGACGTTCGCCTATCGTATTGTGTTACATAGATGGCCCCTAACCCCTCTTTCTTAGTGAAACTTAACACATGCTTTTTTTCTTTTGCAAATTTAATGCATATGCCCTTCAAGGGTGGGGGTTTGGAAATCGTTTTAACGGTAGTGTACTTTTTGACATACTAAACCATACAATAAAATTTATTTTAAATAAAACAGTATTTATATTGGAAGTATCGTAGCAATTCAAAGAAAAAAATGATGAGTTTGGGAAAGTTTATGCCGTGTGGTGGTAGAATTGTGGATGGATGGCTCTACCAACTATGGTAGAACTTCTAATGCTCAAGAATATAATGCATATGTGGGTGGATGCTTCCAATAGAATTATAGTAAGGTCAGCCTCTGTTACTTTATTAAACGTATGTTACGAGACAAACTCACGGGTACATGAGTGTACTATGTGTCTGTATGCGTTTTTTATTAATTTAATAAAGAGTTGCTGAATTCGAAATTCTTTTTCAGGTTGTAATTAAAATGACCCTTCATGATTCTTAGTACATCGATCTAGCCCCACCGTGAAAGTTAAGACATCCAAACAACGAAGAAAGGAATTTTGTGTCAACCTCTCTGTTTAAGCTAGCTGTGAGTCATGACAATAAGGAAAACGTACGATTGAGAGGACAATCTTACATGGGAATTAAAGCGGAAGGGTGTACGGCAGGTTCATCCTTTTATGTACTGGATTAAAGGATACTAACATATGTTATGTTGGGAAAATGGACAAGCAACATGTAATTCCGTCCAACAAATGGACGAGAATCCTTTACGTCGGGTGTCCGAATAAGGTCTTAAATATTGGGCGCTTTCTCCTGTTTGATGACTGCCATGCAGCCTGTCCAGCATCCAATGCCTGCCAGCAGCCTGTCCAGTGTCCACCGCTTGCATGCATGTAGAAGTAGCACATCATTCATACTATGCACACATATAAATTTAATCTTTAAATGATTTTTTCTCATAAATTACTTCTCCAATCAGCGATCCGATTGCATCACTATATTCATTACAATTAAATCTTTATAACAAAACCACACATGATTATATTTCGATAAAAAAATATTTAACTCTTTTTTAATAGATTTTTTAAGTGTTGCATGGAGTTTTATTCCGATATTTCAATTAGTATTTCATGATGTTTCATCAGTTAATTTGAAAATGTTACGCACAATGTTCTTGTAATGTTTATGATGTATTTTATGATGTTTCAACAGACATAACTTAATGTTCATATATGATAAAAATATTTTAAAAAGATAAATTTTTTACAAATATATTGTATGGTTTATATGATTTTTTCAAAGTTTCACTCGTTGGGACTTTAATGTTTCATGTAGTGGTTGTCGGTATTGTACTTGATATATTTTGAATATTACATATCTCTGAATCATTTTGTACATTGAACTGAAACAATTTTCTATATGCGATGAAACATCACGTGATTTTTCTCATCGACACGTGATTTTTCAAAGTTTTACTCGTTGGGACTTAATGTTTCATGTAGTGGTTGTCGGTGTTACACTCGATATATTTTGAATGTTGCATCTCTCTAAAACATTTTGTACATTGAACTGAAACAATTTTTTATCTGCGATCAAACAACACGTAATTTTTCTCATCAAAATATAATCACGTGAGATCTTGTTGTAAAGATTTAATTGTAAGAAATATAATGGTGTAATCAGATCGTGGATCGGATAATTAATTTAAAAGAAAAAACATTTGAACGAAAAAAGAAAATAAGATGAGTATAGGGATGCAGTTAGCCTACACCCATGCATGCATGCAATGATGCCTCATGTACTTCGCAACTACTTAGGGTGATCAGTGTGATAGGACGAGGCGTGACGCAGAAGTGCAGTAGGGATCGTCCGATTTTTTTTCTCAGATCGGGCGCTCGATCCGTAGATGCTTCTGTGAAGATAGTTAGAAATTAAAAGGAAGAACGTGGACATGAAAGTCTGAAATTCATGTGACTTTCATGTCCTTATATATTGGGACAGAGATCTTTATATATTGGGACAGAGGGCTATCCAGTTTTGCAGACGAGGAATGATAAAGTAAAAGGATGCCTAACACCTATCCTATATTGTTCCCAATCCTAGAAATTTTAGATTTATGTGAAAAAGTGGCTCCAATGGTTCCTCTGTAGAGGTGCCAAAAAATTAGAAACCCCATCTGTATATATCTTGCTCTCCACAAGTAGGGAGTCCTCGTTCCTAATCCGTGGATCTAAGGACAAGCGCAAGGGATTGTCGGTAGGGACGGGCAATCACGACGATTGAAAAATTAGATTTCTTCTGTATAGGGCCAACTTTTCAGTTTTAGGAAATCCGTTATGTTGGATAACCAAATATTTTTAGACAACAAATTTTAGTTAGGATTCTCAAAAACAAAATTTTAGGGATTGATTTTTGGATATTTCTTTGTAATGCTTTAAATCAGTTCAGAGATGAGAAACAGATACTTATTAATTTTTGTTTTATTGTGTGATATATTCCACAACAAAATTGAATGTGGTAAGGTGCTCAAAAATCAAACTGCATGGAACCTTTCGATGTACTAAGATGTAGAATATCTATGGAAATCAATAGTTTTACAAGAAATTTCATAGTAGTTTAAGGGAAAAAAAGTAATCCAAGCGTTGAGAAAATTTGTTAAATTGTTTATTAGCCCTACAATATTCTTGTTATCACATTTAGCTGCCTTAAAACCATAACATCACGACATCTGAACATTGAACAAATGCATATATTTATCAGCCTAGGTGATTTCATAAAAAGAAAAATAAATTAGAGAATTATTAAAAAGGAAGTATTAAAAGGTATTTTATAGTGTAAATTTTGTTACCTCGGTATAGGAGGTAGCACAAATTAACCCTAAAAGCTACGGTGCATCTTATATCTTCTTCAGGAACCATAAAATTAATTTAGAGACAATCTTACACGAGAAAGAAGAACCAAAGGTGTACTGCATGTTTGGCCTTTTGCAAAAGACTGGATTAAGGGCCAAGCCATATTTAATTCAGTCACTGCGAAGATACTTCAAAATTAAGAAAGCAGGTGAACATGAAAAATCTGAAATTCACGTAATGATTGCTTTCGTGAAGGGGAGCGTACCGTTCCACGATCGTGAAGTAGCCATGAACAGAAGGGAGATATGAGAGAATATTTTGCTATCCGATACGCGTGTGCTCTGAACTAACAAATATGTATACACGTAGTTGTAAAATGATTAAATTGCGTTATGATATAAAAGACCGAAATATCCGCATTTACTCACATGTGCATTGTGATCCTACCGGAGGACATGATTCATTAATAATCCAGGGGGATATTTAACATGGAACATTATCATTACGACCTGATATTGTAGTTACATCAGATAAAAGTACAAACGATACAAGTACATCATAATTTATATCCTTCAAAAGATATATGAGAAACCAAATGAACCCATAAAAGATTAGGCGCATATATTTGAAAAGTCACGAAGAAGTTTCTTGTGACTGATGTGGTCGTCTTGCTGTTGGAGCTTAATCCACTTAATTAATTTGAGTCTTAGCCTAAACATGATCACCTCTGCTTAATTATGCGGAAATTGATCTACTGATCTTGTTGCGAAGCCACTTAATCCAATCTTTAGTTTTCTTCCTTCTTTTGTATCTTTTCTTCTTCTATTCGGCTCCTCTGTTGACAAAAGAAAACTTGTAGACATGCCTCACGAACCCTTCCAACGTCAAGTCAATCGGGCAACTTAGGTTTAGGGTTTTGGGTGCCTCACATAAATTTAATTTAATTTTATTTAGAGAATTATCATCTAAGTAATAATCGATCTCAGAAATTTTTAAGGGTGAAGTGTCTCTAAATGAGACGTTTATTCTCCCCTAGAAATGTGGCTGAATAATAAGACCATAATTTCGACAATATCTCATAATGATTCAACCCAAAAATAATGCTATTAATCTTCTTATGTAACTATTTTCTCAAACCAGGACATTAAACATGTCCCTATTTCTTGTAAAAACTTACACAAGAAATTTTTAATAGTAGTATACGTAAGACATAGAGGCAATTTTATTTTCTCTTACGAGGAATATGAGCTTTATTATTATTATTAAATTTGGAGTTGCCACACTCCTCTTACCCTTGGAAAAGCTTCATCTTTGCCATCAAATAACAAGATTTAAATGATCTTACTTAGTTTGCCTCTTAGTCTTTTATATTTCTTATTGATTTATAATGTGATGAACAAGGTAAGCTATAGTCGACTGTCTTAATGAATATTGCAATTAATCTAAAAAATGACCATAGCAGTCTAATGGGAGAAAATCATACAAAATGGACAAATGGTGCAAGTTAAATGTGCGATGTCCATCCCACTAAATTTGTATGCCATGTAAGTTATTCTAATTGCAAACGTTCTTATTATAGCGACAAATGTGCATGCGCACTATAAGTGTACTTAGCATTGGCTTTGGACAAAACTACTAAAGTTCATTTCAACACTTGCTATATACAGTTTCGTATTGTCATGCTCAAAATTCTCCCCTAATACTGACAAGGATGATAATCTTAGTATATATTAGTGAATGCGAAACATAACATTATATTATATGTGCCTTCTTCCAGGCTAATATTTCATCAAAATGTCTCTTGATTTAAGGAAAACATTATTGACATTAGCTACGGCCATAAGGAATCCTTTGTTAATGCTAAGTTATACTCAAGGAGGTCTTAGGCTCAGTTAAAATCAATGAGAAAAATAATTAAATAGACTTTAACTGATAAGCGACATTATTTATTGCATAAATATTAAATGACAATATTATTGTGGTTGCCCATGAAAATAATGTACATTAGTACAGTTACTTACACAATAATGATAACTTAATCTTCATCCTCACCGTTGGGCAGAGACAAAACGAAAGAATCATTAAATAAAATTACTGTAATAACATGTGGTAGCAACTCGCTTGTATCGAGGCACAATTTCTGCAGCACAAGGTTGGAATACATAGAAATTGACTTAGTACTAGAATAGAATTGTTTCATTTATGACTTCGGTCCCTGAAACATGACGTACCTCAACATTAGAGTGCAGGTACCCCTCCTCAACAAAATATAGCATGTACCGCATGATGTAGAAGCCACAAAGGTTGGTGCCAGGTTTCTGCTTAAGGATCCACTCATGTTCAAAGATCCTAAATGTTGTTGCATCCACCTTGCATCTCTCGTATGATCTTCCAGACCTACGATATCTCACATATGCCCTATTCAGTGCATTGATCAGAACTTGGTGGTGCATTCTCCCCTTCCATAGACTATCATATATGCAAATCATACTATCGTCAATATTGGTTACGATGAGGGTCCAGTGATGGTTGCACATAGGACAATGCATCAATAACTTCATACGCATGGAGAGCAACCAAAACTTGAAATCGATGATATTGACTTAGTGAGCAAGGTAAGGAAGGAGAATGTGGTCACAGGAATTGAGCTTGATAAGGGCATTAAAGAGATGGTTCTCGATTTCTGCTTCTTTGGACAAATGATTTGCGAAGTTTACAACCGTTGGGTCTAGAAAAGCAATCTTAGAGTTCTTGCTTCGACATTCAAAAGAGCAGTGCCTGCAAAAGAAGAACACGGTTCAGAACCACTGAGCCTAAAATAATAGGAGCCGGCTTATGGACAAGAATTGTACAATATGAAAGGACTCACAATGACCATATTTAAAGGATGCTGACATCGAGATCTCTTCTTTGGTACATGCTAAAGAGGTCCTTAAATTCAACCCAACTTATATTGGGCAGATGGTGAAAATCCATGTTCGTGCCGTGTGGCCACATCCAAATATCATTCATGCAGCCACCGCGCTTAAGTTTCTAATTGTTCATGTTCGAGTCAACCACCATGGGTTTTCCAATCTGGAACTGCAGAACCAATGCAGCCTCTGGAAGATTGTCTAAACCAACAGACTTACAAAATGCATCAACATCGGCCGTTTTCTCCGCAATAAACAACTCCTTGGCCTGAGTCTGAAGATCCTTTTTACCAATAGTTCTTTGAAAGTCTGATATAAGTTTCTTTGCTGGCTTCTGTTGTGCGCACTTTATAAAATGATTGATCACTTCCTTTGTAATTGGAGTCTTTGGTTCCTCGGGTTTCTTAGGGCCAAAAAGCAAGGTAATGCTGTGTCATGCCCCGATTTTCGTTCGGGATTAAAAATCATTAAATAATGCATTTCTAGAATTTATATTAAATTGTAAAGCAAATTAATCAAGTGAATTTAATGTGGAAAATAAAATTTCCTTTAAAAATCATGGCTGGGAATATTTTGTAATATTCTCCATGCCCTAAAGTACTCTCTGGAATTTCCCGTGAATTTTCAGAGCTCAAGAAATAATTTTAATAATACAAACATCATTTAATCAATTAATTAAGTTGAAAAACCAATTAAAAATCTCCTTTTTGTTTTTGGGCCATTTCCAGCCCAAAGTCTTTCCTCCACCCTCGGCCCGTCCTTTTCTCCCCTCCTTCTCTCCTGGGCCAGCTCCCTCCCTCTCTCCTCGGGCAGCTCGCCTTTCCCCCCTCCTCCTTGGGCCGTCGGCCTATTTGCCTCCTCCCTCGCTCAAAGTCCATTTTTCCTCCCCCTCCCGGCCTCCTCTCTCCCTCTTGCCGACAAGTGGGACCGGTGGCCCCACCTGACAGCTCTATCCCCAACCTCCGGTCGGGAGAGCCGGCCACCGCCACACCCCACCCACGTCGCCCCCTTTTTCGGTCGACTCCCGCTCCCGCGCGTGCGATGATGCGGTCGTGCCCACCTCCTCCGTCTTATCGCCCTCTCTCCCCACGAAATCGGCGCCAATTTGATATATATATTATTATGATATATATAATATATATATATATCATAGAATTTTACTCACATTCTATGATATATATATTTCTTGATATCATAGAATGTGGTGGCTTAGTGGTTCTATGCATATGTAATTGTACTATCTCAAAATTTTAGTTGGTGCTATCATTTTCATACTGGAATTTTCTATTTATTATTTATATTATAATTTTGTTTCAAAGTATGGCTTAATGTTGTTTATACATTGTACTATTGCTAATGGAGTAATGGTATTCCCGGTTCATTTTGTAGACTGATCAGAAGTTGCGCCTCTGTGACATATGTGGAGCATTTCTAAGTGTCTACGACAAGTAATTCTTTTTAGCTCCTTTTGCTCTCAAAATTTTCTTTGACTTCATATTCAATTCGCACCTTTGGTATGGAAATATGTCTCATGCTATATTGTATTCAGTGATCGACGCCTTGCTGACCATTTTGGAGGAAAGCTACATTTGGGATACATGCTGATTCGTGAGAAACTGAGAGAACTACAGGTACATTCTTGCATACCCGAATTACCACAAGTACAGTTTTGGGGGAATGATAATCAATTTAAAATTCCAAACGTCTACAACCCTAAAGGCATAATCACAAAACACCAAGAAATCTACACAATCTTATTTGACCTTATATTCTGTTTGTACATTATGATCCAAGTACGTGGGTTTTGTGCTTTCTCTGAATTTGTTAAGGTGGAAATTTTGTACATCTTTATCAGGTGCTGAATGTTATGTACCCTTTACTGCTTTAAAGAGTTACTCTGTTTTGGGCCTTTTGGCATCTGTGAGTTTTCTTATCTCAAGGAAGAACCTTCAGGTTCTCACCTTCTCTATATATTATTTCATTTCTCACATTGGAGGGCACAGTGGTTACTACATTAAGTAATCAAGTTGTTGATGTTTATTTCTGTATATTCCAACTATTGTGGCAGATAAAAATCAGACTTTTCACTTTGATCATGCAAAGCATGATATGAGTCATGCGGCAGTGACAATGAAGCCTCTCTTTGCAATATTTTATTAATCTGTCTTCACCCTTGTTATCTATTTCAGTAGCTCCCTTGTCTTGTTTAAAATAAGCAGAAAAATAGTGAACATCAGAGCTTACTTTCTCACATTTCAGGAAATTTAGGAAAACAGTGGCCAGCATTGTTTCACTTTTATGGGTCAAATATTTTTCCATTTTTATCCAGCATTTGGGTGTGTCCTGTCATTAATTGAGATTTATAGTACTGGCCCGGATCTGGGTGAAAAGTAAATTTATAGTACTGACACGGTATGTAGGTTCACTTATTAGTGGTTCAGAGGATACCTTTAGGTATGATATGCCACTTAGAAAGCTTTTGCATCTTCTTCTTGTGCTCCTCAGTTGGATGTCATGCTTCTATCTAATATTATCTATGTTTGATAATCTTTTTGCGGCACTAATATTTTCTCTATTTGATACTTAACATGTAGGGTTTTGCTTGAAGGATTCTGCTACTCACAATTATAATTCTTTGCCTATGTTTAATGAATTGGATTTGATCATGTAAATTCAGTTTTTTATCCTTGGATTTAATGATGTAAATTCAGTTGTAATCTCTCGAGATAATATTCAGTTTTTTATATAGATCCTATTATACGCATACAACATGAAGTTTTGATGATGGATATTATCAGTAGACGAAAATAGAGAAATGTTACACATCAGGACTCTCTATACATACACATTATCAGTACATAAATATCTTATTGCAAGTGCATGCTCTTTATTAATTTTCATGCTGTGATGTCCTTGACTGCTTCCTGATGCACCAACTAATTTTGTTTTTAAAGAAGCATCATTTGATTTTGTTTTGCACAGCACAACCATATTGAGCTTCGATAAGGTTGATGTATTTTTTTCCCATAGAAACTAAAAATTTTTATGCCCATACATGGTACAAATACTATGTCAGTATCGGATAGAACCAGCTTCGGTTTCTTCTTTTATAATAATTTCTTTTATTTTTTACTGCTCCAATGATACTTCGGTGCTTTTTTCTGCAAGCCATTAAATTCCATACAATATTCTTGTGTATTATTGCTTCAGTGCGCTAAATCCCTTCAAATATAGGTAACCTTTTATTACTCTTGATGTGAAGCATGCTGTGAGGATTGTTCAGCTGTCACTTGGATGCTGATTTCGCAAGATTTCCTTCCTCACACCCTTTTGCCGATGTTACTAATGCAAGTGCGGGGGATTCACGAATAAACCATGACAGTGACAGATGCACATCCTCCAATTTGCCGCAAAAAGAAAATATGCAAAGTATGAATGGCAAATGTCAAACATGCAGGTTATGCATTTTCATTTTCTACCTATCAGAGTTAACATAATTTGCATGTGTGCACAGATCTGCAAGAAGATGGTGCTAATCTCAACGCATTAGAATTAAGAAGGAAGCGTGCTAGAAAGAGGTACGCATCAATGAGCCCAAAGAAAAAGGAAGCGAGAAAAATGAAGGCCCGTGTGTACAAGCAAAGAAAGGAGGAGGAATCTCTAGGTTTAAATCAAAATGCTAATAATTATGTCAAAGATTACTACATAACAATTTTATGGTTATTAGATGCAAAACAAAACACTATGAACACCATCTTATCCAGCTCATTATATTGTGCAGAAAATGAGCCTATACAATCGATTGTCACACCTCACCGCCTCCTATTTAATGAGACAGGTACATTGCTATATATTTATTGACAACTAAGAATACTCTGGTTATCAATTTTTGGTTTCTATTTATAATATCCACATCTTATTTTTAAAACTTTTTTCAGCTGTTGCATCTCATGCTATCACGTCATATCACGTCAAAAATGTCTACTCCTGTGGCCTCATCCTTTTCAGGTCCAGCTATAATATGTTCGTATATACAATTAGTTTTAACAATTATGTCACACCGGTTTTTAATATTGTTGAATATGGGCAGCTCCACTTGGTGATATTACAAATGTAAGCGCTGATGATTTAAGAAGCTGCCACGTAAATGATTGTTCGACACTGCAGCAAAGATCAAACCATGCATTATTACAGTCCGTTGATACAACTGGACCTGGTAACGTCTTCATTCTTACATTATTTGGATAAACAATATGGTGATAGAGCTGTTATGAAATTAATGGTTCTATGTTCCAACAGGAAGTGTTGCTCACCGACCCATGATCACACCTAGGCGTCTCCCATTTACAGTGATCAACAATGTAGCTCATTATGGTAACATGGAACACACCAGATCCCCTTTCAGCTGCATACTTCAAGAAACAACACAAACTAGCCGGGCAACTACTTTACTACCTGCAAATACAGGTAAATTCGTAGTTTTTACGTGAATGAAATTTTGTGTTCATAGTCATGGATATTATTATCATTCAGACACTAGCCAATATGTTTGCTTAAAAAAGTATGAGATGCAGATCGGAACTAATGTTCCAATTTAATTTTAAGAAAAACAAAATTGATGTATTGTATAACAATGCAAATACAAAAACAATAAATAGATATGTTTAATTCTTCAATCCCATACTTTTGGTTGACACATCAAAATAGTATTTCCCATACTGCTATTCATGTGGTAAATGTATACAAAAATCCCTGGAAAATGAAATTCTGATTTTGGAGATCTTAACAAATGTATAATCACTCGGCTGAGGTGAATTGTCTCAAATACCCTTTAAAAATGCTCCTGATCGTTGAACCAATCGCATGGTCACTCATTGAAATGGTACTTACGTGGGACAACTTTGTGAAGAATATACTAAACCTCATTCATTTAGTCAACGATTTATCCAAATGGATTGTAATGTTTACATTGATTAATTGTAGTGGAGAAATGTGCGTATGAGGATACTCATAATGCTAGCACAACAATCAATAATACGCGAGTTTGTGCATCACGTAGTCTTTCACAAGAAAAGTTAGAGTCAAGGCGTGCTGGGGATAGGGCCAAGTATGCAACTCAAACTCCTGAGCAGAAACAAGCTAAACGGGATCGGCAAAGATCACAACGTCAATCCTTAGGAGTGGAACAAAGACTGGAGACGAACATCCGTCGTAGGGTGGCAAGGCAAAATCTGCCAGATGTGAAAATCCATGATATGAATGCTCGTTGTAGATCAATACGACAAAATGTTACTCCTGGAGAAAGGACTGCTCATCTGGCACGACGTAATGCACGCTATGCAGCTAGGCGTGACAAACCATGCACTGAATCTATTGCATTGGAGTGCCCTGAGGGTTGTAGCCCGTTGTTGCTAAATCCAACGCCTTGCTTGGAAACAACCGGTGGTGTGTCAGCGACATCGAACCTGCAAACTGAGCATGATGCAGATCATCTTGCACGATCATGCACCTCTGATGATGGTATCATATATATATATATATATATTATATATATATATATATATATATATATATATATATATATATATATATATATATATATATANATATTCATTCATACTCATAATTTGTATCCTTCCACATACTAACTTTTCATTTCACTAAAGATGATATGGCTTCCTTCATGGATGATGACACCGATGATGAATACTACATGTTTGCTGGGCTAGGTACCATCGTCGTCATACCTAAATCTCTCTCTTTCACTTTTATTGATTTTTCAAACTATAACTCCTTTCCACTAAACCATCCTAGGCAACAATTGTTATATAGCATCAACTTGTGGAGACAAGTAACCGTCAACAATCCGGTTCTTGACATGTAAGTTCTCTTCTAAAAACTCGTCCAAACTAATAATTTATTTGTGTAATGCAAGGGTAGCTAACTATTCAATTTCCTTAGGAATTTATCGGGTTTTCTTGTTCATCTCTTCATGTGTACATGGGAAAATGAAGAACTACATTTGCCGGCTTTTATTGTCAGTCCTGACTAGCATTGATCATTTCAAATATTATATTATATATATATATATTACATATATTTATCTTATAAAGAAATACATGTGCAGGATGGTAACGAGCTAAGGCAAAATTTTTTGCTAAATCTACTGATGTACCAACAAAATGAGTGCGAAAGCAATATCCCTAGCAGCGCACGAGATTTTCTTAAGTGTATCGCAAATGCACAACATTAGGATAGTTATTTATCTACAGAGTATATTCTATATTGTATCAAATTCTTTATTTTTGTACTTAGTTATGGCCGTAACAAATTAATAGAATAACTCTCTATCTTCTAAGGATATCTATAGCAGAGTTCGATTTTTGAGATGATCATCCATGAGAAATACCATATCTGGATATGCTTGATGTTCTAGATTTTTTGTTTGTGGCTTCATCAAATTTTCATAGTAGTCTTCTATCTGTGTTGCCTTTTTATAATCTTATAAATATCATGAGATTGTTTTATGTGCCAAAAAGCTTGTACTATGCTTTTGTAGTGATAACAGGTTTCTAGCTTTGAATTAATCTACAGAGCAATTTTAATTTGTAGTTTTTTTGGATTGTTAGATTTTTTTGTGTTCAATAAATTTTCACTCAATGATTATTTAACATCTTTTACTTGATATAATTTAAAATTATTATATAGCATTTCTCGTTGCAACGCACGGGCATCCAACTAGTAGATATAGATATAGATATTAGTATAAATATAGATATAGATTCGCAGGTCTTCGGCTCTATTCAGGACACGTGTGGGGGGCAACAAAATCTGATCAATCGGCGGGCTTTTGCACACAGAAACGATTGATCAGACTGAGGCCCTGTTTAGATCCTTCGCCAAATTTTTACACCCGTCACATCGAATATTTGGACACATGCATGGAGTACTAAATATAAATGAAAAAAATAACTAATTACACAGATTGCGACTAATTTGCGAGATGAATCTTTTAAGCCTAATTGCTCCCTGTTTTGACAATGTGGTGGTACAGTAAATATTTGCTAATGACAGATTAATTAGGCTTAATAAATTCGTCTCGCTGTTTACAGGAGGATTCTGTAGTTTGTTTTGTTATTAGAGTACGTTTAATACTTCAAATGTGTGTCCGTATATCCGATGTGACACGCCAAAATTTTACACCCCTGGATCTAAACACACCCTGAACCAATCGCGGTTACAGAATCGAACAAGAAACGGATTCCGTATCGCGCGATGATGGACTAAATTTTGGAGTGACAACGTACCAAACTATTCGGTAAAAACACCTTTAATTTCTATAATAGTAGAGATAATGTAAGTTTCATTGACATATGTGTCCTATTGGTATTTTATTATTTTAATTTTTTTCCAATGTTATATAGGCGGCATACCAATTGAAGACTAATCCAATCGAAACCATCATCAAGAAAGTTATTTTGCAATGGTTTTAAAAAACAAAACTTTTATAGTTGAGGGATACGAATTAGATCTGACATATATTTCATATATTTGAGGGAGTCAAATTGAACTTTCTTTTTTCTGATTTTAGTCGTGTTTTTTCTAGATGGGCCTGTATGATTTTACTCGGTTACAAGAAAGCCCATTATAGCTACCGGCCCATCGCTGTCGCCGTCTCCCTCTCACAATTTTCTCCTTGTCACACGAGCAAAAGACCTCGCCGCTGTGCCAGCCTCGACGTCGCCGCAAACCACCACCTCGCCGGCTGCTCCGGCGACCATCCATCGGCTCGTCGTACTCACCGGATCAAATTGCAACTTCAGCTTCGGCCCGCGCTCCATCGCCTTGTGCGTGCTTTCAGCGGCGGAGCTCCCGGGCAGGTCAGACGGCCACTCGGGCTCGCCACTCACGTCTCTACTTTAGATAGTCTTTGGTGTTTGAAAAAATTAGTCGATTACCAACAAAGTTAGTATTCGCCCGGGCTTCACGATATCTCTGACTCCGTCACTGCGTGCTTTCTATGGAAATCTAATCGACCCAAGCAGCGTACTTCTCTGCCTTAAATTGGCCACAGGCCACAGCCACCCTCGTCCTTCGTTCCCGTCCTTTGTTCCCTGTGCCTGTGCCTGTTGCTTTCCATTGATAAGTGCATTACCTTACGATTATGTTAGAGCGCATTTACCAAGACATTTATCATTTTCCGGAAGGAATGGGAAACCAATTTATATTTGCATTGTAAATTATATTATTGTTATTACATAGCTGGTCACACTCTATATTTTCCCCAAGGATGGAAAGATTTTAGCCCTTTGATACAGAGTTTTCCTTATTACATAATACCGGAGACATCCGGTCACCGGGCGAGCAAAACAACTGACTGAAGATATACGCTAATATCATAACTGTATTCAATGTGTGAACATTTTTCCAAGTTTCACATTTTCTCAAGGATAAAGCTGCATAATTTCTCAACATTGGAACTATGATAGGAAGCAAAGGAATTCTACAAAGAGGATTCCATTACCTCTCTGATCCTGTTCAGCTTAGCAGCAGCATGTTTCATGTCCATTCTTTCTGTTGGGTTTTCCTTTGAACATGAGACACCAACTTCTATTACAGAAGATAAGCAAGCAAGCATCTCTGCATCGGTGTCATACTGTTCCACGTGTAACAGTGCTGGGTCAATGATTTCTGATATTTTTTCAGGCAAGGTCATCTCAGCATGTAAGTGCAGGGTCAAGCCTTCTCTGAACATATTATCAGTTGGGGCCTTCCCTGTGAACATCTCAAGCAGAGTAATCCCAAAGCTGTAGGCATCACCAACAACAGATGCTTGCCCACCTGCTCCATATTCTGCAAGAATAGAAACAGTCGATATTATTTTCAGAGAGATGATAAAATAATGGTGCAGAATACAAGACAAATTAGTTGGTCAAGAAATGTGATTACTGAAATAGTGGTGCTACCTGGGGCAACATAACCTATGGTTCCTCTTATCCCAACAGTGCTCCCGATCCCAGCACTCAAACCGGATTGTTCTATCGATTCGCCAACCAGCTTTGCAAGTCCAAAGTCAGCAACATGAGCAGTCCAGTCAGCACTAAGGAGGATGTTGCTAGGCTTCAAATCACAATGAATCACTGTCGGGCAACTGTTGTTGTGAAGATGGTCTATTGCATCGGCAACATCAACAGCGATGTTTAACAACTGGGGAAGGCTCAACTTGTGTGTCTGCTCATGGCTTCTTGGGTGCAGCCACCTGTCCAGGCTGTACTTGGGCATGAACTCGAACACTAGAGCTCGGAAGTCATTGCCTCTGGAATCCATACTAGAGCAGCAGGTGATAATATTGATCAAGTTCCGATGTTTCACATGCCTCAGAGCCTCACATTCCGCCATGAAACTTCGGGAAGAACCAGCATGCTGAATAGTGAACACTTTGACAGCCACAACAGCATTTGTAGCAGATGGAAGGGACAGATTTCCTTTGTACACTGATCCATATTTTCCAGCTCCTATCAGATTTGCTGGTGCAAAACCATCTGTAGCTTCAAATAGTTCGTGGTATGAAACTCTAGGATACTTTTCATTCAACATAAGGTGATCTGTAGCATTCGTCCTGTCCGGTCGTTTTCTCCCTTTGAACAGAAAGAGTGCGACAAACAGAAGAGATGAGCATATAACAATTCCAGAGACAGGAAGCAGAATCCTAAGCAGCATCTGTTTTCGCAACTTATGTGGCTTGACCTCGCATGGAGGCAAATTCAGCTCTGCAATACCCCCACAAAGCCCCTCATTTCCTAGTACTGAGAACCCACTCATGTTGGCAAACACACCATGTGATGGCACCTCACCGCTGAGATGATTATAGGAGAGGTCTAGCTCTATCAGAGCACTTGATTTCTCAAGAAGTTGTGGAATGGTTCCTGATAGGTTGTTATGAGCCAGGTATAGCTGCTGCAAACCATGAATGTTGCCAAGCTGTTGTGGGATGCTACCAGACAGTGCATTTCTCGTCAAATTTAAGATGCTCAAGCCTCTCAAATTACCAAGTGATGGAGGGATGCTCCCTATGAAGTAGTTGCTGTCTAGTGCTAAGTATACTAAACTTGCACAGTCACCAAGTGTTGGTGGTATCTCGTCTGATAAGTTGTTTCTTGACAGAGACAGCGTTGTCGCACGCCTCAGGTTGCCAACTTTTGGAGGAAGAGCACCAGAGAGATAATTATCAGAAAGCAACAGTGAATCAGTCAGTGAAGGGAGGCTGAAGATTACATCAGGGATAGACTCAACTAGCCTGTTAGAGGATAAGTCCAGGTTTGTTAACCTCTCCATGCTCCCAAGGCTTTCAGGAATGGGGCCATTTAGCTGATTGTTAGACAAGTCAAGAGTCAGAAGTTGTGTGAGGTTGCCAATGGAAAATGGAATGCCTCCAGACAGGCTATTCATGTTCAGCCACAATACCTGCAGGTTCCCAAGTCTGCCAATATCACCAGGAATATCACCATACAGATTATTACCTTGGAATTCCAAGTCCTCAAGTGCATTAAGGCTTCCAATACCTGGAGGAATTATCCCCGAGATTCGGTTTTCTGCCATGCTTAGCCACTGGATTGACCCTGATAAATTAGCAATAGAACTTGGAAGCACTCCCCCAAGGGTATTGTCACTAAGATCTATCACGTGAAGTCGGGTGCAGTTTGTGAAATATCTCAGGAACTCCCAATCCCCAGCATCATTAGCTTGCAGCTTGTTACTCCCCATTTGAACACTAACTGGGCACAGTTTCCCTATCTCAGGAGGCACCCTCCCTTCAAAGCTATTCCTAGCAAGACCCAGTACTTGGATTTTAGTGGCATTAGAGAGGGAGGCAGGGATTGTTCCAGAGAAGTTGTTGCCAATGCCGCCCAAACGGAGCACTTCAAGGTTTGGTAGGTGTGTTCCTGCATCGAGTGGCAATCTGCCATGCAGCTTGTTTGAACTGAAACCAAAGTATTGAAGAGACGATATGTTGAAGAACAGAGGTGGTAGTGTGCCCGAGAGGCTATTCCTCGAGGCTTGGATATATTTCAGATATCTCAAACTGGAAAGGCCCTCTGGTATGGTTCCTTCCAGCTTATTCTGATAGAATGCTATCTGTAGAAGCAAGGTAAGGTTACCGAGCGATGGCGGGACAATTCCTGTGAGATTATTCTCACCAAGGTAAAGAACTTTCAGCTGCAACAATGATCCCAGACAGCTCGGAATCGCCCCATGAAACCCGTTGGCCTCCACGCTGAGATACACAAGGTTGGAACAGTTGCAGAGCCCAGCAGGAATCTCACTACTGAAGTGGTTGTATGCTAGCTCAAGGTAGCGCAGGCGATGTAGACGGCTGATGATGGGATCTATCTCTCCAGAGAGTGTGTTGTTGAGGAGATCAAGGCTCTGAAGAAAAGTGAGGTTGCCAATGGCAGGAGAGATGCTTCCAGCGAGACCTGCGGAGCTCAGGTTCAGAGAACTCACCCTGCCCGGATGCCGGCGGCTGCATGTCACGCCAGCCCACCGGCAGAAGTCTGAGCCGGTGCCGTTCCATGAGCTCAGTGAGCCCAACTGGTCTGACAGCGCCGCCCTGAATTGCAGTAGTGCTTCTCTGTCACCGTACTCGTCAGGAGGTGAGGAAGAAGACGCCGGCGCCCAGAGTGTGGGCAGCAACAGCAGTGGGATGACATGATGAAGAATTGGAATCACCATGGTTTCTACTCCACCTTCTAGTGTGCACAATACGAGCAAAGGTTTCCTTTATATGGTGGGTGGATGTAAATGCTCGTTCGATCCCAGTGTTAGCAGTGTACCAGGTACGATTGTACGGTGAAAGTTGGTTAGCAGTTGGGTTGGTTGCGCTACTAGACCTGATCAACGTCTTAAAGAACGACGAGAAGACCTGCGAGCATTGACTTTACAGCAACTTTTCTTTACGCTAATTGGAGGCCGTGCTTTTAATTTTAGGAAAAACAAAAGCTAGAAATTCTTGTATTGATCGGGAAAATTCCCACATTAAATCGTTAAAATGAAAGCAGTTTGACAATTGATGTAGCAAACAAGCTGTCATGCATTTGTACGGTTGGATTATGTCCAAGGTTGCTACACGAGCGCACAGCCGGACTCAGATTTGCATGCCTGAATTTTTGTCGAGTCCGGTGAAGCTCACAACAAATCTATGAACAGCAAATCTTGAATTGTGTGGGTCCCATGGAGACAGTCGAACGGGTCATCACTCATCAGTCCGTCAAGCTGTGTGAACACTAATAGCATAGCATAGGCTTGTTGATGAAGTCGTCACGGCAACGCAGCAGACCCCCATCCATATCATCGTTACCGCGATCATCTATCCATATCACCCATTACTGCTGTATGGTTCCATTTGTAGGGTCACTTTTGTAGTTCAATTCCATTTCACTTAGAGGTGAGAACTCACCTCCCGCGTACGCAAAACGGAACGATGCATTTCCTTATGATTAATTAAGTATTTACTATTTTTTTGAAAATAGATTAATATGATTTTTTAAAGCAATTTTCATATAGAAACTTTTTACAAAAAACACACTGTTTAACAGTTTGAAAAACGTGCGCGTAGAAAAAGAGAGAGGTGAGTTGAGAAAGCAGTGTACCGAACACAGCCTTAATGTCTCTACCTAGTTCCGACGTGCTTCGCCATATCCCACTTGGCTTTGCTGTCTCTCGTCGTGCCTCGCCATGCCTCACTTGGCTTCGCCTTATCTCACTGTCACGTCCCGATTTTCTTGGATTAAAAATTATTTTGAATTTATATTAAAATTAAAAGCAAATTATCAAGTGAATTAAATATGAGAAATAAAATTTTCCTTTAAAAATCATGGCTGGGAATATTTTTATAATATTCTCCATGCCCTAAGATACTCTCTAAATTTTTTCATGAAATTTTAGAGCTCAAGAAGTAATTTTAATAATACAAAGTTCATTTAATCAATTAACTAAAACAAATTAAAATATACATCATTTTCATCATCATTTCAAATCATCGAGTTTCAAAAACATTTGTAAAACACAAAATTATACCCATAGCACATCACTATATTGTTCATGACCGTGAGCATGGCTAATTGATTAGTATTAGACTTTGTAAAGTTTGTACAGCATGAACCAGAATCATTCTAGTTTGTCCGGTATTCGTCGGTACCACCACACTCTACACATTAAGTGCGGTCTAGAGGTCACAACAAGGCTTTTTATATTAAGTATTGTCTAACCTTGCATGAGCACGATAAGTGTGAATCCTTCCTATGCTTAAGTCCTAGAGCCATTAAGTCCTAGAGCCATTAGGTGGTAGGCCCACGCCTTAAACCTAACGCTGTGACAGTGAACACATCCGTTCCCCCACGAGATACGTTATCGTTGATTAGACACACTTAGACGTCCATGCTGTGAGGTGGAACATTACAGTCGCCCCCTCACAGAAACACACACACAGCTAGTAATATTCGCTAGCTTTAAATTCAACACACACATGGGTAGTTCCTAAAAATAACTCCATAAACTGTGATCGCTATCTACTACAATGGCCTCCCAAATGTAAGGTTAGACAAGTGCTTAACTTAATAGGCCAAGGTTACCCCATAAATAACATATGTGGATATACGATAAACATAAGTGGGTGATATGTATTTCGGTCCTTAATCGACTCAGGCGAACACATCTCCTATTGATATGCAACTACTACCATATGCATACCACTTGCCGCCAAATCTAAAATCATATTTTATATCATTTTATTTCACAAATATACATAGCATCACCTCTGTTCATAATGTTTAAAAAGGTTCAAATGGCATATATAATTGATTCCATAGCCATGGTAGATAGTTCTAAGCAAGGCCAAGCAATTTGTATTTGCCAAAGGCATATTTATAGTCATATGAGTACAAATGAAGTACTCTAATTAATCCTAAGGTTCAAAACAGCAAGGGGGTGATTTTTTTAAATGGAAGTTATGCATCTTTTAGGGTACAACTACAACTTACAGTTTTGAAAGTATCGATAGTTAGAATTACGCATGCAGTTTTACAAAACAACACATTTAACCCGAATACATTGGATTCAATATGTTCAAAGGGAGAGGGCAAACTTGCTGATTGATGTCCTCATTGAGGTCAACAGTAAGTCCACTCCCCTCACCCATAAAGAATACGTCCTCTAAAAGAAATAGTGGTAACGAATAAATGTCAAAATATGTAAAAATCTAAAATGCTCTAAAATGAATGAGTTTGCTACTGTAGGTATGTTCTGTGTGGATATGATTTGTGGTGAAGGAATTTTCATTTTATCTATTTGCATTTGTGAGTTATTAATTTTTAAAGTTTGATGCTATCACTAAGTTGATTAAGCTTTTATGTGCATTCTAGGTCCAAGTATTGTGAAGTGTTGAGTTGCTGCAGTGAAGGCTTGGTTCTCAGGAGTTCAAAAAAATTAATTTCACAATTTTTAGAGCTAGAATGATTTTCTTATAATTTTTACAAGCTATTCGATAAACGATAGTCTTTATTAAATATTTCGAATTTTATATATGTTTCAGGTACTGTATGTGCCTCATTTTATTTTACAATAATTAAGTTCGTTAGTTTAAAAACCTAACAAATCTGAGATCACCTCATTTGGAGTTGGAATGAATTTTATATGAAATTTAGAAGTTTTCATACCATTCTTTAGCATTAATTCTTTATTCAAAATTTAGTGATGTTTTAGATATGGTTTCTTCCAGAGATTAGTATACAGATATGAAGTACATACTGTGAAACTAAAATATTTTAATTTTGCCCATTTGGAGCTAAAATTAATTTCTTATGGATTTTATAGTTTCTAGTTTGCATTATAGTAGTTATTTTACTAGTTAAACATTTGGTGATGATTTTACTACTGAAGGTGGCAAGTTTTAGTTTATTAAAATTAAGAGCATGATTCAGTGAGCACACTGGAACTTTTTCACTCCAAAATGAGTTAAGATGATTTTTTTATGAATTTTGCAAGTTGGAGATTACTTTATGACCATTATTACTTACATGAATTTTTATTGCATTTTCTTCTACTGTAAGTTCCAAGTTTTATATTACCACATTAAATTTCATAATTTTGTGAATCCACATAAATTTGATTCATCTCAATTGGAGCAAAAATGGATTTTATATGCATTTTGCAAGTTTACCTATTTTTCTGTTGAATAGATATTGATTTAAGTATTTTCTTTAATTTTTCCAGATTTTAAAAGGATGGGGTGCACTGGTCTGTCTCTGGAGGTTTTGCAGAAAGTCCCTAGACTTCTAAGGATTCAACCCGGGGTCCTTTTGCACGTGTTAATTCACTTTTTATTAAGAGTTCACAGGTTTCGATATATTTACAACTAAGTCCTATGGTCCACATGTCATACAGAGGAGATTTAGTTTACTTAAATCCATGAATTGGGACAAGAGGAGTCTTGGAACTTGGATTAGTTCACTTAAGTTGCTGTGCTCATCAATACATTCCTATTGTAACATATAAAAAGATGAGTAGTGTGCAATCAAACTGATCTGAATGTAAATCACTCTAATACTGATGGTACACACAAGTTTTCTGTTTGAAACTGATGAAGATGAAAATTAAGTTAACGCACGTACAACGAGAAAGTTATTGGCACATGATTAATTAAGTTTTAATTATTACAAACTTGACAAATGGATAATGCAACAAGCTAGCATGGCACAAGATAATGCAACAAAATAAGTAGTAAAGAGAGAGAATATCACCGAGATTTTTTTGCATCAAATCCTTAAGGGAATTCTACTCTTCGTTGAGAGGCTCACAAAGAGCCGGATCATTTCCAACCCTTTTCTCTTGAGGTTGTACAAATACACTCCTTCTTTCACTAGTGGTATCTCTTTCCTTGCGGGGGGTGAGATATGGCCTTTACAAACTTCCCTTGGCCAACCACAAGAAGATCAGTGGCTCAAGAGCAACGCCTAGCCGTTTAGGAGTCCTCAACATCCAGGAGTAACAAATACCACACAATTCTTGGACAAACCCTAGTGCTCAAGATTGAGTGAAACACACAAAGAGCAAGGAGGGATTTGAGAGAGGGAAAAAGAGCTCAAAGATCTAAAGCACCTTAGCATCAAGCTCAACCCAAAGTGAATGAGAATGGGTGACCCTAGAGAAGGGTTAGGTGGAGGGTATAAATAGATCCCCAAAATGTGACCCTTGGAAGGGAATCTTTCAATCCACGTCAGACAGTCTGACGTAACATCGGACATACCAACATTTTTAGCCCCTGAAGCAGCGAGAGATAGAGAACGAAGTTCTTTGAAATTTCGGATAGTCCGATTTCATCTTGGACAGTCTGGTATTTTAGGAGCAAAACTTCATCCTTAAACAGAGACTCAAATTCGATGAAATTTTGGAGTCTCTGTGTCATCGAACTGTCTGTTCCAAAATAGGACACTTTGTTTTACACTAAGAAAAAATAGATTACTCAAGAAGAATTTTCAATTTAAGCCAAAGAGTGAAGTTCCATGAAAATTCGTGTAGTTGAGAATATAGACAGTCCGATGATTCTAAGCCAACACTTAGTTCGAAGACAAAAAGTGACATTCGGTGAAATTTCGAACTGTCTGTCACATCGGATAGTCTGATTTAAACAACAGGAACACTTAAAACAAATGATTTTGAGCACTAGTGTTCAACCAATTATATGCATGTGATATCCCTCTTGTACGATATCCTAAACACAATTAAACAAGATTTACAAAGAATTACCACATTCAAGATGTCGTTAAGATTTTATTCAAACTTCAACACCACTTTGACCCTTGCAACCATCTCAACAAAAATCATTAGAACATTTCTATTTGTGTTGTCATTAACACCAAAATAAATTAGGGGTCCTAGATGCATTTTTAGTAACACCAGACACCATTTATATTTAAACCTTAACATATTTTTGTAGAGAAATAGTATAAGGACATGTATAATGGTAATTAATAGAAGGCTCTTAGTTGTTAAGTAGGTAAGTTTGCTGATATGGAAGAGAGAAAGATCATTGTTATGCATGACAATGATTTAACATTGACTTAGCATTTCTTAAAGAAAACTTTGCTGCATGAGGATAAAGAATAGGAAAGAAAGATAATAGAAAACAGTTTTGGTGTATTTGATTTTATGAGAGAAGAAAGAAGAGATATTTTGTACCATAGATCTATCATCCAAATGCTAAAAATAATTAGGATGATGTGGCTCCATCAGAGAAGAGAGAAATAACATTAACTATACTTAGGCCCCGTTCTTTCCCTCTTCTTCAAACTCAAATTGTTAAATGATGTGTGTTTAAAAAAATTGTATAGAGAAGTTTTTTGAAAAAAGAAACAAATCCATTTATTAAATTTATAATAATTAATAATTAATTAATCATGTACTAATGAGTTTTCTTACGCTAAAAAGCTGTCAGGACACTTGAGAATCATATTGTCCGATGTCTATTGTGATCACCACATGATTTTGGTGAGAATCATATTGTCCGATGTCTATTGTGATCACCACATGATTTTGGGTGAGTGAAATCCATACACGCATAATAGCCACTCAAGCCTCAATTTGCCCCATGATCACAACTAAACAATATTCAATATAATTCTCAAGGTACCGAATAGTGAGCAAATGAGACACCGCTGGGACTCAGACATGCCAGTCAACTTTAGCTTGAGATGTGCTCATCGAACCATACGAAAGTGACGACCAGATATGTGTTACACATTCAGGAGACTTGACAAAAATTTACTTGAGCTCTACAATATCTCATTTGATCACTACCCTTACTCATGTCTAGCTAGTCCCAAAGCAAAAGACTAACTAAACACTTTCATCAAAACATTGGCTTAGAGTAATAAGGCATACAAATATTTAACTTTAAATTTTAACTAAGATTAGATATACATAGGCCAACCGACCAAATAATTAATAGTTCGTAGCAGAAACTTATTTACCCAAGACCCATAAGCAAGCTGACTAGGGGTAAGCCCCTAATGAACCGTCCTGAAGAGATCAACGGAACCCGCAGCACTCAAATTAACCTAAGACTAATATCTGCAAAACAAAGTTATATATATACGACAAGAGTTAGTACATTAATCAAATTAATGTATTGGCAAGCAACTATCAAGCCTAACAAGCTACATGCAAAGCTTATATCAAAGAAGGCTATTTATAGTCTCATTTTAGTGTAAAAGTTAGTTTTATCTTACAACCATTTGCAAAGGGATTTTATAAAACCGTTTTAAGCATGGATATAAGTAGGTTACAATAGTTTTTATAGTAATATCATACTTACATCCTTGCTGCCCTCCTCGGCAACAAGTCTTATATTCATCATCAACATCAACATAATCATCATAAACACCATTTCCATAACTCATTTTCATAAACACATTTAAAACACAAGTCTATACTCATGGCACTTCACCAAGTCACTCATGACCGTGAGCATGGCTAATCGATTAGTTTTGCGAACTCTGCAGAGTTTGCACAGCTTTACCTACATGATATGAACGCTCTAGTTTGTCTTGTGCTGGGCAAAACACTACCACACTCTACACGTTGAGTGCGGTCTAGAGGTCATAATGTAGTCTTTACATTACTTAACGTCTAGCCTTGCATTAACGACGACAAGTGTGAATCCGTCCTGGGAATAACCCAGAGCCATTAGGTGACAGGCCCACGCCTTAAACCTAACGCCGTGGTAGCGAACACATCTGTTCCTCCACGAGACACACTTAACTGTTGAATTAGACAGACTTAGACGCCTAAACTACCCCCAATAAAAGATGAGTAAATATGTAGTTCCTATGAATCATCGCTTAGACTAATTCATTCTACTCCGGCCTATCAATATGCAAAGCTAAACTTTAAGTAACTTAATTAGCTAAGGCCACCCCATAAATAACACATGTGGATATATAGTATACTTAAGTTGGTGACAGAAAGTTCAGTCCTTAAATAACCCAGGCGAACACTCCCCCTATCAATGTGCAACTACCACCATATGCACACCACTTGCAGCCCAAGTCTAAAATCAATTTGTCCACATTTTAGTTCACAAATATCAATGACCTTAACCTCTGTACATCAATAAAAATAATGCCCAATATCTCGTTTAGAAAGTTATCACAATATTATTTAGCAAATTGCTAAACATGGCTAAGCATAGGACATTTGTATAAATATGTATATATCCCTTTGAGCACTTAGATGGTACTCTCACCAACCTTCTCACCAACCTTATGATACAAACAATGAGTACAATAATTCAAGGAATTTATGCAGCAAGTTGGGTATATCTATCATTCACCACATTTCAAATATCGAAAATTAAAAGTATGCATGCAATTTTGTAAACAACACATTTCATTCCCCAAAACATAGGTTTGCAATATGTTCAAAGGAAGAAGGGAGAAGCTTGCCTTAGTTAGAATTTCCATCTTGGTCAGCAATAAAACCCAAACTTCTCACTAAAAGCGATGTCGTTCACTGTACAAAATAACGGTAGCATATAAACACCAAATCATACAAAAATTCAAAATGCTTCTAATATGCATGAATTCACTATAGTAGATAGGTACTGACTAAACATGATTTATGGTGATAAACATGATTTATGGTGAAGGAATTTTTATTTTATCTCTAATTTATTTGAGGTATGAATTTTATAAATCCAATACTAGACATGGGCTAATTATGTCTTAATAGATGTGTTTTAAGCTTAAGTTCTGAGAAGTTATAGGCTACTGCGGTTAAGAGTACTTTCTCCTAAGTTTAACAAAATTGGTTTCACCATTTTTAGAGTTAGCATCATTTTCTTGTGAATTTTATAATTTATATGTCACATTATAGGCTTCATTAGCTATACCGAATTTTAGAAATGTTTCAAGTACTATATGTGCCACATTTTGTTTTACAGTAAATAAGTTCATGATATTATCAACCTAACAAATTTGGAATTACTTCATTTGAAGTTGGAATGAATTTTATATGGATTTTAGAAGTTTCCATACCATTCTTGTACATTAATTCATTATACAAAATTTATGATGTTTTGAGTATGGTTTCCCCCAGAGATCAGTTCACAGAATTAAATTTCATATTTTTGTGAAACTAAAAATTTTTAGTTTGGCCCATTTGGAGTTAAAAGGAATTACTTGTGGATTGTGGATTTCATAGTTAGTGTATGCTTTATGTCAATTATTCCATATACAAGTTTTTAGGGGCATTTCTTATACTGTAAAGTACCAAGTTTTACTTTACCATATTAAATTTCATAATTTTGTGAATCCATAGAAATTTGATTCATCTCAAATAGAGCTAAAATGGATTTTATATGCATTTTACAAGTTTGCTGATTTTTCTGTTCAATAAATATTGATTTGAATATTTTCTTTAAGATTTTCCAGATTTTAACAGGGGGTCCACATGTCATTGGGTGTAAATAAGCAAAAAGATCCCTGGACGCAACAGAAATCAACCGGCCATCCCCCATGTGTTGGATTCAGTTTCTATTAAGTGCTCTTGATATTTTTACATAATTACAAATAGGTCCTGTGCCCAAAGTCAGTGAGTAGGAAGTTTACATTTAGAACTCTATAGTTGTTTAAATTCTCAAAACAAGGTTCCTGTCTTCTTTCTTCAACCGTTCGATAGACTGGGAGCTCGGCCGTGGGCTTGGCTAGCTCACCAGCGATGATTGGTGGCGCGGTTGGGGTTGAGGTCAAAAGATAAAATGAAGAGCATGTTCTCGTGATTCCATTCCTCTACTTTTCTTGGTCAGTGGAGATCGGAGTAGCGTCAGCGGCGAGCCCGAGCAGAAGATGTTTTCGGGTGGTGGTGCATGTGCGCCTACGGCCATTAGTGTTCAAGTGAGTGCATGAATGTTATCTTAGGGGCACACAGGGATCTCACCGAGGCTTGATCACGGCACGACGAGGTCCGGATAGCAGCGGCAATGAAGGAAACTCCCCAGTGGCGGCGCTTCGTGCTCCCGCGTATGGGGACGGATCGATCTAGCCATCGGACTGCCATGCATGCACACACACGATGTTAGGTAGGTCCAAGAGATGCTCCGTGCGCAGGGAATCGATGAGGGGCTCACCGAAGTAGGAGGAATTGAAGATGGTGGCCGGCAGCTGGAGTTGGAGAAGATGATGCCGATCTGCATGCTCGCTGCGCCAATGGCTGGAGTTCTTGGGGGATTTTGAAGAGGACGTTGTGGTGATGATGATGGCGCGGTGGCTCAGCCCTAGCTTCACCCAATCAACGGGAACGACGATGATGTCGTGGCGGTGGCGCTCCGAGCTTGCTCCTGGATGTCCAAGAGCATGATCGCGTTCCCAGCGACTCACTGCATGAAATGAGTCATAATCAACGGGAATGGAACCGGCATCTTAAGGAGGTAATGGAACGTGAATTAGGTAGGGATGGCGACGACCTATTGGCGATTGGCGGCGTCCTTCTTCTTCGCGGCCGGCAGAGGAGATGAGGGTAACGACGGGGCGAATAGCGCTCTCTCTCGGTGTGCTCGGCACTAGGATGGAGAGAATGTTGGGTGACGCATCTGGGAAGATAATGGAGGAGCTCGGTGTTGCCACCTCCTCGGACACGCGTCGAGCACATCTGACCTCCCAGTCTCACACTCTCTCGCCTATCTCTCTGAGTTGAGCGGTGATGGCAGACGATGGACATGGGCTGGGCTAGCTGGAGAGGTTGTCACGTGGGCCCATGTCGTTGTAGTCAAGGTGTGGGTGTGAGGGATGGGTAGAAACTTGAGTGGGATTAGGATTTAGTTGAAGTCAAAATTCGAAATTCAAATTTTTGGGTATGTTACAAAATCTAGTATGCAGGGAACAAATGAAGCCTTAGTGGGGAATTGGGGATGAACTATATAAGTATATAGGATTAGTATATAGTTTTCAAAGTTAAATGGAATAAGTTCATTTGAAGTCCCTTAACTTGACAGCGAGTTCGATTTTCATCCTCTAACCGTAATATCAGATACAACGGGTCCCTCAACTATCAAAACCGGTACAATATAGGTCCCATGACGGTTTGGACGGCAGTTTCAACTGACGTGGCACCTATGTGGCTAAATTGACTCGGTCTTCATCTGACGTGGCACATAAAGCAAACTTTAACAATTTAAAAATTAAAACAAAATATGGGGGCCCACATGTTAGTCAAATAATAAGATTAAAAATAGTGAGACCCATATATCAGTGGGCTCCACTTCCTCCACCTCATCCTCTCTTCTCTATCTCCTCCCCTTTTCCTTCTCCCCTCTTCCCCTTAAGCTTCCCCAGATGCGACCGGCATTGCTGGTGGTGGTAGTGGCCGGCGGTGGCTACTGTGGGCGATCGGCGAGGAGGTGGCTCTGGTGGACCTAAGCGGCGAAGGAGGAGAGGTTGGAGGCGAGGAAGCCAGTGAGCGAGAGCAGAGGCGCGGTGGAGGCCCGCGCGTGTAGAGAGGGACGCGGCGGAGAGGCCAGTGAGTGGGGAGGGTCAATGCGGGGAGGGAGGAGACGGGAAGGCCGGGGAGGGGTTGAGGAGGCCGAAGCGTCACCAGCCCGACCTCTTTGCGCGCTGCACTGCCTGTCGTTGCTGAGCCCGTGAACACGCATAGCGAGGGATGAGGTGGGGAGGCTGGCGAGCTCCTCCCAAGTCCAAATCCGCCGTTGGAGACACCACCTCCACCGCGTGGAGAGGAAGGAGGCAAGGAGGCCGGTGAGGGGTCGGGGAGGCCAGCGAGGGCGAAGCAACCCCCTGCATGGCCTCTCGCACCCTGACCATGGCGAGGAGATGAAGCCACTCCTCTTCTTTGCCGATAGCGATGCCTCGAGGTATAGCCACCGCCCGACGTTGCCGTCGGGATTACCATCTCAGCCGTCCCATGTCACACCCAGAAATTCTCGAAATAAAATTCCAAGCTGAATGTGCATTAAAACCTCTGTTCAGGACCAGCCAGGGTACACAAACGACAATGTCAATACACAAATCCACATCTTACAAACATAATAAAACTCTTACAAATGCAGTGGAAAAACAAACGAGCTAGACAGAAACGCCTGACTCCTGCAGCACGGCAACTCCAAACCACAGGCATTCTCGACGGTAGCAACTAAGTCTACTCCTCCAAATAACCTTCATCTAAGCAGTAGTCCAACTCTGGTGTGAAGGAGAAAATAGAGCAAGGTTGAGTACTACCCACTGTACTCAGCAAGTCATACCACAAAAAAGGGTATGAATGCAGATATTTCCAAAGGAGGCTAAGGTTCTTTTGCATAAGTAAGGCATTTAAAACAATAGTTGAAAGTAGTAAAACTATAGAACATTATTAAGCAATATTAAACATCACTGTCCAACATTACACCACGTTGCAATAGGCCCAACCAACCACCTATACTACACCAATTCCAAATTAAATCAAATTATTACTATGAGACTAATCATGGTGAATCTGGTTGATCGCCCATAACCGCGGGCACGGCTATTCGAATAGTTTTACTCTGATCAAAGGTGTATAACTGTACCCACAAGACACAATCCCATAACACGTTACCGTGTGCCGACATACCACCACGATATATCGAAAGGAACTGTGACAGGACCCTTCGCATAATCCACTCTAACTAATTGCACCACACTTCAGGTTTCGCCCCTACCCTTATAACCAAGGTAGGCAGCCCCCGTTGTGCCACGGTGAATTCGGCAGCTGATCAACCGGTACAACCTCGGCTGACCCAACCCCATCACATCACCCTAGCCTGGGTACATCAGAAAGAGAAAAGCTACACTACAAGCCCAGCCGTTGCCCACGCTGGCTTGTGGTAAATACGTTAATTCTTCTAGGGTTTCCCGCGAACTGGTCCTTAACTGCCATAAGCGCGTCTATCAAAACCATGTGCCCACAACCCACCATTAGTTATAATTTTAGTTATATTATTATCATAATGGTGTAGGTCCAATAATATCATTAATGAACCAAGGTAGAGAATTATATGTGAGATTCCCTATAGTGATCTAGTTGGTCTAAGAATGGCTAAGCATTTCCTAAATCAAAGTCTAATTAAATTAATACCCAAGCTATCAATGGTATGAGGTAAACCAAGATAGGGCTGAGTATAGGTAACCATCCTACATGACATTATAAAATAAATGCAATATTTAATAGAAAGCAAGATGTTTTGTGAAATAGGTACAATATGATCAATGAACATGTATGAATTGCCTTGCTCTGGTGCTGAAGGGACCTCTATAACAACTTCAAAGTAAAGCGGAGCTTTGAAAACGCCGGAATCTAAACGACAAACAAAGCACACAAGCAAAACATGCTATAAGTCTACTAAAACAGGAAACAAAACCATTTTTAATGGATTTTAGGCATTTTTATGAATTTACTAAGACTTGAATGGACTTAAACGGAGCTCGGATGAATTAGTTATGAATTTTAAAAGATTCTCTGTGTTTTTACTATAAACAGAAAACTTCTTAATGACTTATTGCGCAATTAAATCCTAGGGCTGACATCATCAAGGGGGTGTTAGCGTCGGCAAGTGGGCCCCACCTGTCAGCTGCTCACGAGTGAGCGGTGCACGGTGGACCGGGTCCATGGTGACGCGGGCGCGGGCGCACCACGTGGTGGCCACGGTGACTTGGCCGTGAGGAGATGGCGCCGATGTGGTGCGCACGTGGTGCCAACGCAGCGGCCACGCGGGCATGCCCAACGGCCACGATTTGCCGCGTGGCAGATCAGACGGCCCGGAGACGTCGTTGATTGGGCACAGGGCGGCCGGAGCCGACCTGGCCGGCAATGGTGCGCGGCGGCGGAAGGGTGACCGAAAGAAGAGGAAAAAGAGGAAAAAGAAAAAGAAAGGGAGGAGGAAATCCTCATCAGAATCGCCCGGATGGGAGGAAGATGATGACGACGACGGTGAGATTCGTAGCGGTCAACGGCGGACAGGGTGCGGCCGATGATGGTGAGTGCGGTGGTGGCGGCGACGACACAAGGCGGCAGCACTAGCGGCTTTAGGCGGGGCCGGGGATCAGCGGTGAGCGGCAGCACGGAGATCGGTGGTGCGGTGGCGATTTAGGGCATGGGGAGGGACGGCTCAAGCGGAAAACGAGAGAGGAGAGCGGTGACGCACTTTATAAGGGCGGCAACGGCTCAGATGCGGCTGGATAGGGGCGAAAAAGGCGGCAGAAAGGGTGGCGGCGGTTGCGGCTCGATCCGGCGGCGACGCGAGGATAGGGACAGGCCCGACAGGTGGGGCCCACCTGTCGGTGGCCCGGGACGGAGCGGAGCGGTGACAGCTGGGCTGCGGCCTTAGGCCGGCCCAGCGGGAGGGGGGAAAGGCGCGTGTGCGACTAGGCCACAACCTTCGATTGGCTCAGCAGGAGGGCTCGGCGGCGAGAGGGAGTGGAGCGGGCCGACAGCCCAAAGAAAAGAAAAAGGAGGGAAAAGAAAAAGAAAAAAAGAAAAAGAATTTTCGTGGGATAATTAATGCTGAGAATTCAATTAATTGGTTTAAAATTATTTCCAAGGCTTTGGAAATCCCACTAAAAATCATGTTAGTGTATTTTAACATGGAGAACTCAAGAAAAATTCCACCATGCCAATTCCCATTATTAAATGCGTTTATTAATTAGGATTTAGTTCTAGGTTAAAAAAATTAAACAATTCCTTAGGGCTATTTATTAAATGATTTTTAAGGCTAGAAAAGGGAACTTCACGGTGTGACACCCCGTGCTCGGCCGCTTCGTGTTCAACCCGGAGCTCTGCAACACCACGAACGAGTTGTTGCGCCACATCGACGTGCGATTTGAGGGGAAGCTACTGGTGACGCTGCCGAACCGGCTAGCGCCTATGTCAGCGATGGCGGAGGAGGAGGGCAAGTTGGTGCGGCTGCAGCACCGCAGCAGGGAGCGGCACCTAGAAGAGGGTGTGGTCAAGATGGTGAAGAAGGGAAGGAAGCCGGTTGACATGTGGGTTCCACATGGGCCCACCATTTTATTATTATTTTTATGTAAGTGACACGTGGGCCTCATAGTTTTTTTTATCAAACTGCCATGTTAGCGTCACGTCAATGCCACGTGAGATGAAGAGCTAGTCAAAGGAGCAACGTAGGCGCCATGTCAACCAAAACCGAGGACAGTACTATCGAGGGACCTTGTTTGCACTGGTTTTGTAAGTTGAGGGTCCTGTTGTATCTGATATGTGGGTTTAAGGACGAAAATCGAACTCGCTGTCAAGTTAAGAGACCTCAAATAAAGTTATTCCAAGTTAAAATAGTGCCAATTATCAACTAAGGCCCAGTCCATACAATCTACTCCAGCTGAAAAGGCCCTATTGGGCCAACAAGTCTTCCCAGCAAATTCCGAACCCTTCCAAAACCCTCCGACTCCTTAAAAAAAAACAAGGTTTAAAAATAAAAAGCGGGGAAAACTTGTTCCCCTCTCCACCGCCGGAAATGGCGACCCAAGCCCGAACCGGCGACGGCGCGGCGGCGGCGGAGGCCCCCGCCGTGTCCTACTTGCAGGCCTGCGTAAGATCCGCCCCTCCCTCTATCGTGGTAAGCGCGTCGGCGCGGGGGCGTTGGTGGGCTCTCGATCTCATCCCGCTGCTCTTTCCGTGTGTGTGTTCGTCTAGGTCGAGCTCGACGACTGGTGGCTGGAGAGGGTTGAAGGCGAGGTAGGCAAGGTCCGCGTCGTCGGCTCCAACACCACGACGTAAGCCGCTCTCTTCCCTTCTCTTCTTGTTCCGGTTACTGTATCCTCTTATCGATTTTTTTTAATCATTCATAGCATCTGTGTGTTTTTAGTGTAATGATGCTCGCTATGCTTCAATTTCCCCAAAAAAAAAAATTCTGTAAGATGGTGGTGGTTACCTACCTCCGTAGAGTTCACCTTTGCTGAGTATCTAATGGTTAACTGCCGTTACTGAAGGTTTAGCATATTTGTGAATTTTAGGTGTTTTACTCCGCTTGTGTGCAAATCGAGCTTTGTCCACTGATATACACATGCCAATGGTACCGGTAGATTCATCATTGAAAGCACCTCAGGGTCATTACATTTTTAACATTTTGTTTCGTACATATAGAGGTGTGTACCAGAGATCACGAGGATGTCTGAAATGGCGTCTTCGTAGTAACACACGGACTATGTGAAAACCTAGTCAGTGGGATTCTAAGATTAGAGGTGCTTGGTTTAGGAATGGTTTGTGGCTGCTGTGCTGTGCTGTAATTTGATACTATCTTGTTACTTAGGGGAAATATACTTACTAAATCCAGTATGATTTTTCTATTTTATTACAAACAAAAATGCTTCTAACCTGTAACTCCAAAATAAATATGAAGAGATTAATTATGTGACTCTTTGAAATTTCATTCTAGAAACTGGTGACTTCATTTCTCTAATTTATGTTATAATATTGTCTCTGGATTTCTCCAGGTTCTGGCATAACATTTATCTTAGCTTGGGTTGTATTTCTCATCTTTTGGTTTGCAACTTGTGACAACAGTATTATCTTCTGAAAATACAATATTAAACCATTTACAGACCTTTTATGGATGAACAAACATTTTTCATTGACAAATTGGTCACTCTGCCAACAGGAGTCGAGCTGGTAGAAGATTCACTTCTGCTTCCATTAAAACACGGCATGCTAGTGGTGATCTTGAGACTGAAGATGGTATCATCATAATGATTGCACGTCCACCGAACATTTCTAAAATGCATCAGAATGGATTTCCTGACGAGGTATTTAGTTTCTGTCTTTATTTATCTGTCCTCGATCAGTGCTGGAGAGGGATGGGGAGGGAGCAGGGGCTTCACCTCCCCCAACAGCATACAAATTCCATTCAAATGACTGTAGCTTTAGAAAATTATGTAGTAGAAATTAACAATCATTTCGTGGGCACCCCCACCTAAAAAAAGGTGTTTCTAGTTCTGCCTGTGTCTTGAATGACCAGTGTTTTGTAACATTATCTGCTGTTAAAACAATTGAGTGATTTTGTTCCTATTTCTGCTGCATAATTTAGACAGTTTTGCTTGACATGCCTTGTATACTCTGCCAATCTAATCTCTGGAAGACATCCTAAACTGATGGCTCAGTGAGTTCAGTGTATATGATCTATCTCATCAATTTCATGCAGGTGTCCAAACACTTCTCACTTGGCTTTCCGGTTCAATGGGAGAATATTATTAATTCAAACATGACAGAGATGAACGAGCAGCCGCAATCTCCACTAAAATCTACTGAATATTATATAGAAAAGTTTTTGCAGGGAAACTTAAAATATTCAATGGGACTTTTTGCTTGGGATGGTCTCAACATATATCAGGGGTTTAGAAGTGATGCAGAGAGATTTCCTAGCGAGAGGCTTTCTAATTCTTCTAATGGAAGACCTACTGTTGAGGATCCTACTGCAAATACAGATTGTAATGTTAATTTCATGAGCACATTGGCCACTTCTGAGGAGTTTTGCATTGGCAGAATGGACATGCCTGAAGAACCTGGTGCAACCCCTAGTGAAACATGTGGTAATGATCAAGAAAATAACCAGCATTTATGTATGCTCATGAACACATGTGAGAATGGGAATAAAGTTCAGCATGGAACATCAAGTGTAGGACCATCTGTAGTTCCTGCAGAAAAGTTTGTTAGGAGTCAGGCAGAGCGGAATGATTTATTAGTTAATAATAGTACAAGTCACGTATCCTCTGTCTTAGGAGATTGTGCAACACCAAAATGTGGCAAAGCCTTAACACATCTGGGGACTAAGGATGCATTAGAAACAAATGAAGGGATGAATCCACAGTTTGGTGTTCCTCAAGGCTCAGAAGGCAGTACAGTCAGGCTATTACGGAATGGCAAAGTGATCGTAATTTCAACTAGTGCTTCAACAAAAAAGAAGGTCTACAAGAGGGCGAGGATGCAAGACAATACATTTTCTGAGAACGTTATACCAAATGAAGATGTCACATGTCCCACAGGCCTTATTTCTCAGGAAAATGTATGTTGAGTTTTGCTCCTTGAAGAAAAAATAGAAATAGCTAATTAAATGCAAATCATTTAAGCTTTAGTTCCACTTTTTACCTCAATACTTTGTGCAATCTGGTATTCGCCCTCTACTTAAAATATTTTTATTATGTTCATGTAGCATTCCACTTGTATGTCTACAATGATCATGATGCAATTTGACTGATGAAATGCTGCTGCTTAAATAATATATGTAGATAAGCCACATGTTATTACATATCCCATAGATCCATGTAATATAACTAAATAGTCGTTTTAGTTACTTTATGTATAAAAAGGCTATCAGTGGATCATGTCAATTGGTGGCTATTTGATTCCTTTCGTTCTGGACAAAATATTGAAGCTTATTTTCTAGGATTTCTTATGTGGACTTGCATGTTACTAAATATTCTAATGAGGATGCATCAGCATAGTAGCCCGTAACATGCCCAGCTTTTAGTAAGCACCTATGGACTTTTAGTTTTGGCCATGAACGTCCAGGGTTCAATGTTCTAAACCAAACATGCGGCTTTGTTGAGGGTCTTTTTTTTACCTTCTACTGCATCTTTACTAAATCCTGTACGTTGTCACTCATTGTAGGTTGGCTCAGTTGCTGTGACTGCTGCTGCTAAGCTGCAAATACAGGATACACCTGAAAGTGTGATAGGACTCAACACAAAGATTGGATTATCAATATGGTGGAGTACATATAGGCACATACCTTCTATATCTCTATAACCGATTTATAGCAACAATATTGGGAGAGATGACGATAAGGATGGCAAGAGATAACATGCGATATAATCAATCTAACACCCCCTGCAGTAAGAACGTCAGAGGAACGGCCGTTCAGACTGGACCGAAACTTCGAGAAGACCGAACTACGTAGCCCTTTGGTGAAGATGTCGGCAAAGTGAGACGTGGTAGCTACATGGAGCATGAGAACTGCTCCTGCAGCGACGCGGTCACGGACGAAGTGTAAATCAATCTCTACATGTTTGGTGCGTTGGTGCTATACCGGGTTAGTACAGAGATAAACAACACTGACATTGCCACAATATACCAGTGTAGAACGGCTCGGAGGAGTGTGAAGCTCATGAAGAAGTTGACGAAGCCAACAAGTCTCGGCTACAGCATTTGCCACAGCCTTGTACTCTGCTTTGGCGCTATGCTTGGAGGACCAAGAAACCAAATTGTCACCAAGAAACACGACATAACCCAAGGTGGATTTCCTCGTGTCGGGACAACTTGCCCAATCAGCGTCAGAGTACACAATGAGGTCAACCGTAGAAGAGCCCGAATATGAAGTTCGACATCAATAGTGCCACGGACATAGCGCAGGATGCGCTTGAGGGCAGTAAAATGCGGCTCGTGGGGATCGTGCATATGAAGAAAGACCTGCTGCACAGCATATGAGATAACAGGCCTGGTAAACGTCAGGTACTACAAGGCACCAGCAAGGCTCCGGTAGTCGGTAGGATCAGCAATAGGACCACCAGCAAAAGCAGATAACTTGGCATCAGTGTGTTAACGCCAAAATTTGGTAAAGCTCGAAATCATCATCGGCCTAGAATCAGTATTGGCTTTAGAGTCCTGGAATCAACTGATGGGAATTATCACTCGTCAGTAGTCGAATTTTTAGCAGATTTGGTTAAGAAAATTATTCAATTAAAGAAAACTTATCCAGAAGAGGCCGAGTTCAAGGAGGATGTGGCATGGCAATTTATCTGTTAATCAGGCAGAGTTAATTAGTTTCCTTTTATTTATAGGAAAGATTGTTTACGGTTCGATTAGGACTTGTATCTTTTGCGTTATCTTTAGGAAAGTTTGTGTCTTGTCCAATAAGGACTAGTATGTATTCATTGGTATAAATATGTACACCCGGGGTCTTTGTAATCTATTTCTTGATCAATACAACTTTCGGCGCATCGTCACCCTCTTTCCTGAGGTTTTTATTTATCAACCGGCGAAACTTGGCACCTGATGCGGGGCTGCATCGGCTTTCGATCTCCAGTGAAGGGATAAGTCCTATGTTTTGCTGGCCCTGGTAATTGTATCGGCTATATTGGTGTTGTTTAAGGCTGCATCACTTCAACCTCTTGGATCGCTCTGGTTCGGTTGATATATTTGTCTATCTATTTATCATATATCTTAGTTAATCTAAGTCGATTATTCGATTTACTTGTATTGGTCAGATCTTTTCTAGGGTTTTGCCGGTATCGGCTAAATTGTTTTGTCGATCTAGATTAGCTAAGGTATCTACCACCCTGAAAATCAGTCAAAGACTTGATTGTCTAGATATTTCTTTTCATACTTTGCGCTACATCAACCCTAGTCATGCTTAGAACCATAATCTCTAGCCTGTTTTTTTATTGCCAATAAATGTTTCATTGGGGTTTCAGCCGATGAGTTATCTGGACGTTACATTGGCTCATAAGGATTACATACAAGTTAGATTTAGTCGATGACAACAAAGGTTTCATTGATTATCTAATCGTTTGGATTTAATGACATCAGATCTTCAACCGATGTATGCTTTAACCTTCGGATCAGTGCTTATTCTATCAAATCACTATTAACCGATTGGTTTCTATTGGATTATATTATTGTTTTATTACATTATCATTAGCCGATTGTCTTTATATCGTTGTTTACATCAAGTGTCAGAATCTACATTGGATATATAGCCGATTGTTCAAAACCCTATCGACATCGGCTAGTATCGGAATCGGCTGGAATTACTCCATCGGCTTGTTAGCCAATCGGCTCTGCAATCTTCAATTTATATATCTTGTCAGTTGCAGGATCAAATTGACTGGCACGCCTGTCTCTCATCAATTTTAGGACCTACACTGGAGTTAAGCAGATCTCTTAGGCCTTCGTGTGTTCGTCGACTTGGTTCATGCCAACATAGATCTGGCACCATCGGTCGAGCATGGATTTTTCGTCAACATGGTGTCAGCTAGAGTGGAACATGGCTTGTAATTGGTCATGCCTGCATGCTCCAAGACCTCAAGACCATACTGTTGTTGACTAAGATGGATGGCAGAAGACTGTCGAGTGACAGAGATGCCCAAGAAGTGATGTAGGGTGCCAAGATCCTTCATGGAAAATTCCGACTGCAAAGCCTAAATGGTCCACCAGAGAAGAGCATCGGAGGAGGCTGTCAGAACAATGTCATCCACATAGAGAAGCAAGTAGACCAAGTCTGTGCCACGATGATAGATGAATAGAGAAGTATCTGACTTGCCTCAACAAAGCCAAGAGTTAGAAGGAAACTAGCAAACCGACTGTACCAAGCGCGAGGGGCCTGCTTGAGGCCATAGAGGGACTTGTTGAGACCGACACACCATGTCCAGCTTGGTGTGGTCAACAAATCTGGTGGGCTGCGAGCAGTATACTATCTCCTAAAGTATGCCATGCAGAAAGGCATTCTTGACATCCAATTGATGAACAGGCCAATCTCGTGAAATTGCCAGGTTGAGCACAGTACGGATAGTGGCTATCTTGACAATAGGGCTAAAGGTCTCATCAAAGTCGATATCGGGACGCTGAGTGAAACCACATAACACCCAGTGGGCTGGTCTAGGCTGCCGTCAGACTGGAACTTGTGGCGGAAGATCCACTTGCCGGTCACAACGTTGGCACCACATGGACGAGGAACCAAGTCCCAGGTGTGGTTGGCCTGTAGAGCAGTGAACTCCTTCATGGTGGACCTCCAGTTGGGGTCGGCGAGGGCGGCACGATACGTGCGTGGCACCGAAGAGAGGGTGGCCACACTGAGGTTGTAGCGAGTAGATGGTTGACCAAGGCCGGTCTTACCGCGTGTCATCATGGAGTGCTCGTTGATGATCGGTGAGAGGCCAAGTTGTGTCAGTAGACGGATGCTGGGGATACGTGCATTGCGGGCACGTGTGGGAGCACCGGTCGATGGAGGCCAAAGCGGTGCTGCAGGAGGCGGCCCAGTCGGCGCGATGGCCGACTGAGCTGGGAAGGTGGCTGTCGGTGCAGCGGACGAGGCCCCGATCGTCGTTGCAGAGGACGGCCCACGAGCTGAGCCAGGGGACGCCGGCCCACATGCCGATTCGGGAGAGGCCGACCCCGACGCCGAGCCAGGAGAGGCCAACCCGTGGGAGGGCGAGGTGGCCAAGGCGGCGATGCCAGAGGTCGATGTTGGAGGATGTAGCTACAAAGGCACGTGCAGAGGCCGCCGAGAAGTACGCATTTGCCGAAAGAGGATATAGGTCAACGAAACTATTGCACCTGACGATCTCGATTTTGGTTGGGTAATCCTTCACAGAGAGGCCAAAGGGGTCAAGTGAAACAACAATTATTAAGAGAAAAACGACGTGCGGAAATAAGACTCTTAATAATGACGGGATAGATTAGAACATTATTAAGAACAAAGGAATAATTGGGATAGTGTAAGTAAGCACGACCAACGGAAGTAATAGGAAGAAGAAAGCCATTGCTTACAATAATATGAGAGGGATTATTGCGGGTAGGGCTTTGGGAGGTAGAGAGGGTACCAGTGTCAGACGTCATATGAGAGGAAGCACCTGAGTCCATGTACCATTCAGTGGAAGGCGGAGTAGTCAACGTTGTCGTGTTGTAGGCGCTGGCGAGGGCTTGCGGGTCCCACTGGGATGGCCCAGTCCACTAGAACGGGGACTGTGCGTGCACAGTAGCCGGCGTCGGTGGAGCAGCCATCGGAGCAGCATACGTTGCCGGGAAGAGTAGCAAAGACCGGCTATTGGGCGTAGACTTGCGGCTGGGCCGGCGAAATAAGGCCGGGCGTAGTGGTGAAAGCAGCCCCGGCAAAACTGGGCCGACCGCAAAGAATACCTGGGCCGGCCTGCCCAGGCCACATATGGGTGCTCTCGATCCACGGATTGAAGGCCGTGGGCTCGGCCTGGTTGGCCCGTGGAGCAGCCTGGGCGCCGGTGTTGCCCTGGGCCCCACGTGCGCGCCTTGGCCGCGCCGCCGCCGCCACCACCATTGCCACGACCGCGGCGACAGTTGTTGTTGCGGGAGTGGCCGGTGGAGGAGTTGGAGGTAGCCGTGCGCGAGTTGGTGGAGTTGGCGGCGAGGAGAACCGTAGCGTGCCTGTCGGTCGGTGACCCTTCGTCAGCTCGTCAAGGAGGAGCTGCGCGCGTGCCTCGGCGAAGGCGGGAAACGGCTGTTGTAGCGGCAGGAGAGAACGAAGGTTATCAAACTTATCGTTCAAACCTCTGATGAGCGTGAAGACAAGGGAGCGGTCCTTAACGGGTTCGCCGACGTCGGCGAGGTTATCGGCGACGACCTTGAGCCAGCGGCAGTAGTCGCCGATGGAGAGATCGCCTTGTTGAAGGTGATGTAGTTCGGCGGTGAGGTTGACGGCGCGCCGTTCGCCGTTGCTGAGGAACTGCAGCTCGAGATCACACCAAACCGAACGAGCAGTCGCGGTGGGTGACAAAACCTCCTGCATGAGGGTGGGGGAGATGGAACCATATAGCCAGCCGAGGACGACGCAATCCATCTAGGCCAATCGGCTTGATCAGGACGAGGAACGTCGGAGAAGACATGGTCAGCCAGTGCATACTTGCCGAGCACCACGAGAAAAAGATCACGCCAGCGAGAGTAGTTGTTGGCGTCGAGGTCGAGGGTGACAGGCACAAGAGCCTTGACGTTGAGAATGGTGACGGCCTGACCGTGGAGGGTGGCGACAGCGTCGGAGGAGCTGACGGTGGGGCGGCATCCTGGAGCGGAGCGGCTGGTGCGGGCTGGACGCCGAGACGGGTGAGGGGCGCCAAGATCTTGGGCGGAAAATGGGCCACGGGCGCCGGTGGAGGCACCGGAGGCGGCGGCGACGTGGGCGCTAGGGCGACCGTCATCAGAGGCGCGGACGTCGCTGGGGCCGGTGAGGGCACCACGGAGGAAACCGCATCGTCGGCAGTGGCTGGGGATGCCTGGAGAAGGTGCTGAAGTACAGGGACGAGCGTAGTACGAGCCGCGGTCGCAGCACAATCAGCGGCGTCACTGGCGACGGCAGTGGCGAGGGCGTTATCGACATGCATGCCGGGGGCTGGCTGAAAAGAGGAGCCGACAGCGTCAGCGATGATCTTGATGGTGTCGTCGAGGACGGAGTTGGCAGAAGGGGAGGAGGAAGAAGTCATGGCAGTGGCAGGAGCGCCGGCCGGTTGGAGTTTGGGAGGCGGAAGCGAAAACCTAATTTGATACCATGAAAGTGTGATAGGACTCAAGATTGGATTATCAATATGGTGGAGTACATATAGGCACATACCTTCCGTATCTCTACAACCGATTTATAGCAACAATATCGGGAGAGATGACGATAAGAATGACAAGAGATAACATGAGATATAATAAATCTAACAACACCCGTAAAGGTTAGTTGAATGCTTTGTCTAATTTGTTGCCTGGCATCTTAGTTACAATTACTCCATAAGAGATCGTTATCTGTCTTTGTACTTGGGAGTTCAATGCTCTGATGTAACCATTTGGACAAAAATGAAACCTGGAAACACTTTTTGTCTTCGTCAATTCATCTTCTGTTTCCTGATGTGTCTGTTTTGACGGGAAAGAAAAGGAATCTAGAAACACATTTTCAGTTTAGGAAAAAAAATGTGTTCGAGACTTTGTTTCTTCTCGAAATGAGAAATTTACATGGAAAAACACACTCTTGAAAGAAAGGAAGAAGAGGACGTCCGCGAAAGAGCGAAAAAGAGGAAGAGGTCTTGAGCATTCTGCCTGAAAATCGGGGGTACTTCTTTTGCGCACTACTACGGAAACAGTTTTTCGTGGCGGCCATTTTGGGTCTTTGCTGGCGGCAATTGGGGCCACCACAAAGCAAAGGCCAGTGAAGATCAAGATCTTCGCTAGCGGTTATAGACTGCCAGCAAAGAAATATCTTCGCTAGCGGTCGCTTTATGTAGGCCGCCAGCGAAGAAATATTTTCTCTGGCGGCCAATTTACGTCAGCCGCCAGCGAAGCCAAATCTTCGCTGGCCGCTGGCTTAAGACAGCCGCCAGCGAAAATGTTCTTCTCTGGCCCAATCTTTGAATCAGTATTGGATATCGCTACCAGACATCAAGTGCAGGATGAATGGTGGATAATGTTCTGTATAACCCAGGAGTTCTTTTGCACACAAACCTTTTGTATCTAGACTGCACTGCTACTGGAAATCAGGCTACTGTTGTACTGGATGCCTGAAACGTGTACATAATCAGCAGCTGATGTCTCACTCTCAAACTTCTGTAGTAGGTTCACTAAAATGTAGCAGTTATATTTTGTAGAATAGCTTTATGCAATGGGTTGTTGACAGTTGACACCTCTCCTAGTTCGATACTCATAAAACTTTGGATAGAAGATAAAGATTATCGTGGCACGTTTTTCAAACTGTTAAACGGTGTGTTTCGTGCGAAAATTTTCTATATGAAAGTTGTTCTAAAATATCAGATAAATCCATTTTTCAAGTTTGTAATAATTAAAAATTAATTAATTACACGTTAATGTCACCTCGTTTTACGTGAAACACTTTATTTTTATCTTTATTTTCATCTTCACTAGATTCAAACACCAATGCCATCATGAATCATGAGATGTGCACTCTTGTGATGCCAGCATGGTCGGGTGAACTGAACGTGCTGCTTTTGCTCTGTGCTTTCTAGCAAAGGTTGTTTCATTAATCTCCTCATTTTTCATGTGTAATTTTCAAGGGAAATATTAACACGAAGATCTTGTGGGAATCATTTTACTCCATTCAAATTTTGTTGTTGTTTTAGACTAGCAGCTCCATCGTTTTGCTTATACTTATACTTACAAGCCAACTTTTTAATTTTAAAATTTAATTTTAGAGTTGATTTTATAGTTTTCTTCATTTTAGTTTATTTTATAACATTTGGATTTGAATCGCTAAGGACACATACGTAAAAGTTTTGCTTACAAATTATTTTTTTAAGTTGATAATAGGCGAGTCGGATCTACATATGCATAAGGGAAAAGATGGGGGCATTGAGTATATTACATAAATGTATATTGCAGGTTGTTTGGATACTAAGGGGAGAAACCCTGGTAGTTAGATACCCATGGCGATTATTTATGTGAAAATAGTCCCGCAAGGGAAAGATACAATTTGAAAGAAAACCATAAAAAATGAAAAAAGTCTAAATACCCTCGTAACCTTTGATTGAAAGTCCATCTAGCATCCTAAACTTTGAAACCGGACATTCAACTACCTAAACCATACAATACCGTTTATATAATACCCTAAGATAATTTTTGCATAGTGACTTTTATCTAGTTTACATATATTGGATGATTTTGATTACATGCTATATCAATTGGACATATAATTTAAAATCTTCACCTAAATCTTCTGTTTCGACCTCTATTTTTTTCTCTCACTTACAAATGTGTGTTAATATAGAACTAGTATGGCATCACCATAGAATATAAATTGATGATTGATGATATGTGAAGATACTATGTCAGTTATTCAAAGCCGCTCATTTAAGCTTCCAAATACCCAAAACTATTATCCAAAACTAACTTAGGAGATAATTTAAACGGTATTACAAAGTTTAGGGATGTTGGATGCTCGGTTTTAAAGTTCAGGATGCTATATGAACTTCTATCAAGAGGTGAGTATATGGACTTTTCCCTAAAAGAATTGTAATTGGAAATATTTCCCAAAAATAATATGGCGATTAGAGCACGATCGGTCTTCACATGGCCCCAGCCCAAAACAAAGCCATTAACCGCCTCTCCTAGTACTACTACTCTATGCCTACATACTAGACTACTCGCACGGCTCGTCTCCTCACCTTGCCTGACAAGAGTGTGTCCAAACCCTAGCTCGCCGTGTCAATTTTTTTTCAGGAATTTATAAATTATTTAATAAATTATTTTTAGAATTTGTATTAAATTTTCATTAATTTACATTGAAGTTTAAATTAAATTTCCTAAATAAAATATGGGTGGATTTAATTTTTATTAGATTCTCCATGATTAAATATACTCTCTGAAATTTTCTCAGATTTTTCAGAGCTCAATTATTTAATTGTAATCATACAAAAAATATTTTAGTAATTATTTAAATAATAAATTAGTTATTAAATGATCTGGATATAGTTTTATCAAATACTTTGAGTGACCAAGTATTTTCAGGATTTTTTTTGAAATTATTTGAGCATGGAAAGTATTTTTAAAAAATTCAAAAATTATTTCAATGATTAATTTAATTGAAAAGGTAAATAAATTCCCTTTTTTTCAGCTGAAACAGGAAAAGTCTACATTCCCTGCCCAGCCTCTCTCTCTCCTCTTTCCTCTCGGCCCGGTCTGCCTCCTCTGCATCTCCGGCAAAGTCTGTTTGCCATCCCCCTCAAGCTAGCCCAACAAGCAAAGCAGACCAGCCGGAAGTCTACTTTATCTCCCTCACGCTACAATGTCATCTTCTAGCTGGGAACAGAGTCGGCCGAACCTGACACCACCTAATCCATCGCCGTTGTCTTTTCAAGCTCGCCACCGGCCACTCCCTTCGCACTCCCTTCGCTGTTTGTCGTCTCGTGAGTAGTGGTAAGGATCGCCTTGGTCCCCTTTTTCTCCTCGTGCTGTCGGTTTCCGCCGCTGCGCTGCCATTTGCCGCCGCCGTCATCGTCCCATGCTGTCGGCCGGCGATCTCGCGTGGCATGCCACGTTTTCTGCCTCGTCAGCTGCCACCTCTGCCCTTTCGCTTGCGTGGCATCCACCTAACCCTAACCCTAGTCGTCCGATCTTAGTCAAAATCCGGCTAATCGATCTCATCCCTTCATCTATCCTTCATTGATGTAATCCGTTGGATCTCGGTCAACTCTAGTCAAACCAATCTCACCCGTCCAAAATCCATATAGATCATTTTCCCTCTCTTTTCAATGACATATTGGTCCTTTTGCTATATGTCATCCACCAAATTTTATCCAATCTTTTTCTGGAGGATATTTTCAATCTTTTTCCTAAGTTATAAATAAATCTGTAAATTGTTTAATTAATTCGGAATAATCTTTTTTAATAGGTTCAATTGGATTAAATATTATAAAATTCATAACTAATTCATATGAAGTCGGAATAAGGCCGTTCAAGTCTCATAATTCATCTAAAATCATGCTTTACATGTTTGTTTACCTTTTTATGCACGGTTTATTTGGAGTTTCTTAGTATTTTTCCTCGTTTTGCATGTTAGCTTGTCATTTCCATCGTTTCGGAGGTACGCGAGTGTGTCAGAAGTGTTCCAAAAGACGAATTGAAGACCGATTATTGCAAGGCAAGTCACACAGATCGTAAAACACCCCTTTGAGCATGTTGAACCTCTTTAAAGCTATTATTTCTATTCAACTACTGAATCTATTTTCAAATGTCACCGGGTAGAAATGACCTACTGTCTTTGATATGACCTGTTGTTGATTACCTGTCCTTTGTCACCTGGTTAATAATCTGATTAGCTAGGACTTTATGTGGTTTTAGCTAAAGCTATTAGGATGCTTAGCCCTGCCTAGAAACATTAGCACATTAATGGGATAACTGAAACTTCATTATCACTTATTGCTATTTATTTAATGGTAGCTCATGATGGCTAATCGTGATTGGTTAATTAATTAATTTGCCAACTAAAACCTAGTTAATGGTGGGTTGTGAGCACATAGTTTTGATGGTCGTGCTCATGATAATTAAGGACCGGTTCGCGAGCTATCGTTGTGAAGCATTCATCGTGCTAACCACAAGCCAGGGTGGCAACGGCTGGACATTGTGTATAGCGTGGTTCATTGTGGAGTACTAGACTGAGAAGTGGCGGAGATAAGCCCACGGGGGTCGCTGGGGAGTCCATACCTTGGTTTAAAGGGGGTGACTATGATCCAGGAACGGTGCACTGCATTGAATTGTGTTATGCATGGTGTCTTGTCACAGTCTCTATTCGGGTACTTTTTTAGTATCGTGACGCATGGTTGATATGATGTTAAGGCTATGTCTTGTGGTTAAATTTGTATACCTCTGGCCAAAGTAAACTATTCGAATAGCCATGCTCGCGGTTATGGGCGGGCCTAACAATGTTTTTCGTGATTAGTCTCACTTATTTTTAAATAATAATAAATGATGATAACTTGTTTAGCTCCTGGTTTGAAATGGTTAATTCCTGGTTTGGAGATGAGGTCTGTGCAACCAGGTGTGATTGTTCAGATATGGTTGGGCCTATGCAACAGGTATGTTGTGTAGTGTTTGTTAATATTGTTAATTAAGTACTTTACTGTTTTGTAAATTCTGAAAAGTTTATTACATGCTATTTATGTAAATGAGCCTTTATTATGACATCCTTTGTGTTATCCTGTGCACTTGCATATTTGTTGTGTGGCTTGTTGAGTATTCTATGTACTCACCTTGCAATAATCAATCAAACCTCAGTTGAAAAAATTTGCAAAGAAGAAGACGTTTGGCTTATACCCCAGTTGAGCTGCTTGTGGGAGTGGAGCAGAAGCCATCGTTAGATCGTTTGTCTGCTGCTGTTTTCTTTTCTTTTGTTGGAATTTAATGTTTTTATTGATGAATCTGTATATTAAATTATCGATTTGTGTATCTCGGCTGATTCCTAGACGAGGATTTTATGCACAAATTAGATCGAAAATTACTAGTGAATTTCCGGGTGTGACAAGTTGGTATCAGAGCCATCTCGACTGTAGGATAAGCCAAATGGTCAAACCTTAAGGACAAATTTTTCGAAAACTTAATTTGAAAAAAAAAATCTTTTCTTCCTTCTCCTGAATACTTTGCAAATCATTTTATCAATTTCTCCTCTTTCGTCCTTCAACTTGGATAGTCATTAAACTTGTTGAAGAAACATGAAGATGTCGATGTGGTCTAGTTACAGAAGTCAAGTCAAGTGGATCAAAGAACAAAAAGATGATGGTCAGACTGAGGTGTCAAGCTATCAAGATGAAATAGAGTTCAGAACCCTACCCTAGAACCTAAACCACCAAAGTGACTTTGAAGTAGTTAGTAGGGTAGAACGTTTGTTATTTGCTGTGTGTAGGTATGGTTACATTCCCGTTAACGATGTAGATCATTGATGAGCGTTTAATTGTACTAGGTTGCTTGTTTAATCAACTTGACCAATATAATAGTCTACACATATCAGATCAGTAGTAACCTAGTTAAGGTCTCATCTTTAGTGTAACCCCTTTCCTTCTATCTTTTTCAAATCTACGACAGATGGTCAACACAAGAAATGGAAGTTACCATGGGAGCAACAACGATGCTAGTGGATCAGGGAGTCAAGCCAATGGATCAGCTCAGAACAACCAACATATCCCAGAGATGCCAGAGAACCCAACCCTTGCTCAAGTCATGGCTCAACAGGCTCAACTCATGACCATGTTGATGCAGCAGATGCAGAATCAACTCAACTAAGGGAACAACAATGTGCATGCTGCTCCACCTCAGAATAAGTTGACAGAATTTCTTCGTGTGAGGCCACCTACCTTTGCTAGCACTACCAACCCTGTTGAAGCTGGTGACTGGTTTCATACTATCGAGAAGAAGTTGGAACTGCTCCAGTGCACTGATCAGGAGAAAGTCGTGTTTGCTTCGCATCAGTTGCAAGGACCTGCTTCAGAATAGTGGGATCACTTCCGGATGAACAGAGCTAAAGGACAACCAATCACCTGGGCGAACTTCACTAAAGGATTTAAGAAGACACACATACCTGCAGAAGTTATTGCTTTGAAGAAGTGTGAGTTTAGGACATTGAAGCAAAGGGATCGCACTGTGATAGAGTATCTGCATGAGTTCAACCGTCTAGCACATTATGCTCCAGAAGATGTGCGTACTGATGAAGAAAGGCAGGAGAAGTTTTTGGAAGGATTGAAGGATGAGCTGTCAGTTAAGTTAATCTCTGGAGACTATGCTGATTTCCAGAAGCTGATTGACAAAGCAATTCGACTGGAAGACCAACAGAACAGGATAGATAACTGCAAGAGAAGAATGTTTGTTTTCAAGGAAGCACAAGGTAGCAACCAGAGGCAGCGTATCAAACCACTTCAAATTGGTGAGCCAACTTCTTCATCTCAAGAATAGTTTGTTAACAGCAAAATTTGGTAAAGATATGCAAGGATAAAGCTAGGACCGAGACGAATTCGAGGAAAGAAGATTGTTTCTGAAAACAAAGCAGCGCATTGGCTGGAAACCGTATTGGCCGATATAGAATCGGACTCGGTAAGCTGATATGGGCAACACAAGTTCATGTCAGACTCAGGAAGGAACTTGAAGATATTGCCAAACAAGGATTGAGTCCAAAAGAGACAATTGTATCTACTAATTAGGAATAAAATTTGGTTGTTTCCTTTTAAGATTTCGTTGTAAGAGTTTGCCTAGGGACTCGTTTGTTTATTTTGTAATTAGGCAAGTTTTGAGTTATGTCCGATATGGATAAGGTTTGTATGTTCGGGTATAAAGATATGCCCAGGATCTTGTAAGAAATTAACAACAATTCAATACACTCTTGGTGCATCGTCACACTTTTACTTTTACTTTTCGACGAGTTCTTGTTTCGAGTTGGGCTATATCGGCATCGATCTCCAATAAGGGGTATGGCTTGTCACAACGGTTTGTATATTAGCGCATCATTTTAGATGTTCTAATCTATCTTATACAATCCTTGGTTATCATATATCTTAGTTAATCTAACTCGATGGTTCGATTACTTGTATCGGCCAAGCCTTTTTCAAGGTTTTATAGGTATCGGCTAAACCATTCTATCAGCTTAGATTGGCTAAGCTATCTACCACCCTGAAAATCAGACTAGGGCTTGATTGTTTAGATTTTATGATTCTTTTCATACTTAGTGTTGCATCAATTAGGTTTGACCTACTAAGTCATGATCAGAATCATAAAAGATAACTTGCCTTTTGATTGCCAATAAGAGTAGAATCGAGGTTTCAGCTGATCTTACCTGGTATAACTGTTTCGCATGTAAGTTCATTTAATTTGCTTTATATGTTATATCTATCATCTTATACAAGCGTATCAATCCTTTAAACATATTAAGCTTGTTTCAAATCTTACATTGCCATCGGTTAAGTCTGACCCATTGAGATTGAAACTTGTTTATTTTATTTGATCAAGATTGATATTCCTATATAAGGCTGTATCGGAGTTCTAGCCAATACGTTATCCTAAGTGCCCTAAAAACATCTTATCGGCTATGAAATAAGTTCATGTAATCATTGATTCATCTGATTTTGGTTATAAGCAATTAATACTGTCTTGGTTGGGTCCGATCTATAATTGATTGCAACTAAGAGAAAGATTGAATGAAAGATTACATGTCATTTATCTCTACAGCCGATCATGATTGTTTTGGGTTTAATCTATAACATCTATTCATCGACTAGTTATTTAGGTTATATAATCGTGTGATAATTGACTTTAAAAAATATCAATCTTATACTGCATCGATTGGATTCGACCTATGGCATTGGTTCTTTTAAGGAAAAGTTGTTTATGATTATACTTGATCTAAATCTAGTTTATGTATAGCATCCTTCACCTTATAGCTGATTCAGCGTGTGTATTGGCTAGGTTTCTATGATATGTCATTGGCCCACCGGCCGATCGGTTATCATTTACTAATATCATTTTTTCTATATATCTTGTTGGTTGCAGGATCAAACCAACTAGCACGCCTTGAACCCAAAAACAAGATTTGGACCTGCACTGGAGTTAAGCAGAACTCCCAAGCCATCATATTTTCTCATCAACATAGTCACACCAGGTAAACGATGGTGGTGACATCAACTCAGATAACAATGCAAGCAATGAAGTCAGCAATGACCAAGCTACTCAACCAGAGCCGGTTCAACAGGATCAGTCTCAAGAAGACAACGGTAATGGAAGGAGGCAACTTGTGTGTTTCATCTGTTATGAGTCAGGTCACTTTGCAAGAGAGTGTCCGAAGCCGAAGCATCAGCAGCCACAAGGACAAGTCAACAATATCATCGTCATAGGAGCCAATGCAGTGCCAGTTGCGTCTTCAAGTGATATAGCTCGGCCACCAGTTCCAAGGTAGCAGTAGTTCTTCTTACCTTAGAATAATTATCAGAGTTATGGAATAAAGTAGACAGTAGTTTACCTATGCCCTTTTTTCTTTCTAGCCATTCCAAATCTCGGGACGAGATTCTTTGTAAGGGGTAGATTTGTCACACCCTGATTTTCGTTTCAGGGATTTATAAATTATTTAATAAATTATTTCTAGAATTTATATTAAATGTTCATTAATGTACATTGAAGTTTAAATTAAATTTCCTAAATAAAACTTGGGTGGATTTAATTTTTATTAAATTCTCCATGATTAAATATACTCTCTGGAATTTTCTTGGATTTTTCAGAGCTCAATTATTTAATTTTAATAATACAAAGAACATTTAGCAATTATTTAAATAATAAATTATTTATTAACTGATCTGGATATAGTTTTATCAAATACTTTGAGTATCCAAGTATTTTCAGGATTTTTCTTGAAATTATTTGAGCATTGAAAGTATTTTTAAAAAAATTCAAAGATAATTTCAATGATTAATTTAATTGAAAAGGTAAATAAATTCCCCATTTTCTTTTCGGGCCGAAACATGAAAAGTCCACATTACCTCCCCGGTCTCTCTCTCTCCTCTTTCCTCTTGGCCTAGTCTGCCTCCTCTGCATCACCGACAAAGTCTGTTTGCCATTGCCATCAAGCTAGCCCAACAAGCAAAGCAGCCTAGCCAAAAGTCTACTTTACCTCCCCTATGCTACAGTGTCATCTTCTAGCTTGGAACAGAGCCGGCCGCACCCGACTCGTCACCGTCGTCTTTTCAAGCTCGCCGCCGCCCACTCCCTTCACCGTCCGTCGTGTCGTGAGTAGTGGTAAGGATCGCCTCGGTCCCCTCTTCCTCCCCCCTGTGCTCTCGGTTTCCGCCGCCGCGCTGCCGTTTGCCGTCACCGTCATTGTCCCATGTTGCTGGCCGGCGATCTCGCGTGGCACGCCACATCGTCTGCCTCGTCAGCTGCCACCTCTGCCCTTTCGCTTGCGTGGCATCCAACTAACCCTAAACCTTGTTTCTTTTAATTTCAACCATCCGATCTGTGTCAAAATCCGGTTAATCGATCTCATCCCTTCATCTATCCTTGATTGATCTAATTCGTTGGATCTCGGTCAACCCTAATCAAACCAATCTCAGCCATCCAAAATTCATATAGATCTTTTTCCCTCTCTTTTCAATGACATATTGGTCATTTTGCTATATGTCATCCACCAAATTTGATCCAATTTTTTGCCGGAGGATATTTTAAATCTTTTCCCTCATTTATAAATTATTTGTAAATTGTTTAATTAATTCGGAATAATATTTTCTTTAATAGGTTCAACTGGATTAAATATTGTAAAATTCATAACTTCATATGACGTCGAAATGAGGCCGTTCAAGTCTCATAATTCATCTAAAATCATACTCTACATGTTTTTTTTACCTTTTTATGTACTATTTATTTGGAGTTTCTTAGTATTTTTCCTCGTTTTGCGTGTTAGCTTGTCGTTTCGGAGGTCCACGAGTGCGTCAGAAGTGTTCAAGATGAATTGAAGACCGATTATTGTAAGACAAGTTACACATATTCTAAAACACTCTTTTGAGCATGTTGAACCTATTTAAAGCTATTGTTTCTATTCAACTACTGTAACCATTTTCAAATGTCACCGGGTGGGAATGACCTACTGTCTTTGATATGACCCTATTGTTGTTGATTACTGGTCCTTTGTCACCTGGTTAATAATCTGATATTAGCTAATGTGGTTTTAGCTAAAGCTATTAGGATGCTTAACCCTGCCTAAAAACGAAAATCGGTACTACTAGTAGATATTCGATAATCCTTCTCCCAGCATCTCATAAACTCGGCCCGCAGCTACCATAACGGCACGCATCCGCAACGGTAACCCCCTCCCACACCTCTTCGTCTTCCTCCCCGGCAGCCCGCCCCGCCAATCCGCGTGCCATCTCCTCACTCTCTGCCGCCGCTCGCAGCCGAGCTCCGCCCGCGGGACGGGGAGGTGGAGGCCCGGCCCCCTCCCTCTCCGGGACATAAACCCTAGCGGCCGCCGCCGACGCCGACCGAACGAACAAACAGCGACGCCGCGAGCGCGTATGCTGGGGGTACGTACGCTCCTCCCCCTTCCGCTTTTCCATGGTTAGAATTTCTATAAAATATAAGATTTCGTTGTAGAATCCTAAAAAAAAACGAAGTAGGTACTTTTTTTAGTACGTCCCAATCTAGTTCTGGATCTTTTACATATCAAAGTCAAATTTTCTTCTTTTTTATTCAAGATATTTAATGCAATGAAAAATTAAAGAACGATTTGGTTACTTCCTAGTGTCCCCTTCTTTGCTGCAAGTTATGTTTTTTGCTGGTCAGTAATTAAGTAAAACCCCTCACGGTGTTGGAATCAGAGAGGGCTTTGATCCCCTTGAGGAAGGACGGGTTATTTTGACTGACCCCCCTTTCCTTGATTCGATTTGGATTGTGCGGTTTGCATTGCATGTATGGCCGAGGTAAAACACATGCGTGTCATGTGTGCTTTGAGCTGTGATTCACTATCAGATTATTAGGGAGGCAATTGTTCTTCAAGTGCTCATTAGCCTAAAAGTAAAGGGTTGGTTGAGTTATACAACTAATTGAACCCGACGATTTCTATACTCTCCTGTTATGCATATAATTGCAGCCATATATCTGACAAATTTCCTTTGAAAGCGCCCACGACATCGAAGATTTTGAGCTTTGGATAAAGATATCAACCTCTTGCTTTTTGATAACATGTGCATGTTTTATGTTTGAAGAATTCATGCAAGCATGCTTTTACTATAGTAGAATAGTAACACTATTGTGATGAATATAAGTGACCTGTTTTTGCTGTATGACTTGCATGCAGGTCTACTTGATCGCGATTCCAGCTAAGAGTAACTATAATAGTTTTTGTATGCTGAGAAAACAAATCTGTAGATGTAATCTCAACCTGGCTTTGCTTTCACGGTTGATCCAGAGAGTGCGCAACACTCAAGTGTCCTCGGAGAAGTTTGTGGAAGGCCACTACTTGGAGCTGCTTTCATGGGAAACATTGTTAACACTGTAAACAAGTTCTCAGGCAACAGTGCTGATGCTATTCCCAACCGGAGGTGCTCTTACTTGCCAAATAGTACTTGTGACGAGAATGGTAGTTCAGTGACCGGAAAATCTGCTTCTGCTATAAATGGCAGTATTAATGGACATGGCACCTTCTATAAGGAGGTGGATAACGAGGAAATACACTTGGCTACAGACAGTACTTCTAAACCAGGGTGTCGTGGTGATACTAATCACTGTACTAGCAAAGAAAGAGAAACTCAGAATGTAACTATCCGCATCGACTCAAGACAAAATGGGGATGCTACTAATTCTGACAATGCTGTTTTAATTTGCAATCATCAGACTGCTGGTGATATGTCCTATGGTTTGGATGGGGAAAGTAATAGAAGTTCTGGAAACTTAGCGGCTATGGTTTCTGAAGTTCTTGTTAGTAAAGCACCACTTGAAAAGAGATGTCGTACAAACCATGAGGAAACTGGAGATTTGGAAAATACTCCAATTGCACATGTGAGCAAAGGGTCAAGACTGCACAGGGTTTCTCCTGCAAACAATCTGTTTGATCGTGAGGCTTGTGATGACTTTATTGATAGTGCTCATAATTTAGATCGTAGTCGCACTCCTAATGCTTCAGTGCATGATGAAATGATACCAAATGAAGATAAAACACCTTGTGCTTCTTTAGATGTGAGAGGTTGTGAAAGTACCCCTAGAGCTTCCTTGAAGAGACAAGTGAACAAGAAAAGGACTAAACGGGAAGCATCACATCTGACGACGCCACTAAATGGAAATACTGGAGCTTTAGTTGTAAGTGTAATTTTCTTTTCAGGGTACCTTATTATGTTAAGGACTTTAGTGTTAACATGTCTACTGTTGTTGTTTACAAGTGATTTTTTTTCTACCATTGCTGGACCTTTAATGGCCTTTTACCACTAAAACAAGGACCTTATCTCATTTTTTTTCTTTTTTCCCATATAAATACCAAGAAAATCACGGTTTTATGCATTTCTTCTCTAGTAATTTACGTAAAAGCGGGTGTGCTTTGAGAAGATTTTTGTGAAGTTCACGGGCTTATTCATGGCTTCTATTTGTTGCACATGTGTTTAAAGAGGCGCACTCGTAGGTGTGTGCATGTTGTGTGTGTGTATCTTGTTATCACAAAAGGTGGGTATAGAGTTCTCAACAGTGGCAAAAGAAAAAAAAATTTGTAAAAAATATCATAGCACAAAATAAGATATTTTAAAGCTTGAAACTGCATAGCAAATTGTGACCACATTTTACATGTTTAAACCAGTACTCTGTATATTGTGGAAATAGCTTCCAATTCCTATAGGTATTGCATGCTCATATTGAATTTGTACAAAAATTCTTTTGAAATTCATGTGTTCCAAACTGCCTGCTATGGTAACTTATGTGGTTTGGCATTCGTAGAGTATGTTTGAAGTTAATTTAAGGCATACTTTCTTACATTCGAAACTGACGTTTCCCAAGGTTCAGAAAGTTGTATTGACCATGCAACTAATAGATAAAGCCTAAACCAAATGTTTTGATCATACTCTTTGCATGATTAAACACATCCTTTGTGTTTCCGAAAGGCAAATGCTATTACTCTGGTTCCTTAGGTAAGTACGAGTTGACACCACAGATTTGTTCTTTTAAGAAAATAAAGAGGGGGCCATAGGTGGACTGCTCGCTCAAGCCAAGGTGTTTTATTGTCTGCCATTTGAGGAAGGGTTTCATTCTCTAGTTCTGCAGAAATTTTGCTGCAATCATGCTGTTGTCATTGTAATAAATAGTCACCTGAAGAAAAATCAGACATATTCAAGCAACCAGCAAGTTGTGCAAATTCTGGTTTTATGTTTTTTGTTTGACACTTTAGGCCTGCGTATTGCCTACAATGAAGTTGCATATACATTATGAATCCATTTGTCTTTCAATGTATAGTCTCATTTGCATGTGAAATATGTATGCTTCTATTGAGCACTTATTTAATAGTTCGTTGAAATTTTAAGGCGATTCAACCTCCCCTGACTCGTACTAAGGCTAAGGTTAAGGCTTCATCTCTTGCTACACCTGAATCTCTCAAGAGAAGCACTAGATCAGGTGAAGTGTTTGGTCTTTGAATTTTGAATATTGCTAACCATTTATTCATTTACCCAAGAAATGTGTTTATTTTTTTTCAGGTCGACTGATAGTTCCATGGTTGGATCCAGGAAGCCAGAACATTATATATGACATGGTTAGTAATAACATAACTGTTCATTTATCTTGAAAAGAAAACATAAACATTCATTTCTACTGTTACCATAATCAGAAGTTTATGTAGACTCATGCTATATAATGTTTAATTACCAACTAGCACAAGTATCATAATGTATGTGACCAGCTCTCAAAATTGAAAATTTGTGCTATAGCACAAAAGCTGAAGGTTCATCACCAGTGATGCTGCATAACCTGATGGTTTGAATCGTTTTCACTTGGAACATTATTTCTGTATACTTCATTGGAGTTGTTTTCACTTGAATTAAATTTAGATGCCCATCAAATAGTTCAGCTGAAAATATAGTACTAGATATTAAAACTGCGGCTCATTATGTCTTCAAGAACTGTCATTAGCAGTGCTCACTATTTTCTTTCATTTCAGTGTTGAAACAGGTCTAGTGCATAACTAAAATTATGGGTGTGATAATGATGTGCCTAGCAAGTGTATATATCTTACTGAATACACAGTTTTATTCACAGGATGGTTCTATCCTTGCCATAACCAACTTGGAGTTACCCCGGCTTCAAGGTTTGTTCAGAACTTCAGACATTTCACATCCAATTGTCATGCCCATACTTTTCCAGTTTCTTGTGCCTGATGATTTAAGCAAAACTTAATGTCAAGCTATGCCTTCTCCTCTTCCTGCAACAGGGCCTTATTCAGAGCCGCCTCCTAAGAGGAGGAAAACGCCTCGGTGTTCATCCCCAGGACACAGAAGATTGCTGCCATTCTGATGGTGAACGTATGGTGAAAAAGAAATTCTGACGCTGTCCACTGGCATGATGATATGGTGTCTAACCCGTTGTGCATTTGTGTGAAAGCTTTTTGCCCTTTTAACCAGCTAAGTAGCTAGCTTCTGTAAAATGCATCGTGGGTACACTATGCTGTATGTTTCTTTGCTAGGCTTCGAAATGGATGCTTACTATGTACTCCATAAAGGATGGGCATAGGTATTTTGCATACACTACGTGCTCGCACCTTGTAAATTTTGTAACTTCCAGTAGAGAAACTATCCTTGGTGTACCCATATTCATGCTATGTAGTCATGCAGGGTTTACCTTACTGTTTTGGATGTGAAAACTGCTCCTGTCGGTTTATCGAAAACCGGGTGAAAACAGCTCCTGTTGGTTTATCGAAAACCGAGTGAAAACCGGTAGAAATTTGACGACTTTCAAACCAGTCGCTAAAACAGCTTGGTTTTACAAACTGACATAGTGGTTTCATGAAAACCAAGCGGTCTTTGTGAAAACCATTTTGTTTTGCTAACCCTGATGCCATGTCAAAGAGAAAAGTTGGGGTTGGCGCCTTGACATATATGCTATTTGAGTCCATGAATTGTGACAAGAGGAGAAGTTGGATTAGTATAATTAAGTTGCTGTGCTCATGAATACATTCCTATTATACCATATACAAGGATGAGTAGGGTGCAATCCAAACTGATCTTAATGTAAATCACTCTAATACCGATGGTACACACAAGTTTTCTCAATCTCGGTCTTCTTCTATCTACATTAAAGATTTACATTGAACTCTCCACCAAGGTTACGCCTTTTTTTTTTTCAAAAATAGTATAACTGACGCGACACATAGATACGACAAATACATGACACGACACCATTTATATTTAAACCTTAACAACTTAAGAAATAGTATAAGACAATGTATAATGACAATTAATAGCAGTATCTTAGAGTTGTTATTTGTTAACAAAGTTAAGTCTGCTAACATGAAAGATGGAAAAGAGAACAAGAAAGAGAGAAAGATAGTTATTATGCATAACAACGATTTAACATCTGCTCTTAATTTTTATAATTTTTATAAAAGGAAGAGGGTAGAGAAAAGAAAAAAAAGATATTAAAAAATTGTTTTGGTGTATTAATAGTTACTATTAATATTAATACACCGAAACTTGTAGGTCGTCTAGAGGATAGTTTCTAAGTAGACTAAGGCTGAGTTCGGCAATGTGTTCTCCCAGTGCGCTACAGTACCTGCTGCTAGCACATGTTTTTCAAACTACTACACGGTGTATTTTTTTACAAAAAGTTTCTATACAAAAGTTGCTTAAAAAAATCAAATTAATCCATTTTCAAAAAAAATTAGCTAATACTTAATTAATCACGTGCTAATGGACCGTTCCGTTTTCCATGCGTACCGTTGGTGTTGGGAGCTCAGAGTAACGAACAAAGCCTAAGAGCCAATACCATGCTCTACCTTTGAATGTGTCCTATTTGCTTAAAAGCATGCCATGTTATCCATGTGTTAGCCTCCTAAATGTAAGCATTAGATTTTCATGCCCTCTGTTTCATATTATAAGTCGTTTTGACTTTTTTTCTAGTTTATAGGAAAAATAGGTTTGATCAAGTTTATAAAAAGAATTAGCAACATCTACAACACCAAATTAGTTTTACTAAATATGACATTGAATATATTTTAATAATTGTTTTTTTAAAAATATTACTATACTTTTCTATAAACTTGTTGTAACTTAAAAAAAATTGATTGAAGAAAAAAATAAAGTTACTTATAACAGAGCAGTTGTCAAAGTTAAAATATTGCCGATTAACAGCTATGAGTATTTAGGAACGGAAGGAGCTCAACGTAAGGCCCAGCCCATACAATCTACTTTATCTGAAAAGGCCCAATAGGGCCCACAACCGTCTGCCCAGCAAGTTCCAAAACCCTTCGACTCCTTTAAAAAAAATTAAAAAGAAAAAGCGGGAAAAACTCGTTCCCCTCTCCACCGATCTGTGCGGAGATGGCGACGACCCAACCCCGAGCCGGCAATGGAGCAGCGACGCCGGCGGCGGCCCCTGCCCCGGCCCTCGCCGTATCCTACTTGCAGGCCTGCGTAAGATCCGTCCCTCCCTCTGTCGGCGAGCGCCGTCGTGAGCGCGTCGGGCGTTGGGGGCCTCGATCTCATCCTGCCTGCTCTTTCCGTGTGTTCGTCTAGGTCGAGCTCCACGACTGGTGGCTGGAGAGGGTTGAAGGCGACGATGGCAAGGAACGCGTCGTCGGCTCCAACACGACGACGTCAGCCGCTCTCTCTACCCTTTCCTTCCATCCTTCTCTTTTCTTCTTGTTCCGGCTACTGTGTTCTCTCTCGCGCGCGAGTAAAGTGATGAGATCGATTTTTTTCTCTTAAATCACTCATAGCGTATGTGCGTTTTAGCGTAATGATGCTCGCTGTGCATCGATTTCCAATTTCTTTCTGTAAGATGGTGGTGGTTACCGTTACCTACCACCGTAGAGTCCTTTCATCTTTGTTTGATAATTTCGTTTAGCTAATTGTTAAGTGTGCCATTACTGAAGGTTTAGCATATGTTGAATTAGGTGTTTTATTACTCCACATGCGCGTGATGGAGCTTTGTCCACTGATATGCATATGCCCATGGTATCGATAGATTCATCACCGAAGGCACCTTCGGGTCATTACATTTTCAACATTTTGTTCCGTACATATAAAGATGTGTCCCAGAGATCGGAGATCGCGAGGATGTCTGAAATGGTGTCTTAAAGGAACATGTGGACTATGTGGAAAGCTAGTCAGTGGGATTCGAAGTTTTGAGGTGCTTGGTTTAGGATATTTTATAGCTGCTGTGCGGTGCTGTAATTTGAAATCTAGTTACTTAGGGGAAATATGTACTAAATCCACTATGAATTTTCTAATTGATTACAAAAAAATGCTTCTAACCTGTAAATCCAAAATAAATATGAAGGGATTAATTATGTGACTCTTTGAAATTTTATTGTAGAAACTTGTGACTTTGTTTCTCTAATTTCTGTTATAATATTGTCTCTGGATTTCTTTTGCCAAATATCTCCAGGTGCTGGCATAACATTTATCCTAGCTTGGGTAGTATTTCTCATATTTTTTCTTGCAACTTGTAATAACAGTATTATCTTCTGTAAATACAATATTAAACCATCCGCAGACCTATTGTGGATGAACAAACATTTTTTATTGACAAATTGGTCACTTTGCTAACAGGAGTCGAGCTGGTCAAAGATTCACTTCTGCTCCCATTAAAACACGGCATGCTAATGGTGATCTTGAGACTGCAGATGGTATCATTATAATGATTGCACGTCCACCGAACATTTCTAAAATGGATCAGAATGGATTTCCTCACGAGTTATTTGGTTTCTGTCTTCATTTATCGGCCTTCAATCAATGCTAGTGAGGGGTGGGGAGGGAGCAGGGGCGTGACCACCCCAACAGCATACAAATTCCATTCAAATGACTGTAGCTTTAGAAAAGTATCAGAAATTAGCACAATCATTTCCCCCCACCCCACCTAAAAAAGTTGTTTCTAGTTCTGTCTGTCTTGAATGACCAGTGTTTTGTAACATTATCTGCTGTTAGAACAATTGAGTTATTTTGTTCCTATTTCTGCTGCGTAATTTAGACAGTTTTTCTTGACATGCCTTGTATACCCTGCCAGTTTAATATCGGGAAAGCATCCTAAACTGATGGCTCAGCGTATATGATCTATCGCATCAAATTCATGCAGGTGTCCAAACACTTCTGGTTTGGCTTTCCAGTTCAATGGGAGAAGATTATTAATTCAAACATGACAGAGATCAACGAGCAGACGCAATCTCCACTAAAATCTACTGAATATTATATAGAGAAGTTTTTGCGGGGAAACTTAAAATATTCAATGGACTTTTCACATGGGATGGTCTCAACATATCTCAGAGGTCTACAAGGGACGCAAACAGATTTCCTAGCGAGAAGCTTTCTAATTCTTCTAATGGAAGACCTACCATTGAGGATTCTACTGCAAATACAGATTGTAATGATAATGTCATGAGCACATTGGCCACTTCTGAGGAGTTTTGTACTGACAGAATGGACATGCCTGTAGAACCTCGTGCAACCCCTAGTGAAGCATGTGGTAGTGATCAAGAAAATAACCAGCATTTATGTATGCTCATGAATACATGTGACAAGGGGAATAAAGTTCATTATGGAGCATCGAGTGCAGGACCATCTGTAGCTCCTACAGAAAAGTATGTTAGAGGAGTCAGGCAGAGCAAGATGCTTCAGTTAATAATCATGCAAGTCATGTATCCTCTAGCTTAGAAGATTGTGAAACACCAAAATGTGGCAAAGACTTAACACGTCTGCGGACTAAGGATGCATTAGAAACAACAACTGAAGGGATGGGTCCGCAGTTTGGTGCTCCTAAAGGCTCAGAAGACAATACAGTCAGACGATTACGGAATAACAAAGTGATTGTAGTGTCAACTAGTGCTTCAACAAAAAAGATCTCTAAGAGGGCGAGGATGCAAAACAATACATTCTCTGAGAACATTATACCAAATGAAGATGCCACATGTCCCACAGACCTTATTTCTCAAGAAAATGTATGTTAGAGTTTTGCTCCTTGAAGAAAAAAAAAGGAACAGCTAACTAAATGCAAATCATTTAAGCTTTAGTTTTTCCTCAATCTAATTCACCCTCTACTTTAAATATTTTATTATGTTCATGTAGCATTCCACTCGTATGTCTACATGATCACCATTCACCCTCTGATGCAATTTGACTGATGAAATGCTGCTGCTTAAATAATATATAGATGTAGATAAGCCACATGTTATTTCATATCCTACAGATCCATGTAATATAATGGCATCCTCATTTAGCTATTATATGTAAAAAAGGCTATCAGCGGATCATGTCAATCGGTGGATATTTGATCCCTATTGTTCTGGACAAAATATCGAAGCTTATTATCTAGGACTTCTTATGTGGACTTTCATGTTACTAAATATTCATATGGTCATATGGTTTATGCTAGCTTTTGTTGGATAAGTCTCTGTACTACTCCATGTGCTGCTGGTTGTAGCATGTGTGCTGCTGGTTGCAGTAGTATCTTTTCCTTTAGTTTGTTAGCTGCAGTAGTAGTCAAAGATGCTGCAGCCCTTTAGGTTGTTAGTCCTTTTGTTCCCTTGGTATCTTGGATTAGCTAGGACAGTCAATAATTCAGCTGGCTGGTAGAGTGCAGCCACCCCTATATATGTAACCCCAACCTGCCTTAGAAGGCATGGCATTTTAAGTAGAAGTAAACCAGAAAATTCCCGACTTCTTGGGTGCTATCCTCTTTCAATGAGAGTACGAGTTCCAGTAAGAATCCAGTTATTAACAAGTGGTATCAGAGCCATTCTATCCTGTAGCCTAGACATCTCATTCTCATCCCCTTCCCGAACTCCCCTCTGTCCTCAGCCGGCAGCGGGAGCGCCGGCTGTTCCTGTTCATTCCTCGTCCCCTGCGCTGACGAGCAGCAGCTCGTCAGAAGCCTTCTCTTCCCCACGCAGCAGTCCAGCAGTCCCTCATGTCCGCAGGAGCGTCTCAGCACTTGCTTGGCTCGAGCGCGCGGCGCCGGCAGGAGGTCGAGCTCGCCGCGGCGGACGAGCGCGAGCAAGCAGCAGCAGAGATCGCTGCGGCAGCAGCCCGGACAGCGAGGCTGGCAGCGGCGGAGTTGGCGGCGGCAAGGGCAGAAGAGGCGGCAGCGGCAGCGGTGGATGCAGCAGCTGCAGCGGCAGCGGAGGTCGAGGTCCTGCGCGACGGTAGCAGTAGGGGCTCCACTGTCGGTGTTACCGACCCGGACCCCGAGTTGGCCAGGGGGGCGCCGCAGGACCTGGCCGATAGGGAGGCGGCACGAGAACGGGCGGCACGGTGGGTGGCCGCGCAGCCCCGCGGGCGCGGCGGTGGCAGCCCAGATGGGCGTGCGCACGCCGGCTTTGCCCCTAACGGACGCAACGAGCGCGACCTCAGGCGCGGCCCTCACGTCGACCCAGCGCTGGAGGAGATCCAGCGGTTGCGGGAGAGGGCCGCCCAGCTCGAGGCAGAGCTGGAGTTCAACCGCCGGCGCGGCGGTTGGGACGACGGAGAGCGCGGCCTTCACAGGCGGGCCGCTCTCCCTCCCCGGGCCAACACCACAGGGTCCAGGCTGTCGTCAGGGAAGTCGGCCCCGGCGGTGGGTGGCCTACCCTCACCAAGACCAACTACGTCGAGTGGGCCGCGGTCATGAGGGTGAGGCTCCAGGTACGGCACATGTGGGAGGCAGTTCGGTACGGCGACGTCGACTACGACGAGGATCGACGGCACTGGATGCCCTCATCGTTGCAGTCCCGCCCGAGATGAAGTTCTCACTCTCCCAGAAGCGGACTGCCAAGGAGGCCTGGGACGCCATCGCTGCGGCACGCATTGGCAGCAACCGCGCCCGCAAGTCCACACTGCAGGCACTTCGCAAGGAGTGGGAGAGCCTGGCCTTCAAGCCAGGTGAGGACGTTGATGACTTTGCCCTCCGTCTCAACACTCTGCTGCAGAAGATGGTGCAGTACGGCGACGACACCTATGATGAGGAGAGAGCCGTCGAGAAGCTCTTCCGTTGCGTCCCAGAGAAGTACAGGCAGATCGCTCGCTCGATCGAGTCTCTGCGGAACCTCTCCACAATGTCGATCGAGGAGGCAATAGGTCGCTTCAAGGTCGTCGACAGCGATGAGCCACAGCCTCTCTCGGGGCCTATCACCATTGGCAGGAAGCTCCATCTCACTCGAGAGCAGTGGGAGGCCTGTCAGGGTGACGGGAGGAAGGGGGAGTCCTCTCCCTCGAAAGGCGGCCGCAAGCTGCACAAGGCGCGCGGAGGCGTCCAGCTGCGGTGGGTGCGAAGGCGTGCCGAGGGTGGCATTCGTAGAGGCGCCCAGGACGGCGCCGCCGGCAATCACAAGCTGGTACGAGACGACGCCTGCCGCAACTGTGGCAAGTTTGGCCATTGGGCCAAAGATTGTCGATAGCCACGATGCGGCCAGGCCCACGTCGCACAGGTGGAGGAGGAAGAGCCGGCCTTGCTCCTAGCACATGCAAGTATCGAGCTATCTCCAGCAGCACCGGCTGCAGAGGTTTTCCTCCACCTTGACGAGCCGAAGGTACACGCCTTCCTCGACGACGGCTCCAGCAATGACAAGACTAATGGGTGGTACCTCGACAATGGTGCCACCCATCACATGACTGGCCGACGGGAGTTCTTCACCGAGCTTGACTCTAGCGTCCGAGGCTCCGTCAAGTTTGGGGACGCCTCCGGCGTGGAGATCAAGGGCGTCGGCTCCGTCACCTTCACCGCCAAGTCCGATAAGCACAGGTTGCTCACCGGAGTCTACTACATCCCCGCGTTGAGGAATTCTATCATCAGTGTGGGACAGCTGGATGAGAGCGGTTCACGCGTGTTGGTCCAGCACGGAGTCATGAGGATTTGGGATAGCCGTCGTCACCTTCTTGCCAAGGTAATCAGAGGCACCAATCGACTCTACGTCTTCAACCTGCAGGTAGCACAACCGGTTTGCCTCGCCGCTCGATGGGATGACGAGGCGTGGCAGTGGCACGAGCGCTTCGGGCACCTCCACTTGGAAACCCTGAAGCGGCTCAGTGCCAAGGAGATGGTGCGAGGCTTGCCGTGCCTTGACCATGTGGAGCAGTTCTGCGACGTCTGCGTGTTAACAAAGCAGAGGCGGCTCCCCTTTCCCCAGCAGACGAGCTTCCGAGCCAAGGAGCGGCTCGAGCTCGTGCACGGGGACTTGTGTGGCCCAGTGACACCGGCCACACCAGGAGGACGACGTTACTTCCTATTGCTCATCGACGACCTCTCCCGCTACATGTGGGTGATGATTCTTGGCAGCAAGGGAGAGGCTGCGGACGCCATCAGGCGCGCGCAGGCTGCTGCGGAGGCGGATTGCGGCTGCAAGTTGCGTGTGCTGCGCACCAACAACGGTGGCGAATTCACGGCGGCTGAATTCGCATCGTACTGCACTGATGAGGGCATTCAGTGCCACTACTCCGCGCCGTACAGCCCATAGCAGAACGGCATCGTCGAGCGGCGCAACCAGACGGTTGTGGGGATGGCTCGGGCTCTCCTCAAGCAGAGGGGGATGCCAGCCGTCTTTTGGGGAGAGGCAGTGGTGACGGCTGTCTACATCCTCAACCGTTCGCCTACCAAGGCCCTCGACGGCAGGACGCCATACGAGGCTTGGCATGGGCGCAAGCCGGGAGTCTCCCACCTACGGGTCTTCGGCTGCCTCGCGTTCGCCAAGGAGCTCGGCCACATCGGCAAGCTCGACGACAGGGGCACCCCAGGGGTGTTCATCGGCTACGCGAAGGGCTCGAAGGCCTACCGCATCCTCGACCCGGAGACACAGCGTGTGCGCACAGCGCGCGACGTAGTGTTTGATGAAGGGCGAGGATGGGCATGGGACAAGGCGGTGGACGACGGCTCGACTCCGACGTACGACGACTTCACTGTCGAGTACGTCCACTTCGAGGGAGCTGGGGGAGTAGGTAGCTCTTCGTCACCAAGCGTGCCTACCCCAGTCCCCGAGCCTCCACCGACTCCGGCAGCGACACACTCTCGAGCTACGACTTCGACTGCGACGAGTTCTTTGCCGACACCACCACAGCCGGCGACCCCACGCACCCCAGCACCAACAGCCACCCCTCCGGGCACATCCACTCCGACGCCAGCTCGTGTCGAACACAACCCGGTGGAGTTCGCTACTCCGCTCTCCTACGATGAGGAGCGCATCAATGCATACCACGACGGCGAGCCGCTGCAGTATCGTACGATGGAGGACCTTCTCGGTGACCAGTCGGTGCCGGGACTGGTGCCTTGCGACCTGGAGGCGCAATTGCACCTTGCGTGCGACGACGGTGAGCCTCGGTCTTTCGCAGAGGCCGAGAGACACGCGGCATGGCGTGCCGCGATGCAGTCGGAGATGGACGCGGTTGAGGAGAACCGCACCTGGGAGCTTGCTGACCTCCCCCGTGGTCACCGCGCTATCACCCTTAAGTGGGTGTTCAAGCTGAAGAGGGATGAAGTCAGAGCCATCGTCAAGCACAAGGCTTGCTTGGTGGCGCGCGGCTTCGTGCAGCAGGAGGGGATCGACTTCGACGATGCCTTCGTGTAACGCCCCGATTTTCGCCCGTCGAAAAATTTATTTTATTAAAAACCTATTTTCAAAAATTTGGTTCTTTGAGTGTAATTAGGATTTTTGTGCCAAAAATCTCAATTGATTCTTTGAGTGAACCCAGAATCTTGATCGTGACATCACCTCCCAAAATTAATTTCCATTATTTGAATTTTGCAGTTCGAATTTCCACTCCTGAACCTTTCCAAAAATTCGTACGATTGAAATTTCAATTTCGAGATTTTAACCGTGTCGTTAAATAATCTCCTTTCCACCCAGAGAGTCTAAAAATATTTATTTTTAGACATCGACCACCTGACCAATATTTCCTATACGTGTGCATATTAAAATCAATATTTCTGCGCACGTATCGACAGTCATTTTCCTTCCCGTTCAAGTATTCCGAAATATTTTTGGAATTCTACCGCCCGGCAATTATCTGTCCTTTTTCCTGCACCTGTAGTTCTTCTCATTTTCATTAAGTCAGGCAAGTTAATTAGGTTCACCCAACACTTGTTCAACCACATTTCTTTGCCCCTATTCTTTTTCCTCAGCCCTAGGCCAAAACAAGGGTTAGGCACCGTCCCTGCAAATCAAAAATTAGGCACGAGCATGGTTAGGCACCGTCGCCGCGCCGTTCGCCGAGCAAGTCAGGCAACAACAAAGAGAGGTTTCTCCATAGCAACCTCGTCGTTGCTCCTTGCCCAATGCACCGTCGCACCAAGCCAAGGAATCTTTGAGCCAAGCGTCCACAACGAAAGCAAACGCCGAGTCCATGCCGTCCTCCATCGACCACCGTCCACCGTCCTCGCCCCTGTGCGGCCCTGCCATTGGCGTCAGACGGACAGAGCATTCGGCCCCGCTTGGCAGAGCAGCCTTCGTCGTCATCCGCCGGCCGCGACGGCTATAAAAGCCGTCCTTCTCGCTCATTGTCGCCGTCACCACGCCCGGCCGAGTCGGCGCCATCACTGGCCGGCCAGGCCAAGCCGTCGCCCTCCCCTGCCGAGCCCCTTCCCTTTTTGCCGGCCTCCCTGCCGAGCGCCGTGGTCGGCGCCGTGCCGCGCCGCCCAGCCGCCGGCCAACGCCGCGCCAGCCGCACCCGTCGTCCTCGCCGCGTCGCGCCGCAGCCGCGGCCGCTGCCCGAGCCGGCGCCAGCGCCCCGCTGCCCGGCCGCGCCGCCGGCCTTTTCCAGCCCGGCCGCCGCCTCGGCCTCCCAGCCGCGCCCGCGCCGCACGCGCGCCGTCGCCCGCGCCGTGCGAGCCGCCTCCCGGCTGGTGCGCCACCGCCTCCTCACGGGCTCTCTCCTCTCTCCCGGGAAGAACACAGAGAAAGAGATAAGAAAGAGAGAGAATGAGAAAGAGAGAGGAAGAAGAGGATAAGAAGGAGAGAAGAAAAAGAAAAAGAGGAAAAGAAAAAGGAGTGAGACCCGCCGGTGGGCCCCACTGTCTTGACTATCTCCCGGTGGGCCTTTGACCGTGGACTTTCAAAAAGTCTATATTACCTCCCTCACGTTGTCGGGCCAAGCCCATAAGTCCCCCATAAAAAGTCTACAAAACATCCCCGCTTTCATTGGGCCAACCGGCCTGATAATCTATCCAAAAGTCCATAAAACCTCCCTCATTTCCTCGGGCCGAGCCTAAGAAAATCCATTTCTGCAAAAAGTCTATATCATATCCTCCAGGCCGAAGTCCACCAACAAGCCACCCTCCTCACCAAAGTCTAACACATATCCCTCTACTCACCCAACCCCCTCTATTGAAGTCCATCTTGCCTCCCCAAGCCATTCATTCCTGTTGGGTTGGTAATAACAAGATAAAATCTAATGCTCCTCCCCGGTACTGCTTCCGGCGACGACGTTGCCATGCGCCGCACCGTCATCTGAACCCCGAGAACGACTAACTTGTTGAACGACTAACCTCTAACATCTAACATTTGACTCATTGAGTCACTAACCCGCTAACACTCTAACTTATTGACTCACTAACCCGCTGACACTCTAACTTACTGACTCACTGACCTCTAACTCGCTAACCCCTAACCCCTAACTTGCACTAACCCGCTAACATTTACTCCTTAACGCTATGTGTTCGTTTGTTACCATCGATCGAACACGTGGTGTGCAAGGATGATCCGCGGGCCGACTGTCACCAGGCTGTACATCAATGACCGTAGTTTCGTGTGAGGACCACCGCTCGGTGTGCCGCTACCCGGCTGCCGCAAGGTGAGCTCCTTTCCTGCTCTTCCTCTTGCTTTTGTTTCCTTACTGCCGTTGTTGCCGCGGCACGGTGACGTTGTGAGGCACAACACCATACCCGTTCCCTACGCGGTTGCCCTCCGCAGCGACCGCCGCTGTGCCGCCGGTCATGCATGCGCCACACAGCTAGCTGGCTGTACGTGTGCATGCATGCAAGCAGCTCACATGCATGCAGCTAGCTAGCCGTGTGTATGCATATGCATGCATGCTTGTAGCTCGCCCAAGCCCTTCACCTCACCATGCGCACACCCATTTAAAAACAAAACCTGTACATGAGGAGCTAAGGGCGATTCCACCCGTCAGACCTTTCCCTTTTCTTTGTTTTAAAACTTTTTCAATCTTTCGAATTCCATATCTCCTTCATTTTAAGTCGGATTTGAACGAAACTTTCGTCAAAATCTTTCTAAAATCAAGATCTACGCAATGGCACTAGTTTGGTTATTTTTGATTGTTCTAGAATTTTTGGCTCTTTTTGTGTTAGCGAGTAGTTTGTAACGTTAGTATTCAACCGGACAGGGTACATCTGCGAGGAGGAAACTGAGCTAATCAAGAACGAACCCCCAATTGAGCAAGGCAAATCACTATGCCCCTTTCCTCGAACATGTTGATCCTATTTTTATAAATGTGTTGATTGCAAATAAAATTGCATGCTAATTATAAAACGCGTACCTACATTTGCTTAAAGCCTTACCTTTGATATTGTTTATCCTTATGTATTTACACACCTTTGTGACCTGAGTATATTACTTTACGCGTGATTATTTACTCACTGCTTAGCCCTGCTTACATAGACGTTATACACTCCATATGTGGGATATGTGGACGTGGTTATACTGATCACTCGATGGGAGTGATTGCTAGAGATTGGGTGGAGACATAAGCGCCACCCACAGCATGAAAACCTTTGTGAAAACCCAAAAACCTAATTAAACAAAAGTGATTTCGACTGGGGCGGCACGGATAGAATATGGGTGGTTCTGGGAACGGTAAGCCGCCGACCCTGGTTAGTTAAGGACCGAGTCAAGAAGCTAAGCAGGAAACGAACCGAGTACGACCACACTTCTTGAGTGGGGTTAGACCCGGTGGACTAGGTTATTCTCGTGGGGTGGCACCCCAGACATGGTAGGTTCTGGATATCGGTATGGAAATGTGGAAGTGTGTGGTTTAATGACGTCAAGCTTTATATATGTATGACGTAACCTTCAATCTCGGGAGCGCCAGGACTCCCCTCACAACCGGCTCGAGGTAGGAATGTGGCGCCGGGGGTGCAATGGGGATTCATAGTCCTTGGAGCGAGTGCCGCCATGCGAGGGTAACTGAAAAACCGGACCGTGACAAGTCTCATGTGTTGGGTGCGTCACGGAGTGTGGGATTAAAAGCGTACATCCACTGCAGTGTGAGTAAATTAAACTATTCGAATAGCCGTGCTCGCGGTTAATGAGCGCCGGGACTTGTATTACTCTTGACTAGCCTTGACAATTTGTAATATTGCTTAAAATATGATGGGTATGGAAGGCGTGACCTTGCCTGATGTGCAAAAAGGTCGTAGTGGTTAAAACTGTGGAAATTGGATGCGAGGGTAAACCGGACCAAGCGAGGCTTGGGGAAGGTGGATGAACCCTCGCAGGTTAATGACAACTTCAACTTAACGTGGTTTTCAGTTAAAACTGTTATGGCATAGGTTTGTAAAATAATTTGTGAAAACTAGCTTTTTGCAAATAAACCAAGCCATCCTTGAACCCCTATGAACATTATATGCATTCTGTAGTGGTGGCTTGCTGAGTACGGTTGGTACTCACTCTTGCTTATTTACATCTTTTAGAAAGGTGTTGGTGTCGACCTGTACATGTGCTATGCTGGCAAGGAGTTACCGAGGACGGTGGAATAGGGACCTAGGTTCACCAATCGATGCGTGTGGGATAAGATGGACCGCCGCTGCTTCGCTTCCGCTACTTCATTTAGTTGTTTTGGTATTTTGTGTTACTGTCGACCATGCTTGGTCTATTTGGGTTTCATTTGGGCTACCCTTGTATTATTAATATATTGTAAGACCTGTAAGACGATGTCAGCTTGAGATATACAACTGTGCCATGTGTGTACCATCTACTGATCCAGGGAATGGTATTGTAATACACATGGGGTTCCCGGTATACAAAACCGGGGGCTCACACTTCGCCCCCGTAGCACATGGACGTCAAGTCGACATTTCTAAATGGCGACTTGAAGGAGGAGGTCTACGTGCACCAGCCGCCGGGATTTGTGATCTCTGGCAAGGAGGGCAAGGTGCTACGCCTGCACAAGGCTCTCTACGGCTTGCGGCAGGCACCGAGAGCGTGGAATGCCAAGCTGGATTCCACGCTCAAGAGGATGGGCTTCAGGCAAAGCCCGCACGAGGCGGCCATCTACTGGTGGGGCAATGGTGCAAATGTCCTGCTGGTGGGTGTTTACGTGGACGACTTGGTGATCACCGGCACCAAGAATGCGGAGGTCGCGGCATTCAAGGAGGAGATGAAGGCCACTTTCCAGATGAGTGATCTGGGGCCTCTTTTCTTCTACTTGGGAATCGAGGTCCACCAAGACAACTTCGGCATCGCGCTTCGGCAGACCGCCTACGCCAAGCGCGTCGTTGAGCTAGCTGGGCTCACCGACTGCAACCCAGCCCTCACTCCGATGAAGGAGAGGCTGAAGCTCAGCCGTGACAGCACGGCGGAGGAGGTGAACGCCACGTAGTACCGGCGCCTTGTGGGGAGTCTCCGCTATCTCGCTCACACACGGCCAGACTTGGCGTTCTCCGTTGGCTACGTCAGTCGGTTCATGCAGCGACCAACGAAGGAGCACCAGCAGGCCGTAAAGAGGATTATCCGTTACGTTGCGGGTACTCTCGACTACGGCGACACTTCGTCGGGTACAGCGACAGCGACCACGTTGGTGACATCGACACCAGCAAGAGCACTAGCGGTGTGCTCTTCTTCCTCGGCAAGTGTCTTGTAAGCTGGAAGTCGGTCAAGCAGCAGGTAGTGGCTCTGTCTAGCTGTGAGGCCGAGTACATAGCAACCTCCACTGCCTCTACTTAGGCGCTCTGGCTCTCTCGACTGCTCAGTGATCTGCTCGGCAGAGACACTAGAGCAATGGAGCTCAGGGTGGATAGCGTTTCCGCCCTGGCCCTAGCACGGAACCCCGTTTTCCACGAACGAAGCAAGCACATCCGGGTGAGGTACCACTTCATCCGGGATTGCTTGGAGGAGGGCAGCATCAAGACGAACTACATCAACACCAAGGACCAGCTTGCGGACTTGCTCACCAAGCCCCTTGGAAAGATCAAGTTCGTCGAACTTTGCTCCAGGACCAGGATGGTCCAACCTTCCCACAAGACGACGTACAAGACTTAGGGGGAGAATTGTTGGACAAGTCTCTGTAATAGTCCATGTGCTGCTGGTTGTAACATGTGTGCTGCTGGTTGCAGTAGTATCTTTTCCTTTAGTTTGTTGGCTGCAGTAGTAGTCAAAGATGTTGCAGCCCTCTAGGTGGTTAGTCCTTTTGTTCCCTTGGTATCTTGGACTAGCTAGGACAGTCAATAATTTAGCTGGCTGGTAGAGTGTAGCCACCCCTATATATATAACCCCAACCTGTCTTAGAAGGCATGGCATTTTGAGTAGAAGTAAACCAGAAAATTCCCGACTTCTTGGGTGCTATCCTCTTTCAATGAGAGTACGAGTTCCAGTAAGAATCCAGTTACTAACAGCCTTTTCGGTGCTTAATTATTCTAATGGGGATGCATTAGCATAGTAGCCTGTAACATTGCCAACTTTTAGTATGGCACTTATGGACTTTTAGCTTTGGCCATGACCGTCCAGGGTGAAATGTTCTTAACCAATTATGCGGTTTTGTTGAGGGCCTTTTTTTTACTTCTACTGCATCTTTACTAAATCATGTACGATGTTACTCATTGTAGGTTGGCTCAGTTGCTGTGACTGCCGCTGCTAAGCTGCAAATACATGATGAACCCCGTAAAGGTTAGTTAAATGCTTTCCCTGATTATTTACCTAGCCTATACCATTCAGCATCATAGTTACAATTACTACATAAAAGATCATTACCTGTATTTGTACTTAGGAGTTCAAAAATAAAACCCGGAAACCTAACTGTCTTCGTCAATTCACCTTTTGTTTCCTGATGTGTCTGTTTTGAGGGGAAAGAAAAGGAATCTGGAAACAGTTTTCAGTTTGGAAAAGAAAATGTGTTCGAGACTTTGTTTTCTTCGTGAAAAGAGAAACTTACATGAGAAAACACACTGTTGACAGGAAGAGAACGTCCGACATAGCGCGGAAAGAGGGAGAGGTCTTGAGCATTCTGCCTGAACATCGGGGTTACTTCTTTGGCTGCAGTACTGGTTCAATCTTTGAATCAGTATTGGAGAACGCTACCAGACGTTAGTGCAGGATGGTTGGTAGCATGGGATAATGTTCTGTACAATCCAGGAGTTATTTTGCACACCAACCTTTTGTATCTAAACTGCACTGGTACTGGAAATCAGGCTAGTGTTGTACTGTGATCAGGTTTGAAATACCGCCGGTAACCGCGCGGTTACCGCGGTTACCGCCCGTACCGCGGGGGTACGGTTACCCGTACCGCGCGGTACGGTTTAATGAAATTCGTCCAAATTCAAAAATTTAAAAAAAAAGAAAAAAATCAAAAAAATGGTACAAGTAGTGCTTGATTTGTAGTGTTTTATGGTGAAGAAATTTCTCAAAAAAGAGTAATATTTATTCAAATTTGAGAGCAAAACGGAGAATAAATTTAAAAATTGGAAAAAGAAAAAAAAATGGGCCGGCCCGTTACTGTGCGACCTGTCACACATCGCGCGGTAACCGCGCCAAACCGCGCGGTTTGCCCGAATTTTTGAATTCAAATTTCGATTTGTAAATTTGTCGCGGTTTTGCGCGGTTACCGCCGGGTGGCGGTAACCGGGCCCCCGGCGGTATTTCAAACCCTGACTGTGATGCCTGAAACGTGTACATAATCGAATTTTTTTGAGAAATAATATTATTTTAATGGAAAATCGCAAAAATATATGTCAAACGGATAAAATTGCAAAAATAGCGCTCTGTCGTCATGGGGGAGAACGACAGGGTACCTGTCGGCATGTGGTATGCCGACAGGCCTGTTGAAGGACCCTGTCGGCATACCCCATGCCGACAAGGGTATTTTTTTTTCAAAAATACTGTTCATCAGGACCCTGTCGGCATCCCCATGTCGACAGGGGTTTTTTTTAAAAAAAATACTGTTCGCCACTGTTCATCACAGCAAAATTTCGGAAAAAATACCCCTGTCGACGTGCGGTGTGTCGACAGGAGGCCGTATGAACAGTGATGAACAGTGATTTTTGAAGAAAAAATACCCCATGTTCCCTGTCGGCATGGGGGATGCCAACAGGGTTCTCCAACAGTCCTGTCGGCATACCACATGTCGACAGGTACCCTGTCGTCCTCTCCCATGACGACAGAGTACTATTTTTGCAATTTTATCCATTTGACATATATTTTTATAATTTTTCATTAAAATAATATTATTTTTAAAAAAACTCTAATCGAATTTTTTGTAGAACAGCTTTATGTAATGGGTTGTTGACACCATAAGCTTTATGTAATCATGAGACGTGCACTCTTCTGATGCCAGCATGGTCGGATGAACTGAACATGCTGCTTTTGCTCTATGCTTTCTAGCAAGGTTATTTTCCATTAATTTTTATCCTTTTTCATATATTCAATGGTAGGATTTTCAAGGGAAATATTAACATGAAAGATTTTCTGGTAAACATATTACTCCATTCAGAATTGGCTGTTGTTTTAGCCGAAAGTGCAGAGACCAAGTGAAGTACTACTACTTGGGACGTGATTGGGCCTAGCAAATCTGCTTCGTCTTTAATTAATTACCCACTACATTCTTTGGTTGCATTATATACTCTATGTTGTTTTATATTACTAACGTTTTGATTTTTTTTCTAACTCAAACTTATTTTAACTTTGACTGAATTTGTAAAAAAAACGTAGCAATATTTTCGACAAACAATATAGTGTCAAAATATACTTAATGTTACACTTAACTAAATTAATTTAGTGTTGTAAATGTTACTATGTTTTTCTTATAAACTAGTTAGCGTGCATGTGAAATCCACGTCGCTAATATATGTTCAGATGCTACCTGGATTGTTTTAGATTCCTTTTTTTTCAAGATCAGTTACTCTTCTAGTTTAGGGTTCCATATAAGCATGCCCCCTTCCCACCCCAACCCAGGCCAACCCTAACCCCATCTCATGACATTTATAATATCTATTGTGTAACATTAATACACAATAATATTACCTCTGTCCTAAAATATAATGGATTTTTTAGATGGAGGTAGTAATTAACACATTGTTTTATTAGGAAAAAGGTCAATAATGATAAATATGTTTGCATTTGACTCAAATTTACATACTAAAATATACGGTTGGGGCCAAGCATCAACAAAGTATATCAATAATATGGAGACAAGAATGCACTTATATACATATAAGCTTCAGAAAACCCGCTGCAAATCCCACAGCTGGTTTATTCACTATAGGATGATGAGGCAACACTATCCAAATTCCAAAAACTTGTAAAGAGTGGCCCGTGGAAACTATTTACCTGGCCGACAAAAATTATAACTTTATGGAAATCCACTTTGCAGTTTGCACCACGTCGAGCATTACCATTCTCATCGAAACAAAATAATATATCTTTTTGTGTCAGTCCACAGATCATATAGATCATCTCCAAAACTAATTTGTGAACCATACGAATCTGTCCATACAATTAAAATGATCCGTCCATACATATTTTAGATCATTAAAGCATCTGATAATACAATACATTGTATTCCTAACTCTGTAAGCAAGATATTTGCACTCAGGATGTTGATAAATACAAACTAATTAGCCTCCTTTTCTTGGTAAAGGGATATAGATGTGACCACTGTTGCAAACGCCTCCTAGCATCCTTTCCATGATGTTTTCCTGGCACTTTAGCTCATCTTCACTTCCAGAAAATTAATTGGTATAATTAGTCTAAATCAAGGCTAATTATCTCACCTAAATAGAACCTGAAGCATATGTAGGCACCAGTTGTTCGTAATTACTTGCCAAACTTCCTAAATCCTAAAAATGAAGTGATCATGATGTACCAGTAACCACATGAATATACTGGGGCACAACATGATGTACAGACTCATAACCACATCTATTTGAATATCATGATACAGAGTGCTAATCACATGTAGGCATCTTGGTCTCTCAATTACATAACCGCTACATAAAATCCTCTATAATAATAATGCCGTGGTAGAAACTAAAGCTAACCAAGTGCCAAATTCGTCAAACCAAAAAGAGCACCCGAAGCATTCCAGAATGCTGAATGAAGAATATATATATTCCAGATGAAAAGAGCACATTTTCTTCTAGCGAACTATTCTAAAGCCGTGCTTGTAGAGCTAGAGTATAAAAGCAGTATATTTAAACTGATCTAGCCTTCATGTTGGCAAAACTAGAAGTACTGGGAAAAAATCATATGCTAAATGATTCCTGTTGAAATCATTATCTCGTAAGTTGGTATATGCTATAATTAAATGTATATTAGAGATGTTCCTGCCGCCTGAACAAACATAGCCAGGCCTTGAGCAACATCAATCACAAATTTACAGAGTATTTACTCCCGGAATACTCAGCACTCAGGACAAAATACTTCCTTTTGAAAAGGTCTATTCCAATGCATTTACTTGTAGTTCTGGGATGTTCAACTGGCTAAAGATACATTCATCTGCCACATAGATAGTCAATATATCCGGTTTAATTACCTTGCAATTCTTTCTTATTTCTGTTTTTTCTGAAAGAAAGTATTCTGCTCGCAAAAGGACTCTTTATGAGAAGCATCATAACCAGAAGGACAAAAGCCCTCATAGCTGCACTCTAATCTGGCCATGTAGAAAAAAGGTGCAAGTTAGAAAATAAAAACATACAACAGGTGGATTTTTTTTATACTAAAGAAAAATAGATAGTAAGGAGGAACTTACTATATCATATAGGTGCCCAAGTGAGTTTTAGAGGACTTGAGAACTTCGATGGCAGTGATGTACACCCACATTTCCCACCAAGTGATCTTAGCTTCATTTTTTTCATACTAATATAAAGAAGCACAAGGCCTTACATGTAGTATCCAAGATCAGTTAAAATTGACGCCACTGTACCCCTTGTACCTGAACATGCAGAAGAAAGACGAGTGAAGGCCTTGCAAGGCCAATCTGATAGGCCAAGAATTAAGTTCACGAAATGTTATGCTTTTGCACTGACCTGACTATTTGGATCACTGTAGGCGGCAACATGGTTTGTTCACTATATAAAAGAGCGTACATAGTAAAATTTATATGTGTTGCTCACATATCAACCCAACAAATTCACTGTACCACTAATCTAATAATTCAGGTTGGGCTGAATGATCAACATATTGGCTATTCCCTTAATAAAATAGCATCAATGTGAATACCAGATATAGCTACAGACCAACAAAAAGCTCAGCTTTGCTCTGCTGTTCTGATTTCCTACAAATTTTCCTGCAAAATTCAAAAGAAACTGCATTATTTAGCACCAAACACAACCAATGATTATGCATTCAGGAAAACTACAAAGCTAACCTGAAGTAATTAATGTAAATCTTCACTGGTCATGAGAGCAGCATCATTTTCAAACAGCAAAGACCATTCTCAGAGCCACTATACATAAATAAAAAACATTAGTAATTGGTGCAGCCCACTAATTTTAGAAGGATTTACCACAGCACTATTAGAAGATGGATGGAGACCATTGCAGGGTCTATGCAAATACAATTAGAAGGATGCAAACCACTATTGACTTATGGAATAACAATATTATAAATCCATCATGCATAAACAAAACAGCTCCAGCCACTGCATCCGGAAGAGTGTCTCCCCCTGCAATTGACGCTTGTCGAAAGGCCGCTCCGTGCATAGCGCCTAGTCCTCATCTTACAAGAATGCATAGCTGATTTCTTTAACCGAACATGATTCTTGCGGATACATGAAGTAAGCATTATCTGCAGCACATATCAACTATTTTACCAAGTTAAACATTGCCAGGACCTAAAAATTATTTCTAATATTTCACATTGTTAATGCTCTCCTTTCTGATGAAACTGGCTTTTCAGCAGCATGGAGGTTCATCTGGGGAAACTTTGCCACAACTAACGTTAGGGTGTGTTTGGTTGCCGGCCACACTTTGCCACAACTAACGTTAGGCAAGTTGTGGCAGCCATAAAAGTGTGATGGACAAATTGCTAGCCACAAAGTGTGGCAAAGTTGGCAAGAAAATTAAATCTATGTGGCAGTGAACCAAACACATGCCTAACAAACTGTGGCAGCCAAAAGTGTGGTGTGACAAAGTGTGGCCATGAACCAAACATATATAAAGCTGATGCCCTATTATTTTTTGAACCGCATGGATCAACATTTGCTCAGTTGATGTGCCCCTCAGCCCTGGTATAGTTCCAACATAATAGCTAAAAAACTTAATTGCTCAAAAAAATAAATCTAGCATAAATCCTAAATAATTCTAGCATATACTCCAGGTGGTTTTTATTATTGCAACTATACCACATACAACAATCTCAGAACATGAAAGAGGAACGAAACAAGAACAATCGAATATCAGCAAAAAGAACCTTTTGTGCCTAGGTAGCAACATCTAGTGGCCGAGGTACCTGCTTGACGTTGTAGAAGCGGTACGTTCACGACGGGCGGAGATCGATTGATGAGCTGCTTTTGTCCGTGGTGGCCGAGGGTGCGAAGCTGCCCAAAGAAAGGGCGTGTGCGGCAGCGCCGCCGCTCTCTCATCCTGGCCCCTCCCCTCTTCTCCAGCGCAAACCACACAAAACAAGATGAGCACCACCAAGAGGAAGCAGTTTCCAGCTAGAGGAGGTGCACTGCTGCGGGAGGATGTGCCCAGATGTGCTGGAGGAGCGAGTGAGGCGTCATCTGGACTCGACAGGACGGAGCGGCGGCGGTGTTTGCGCAATTGGGGGGAGCCACGACAGGGTCAGCGCGTGGGAATTCTGTGATTTCACCGTAGGATCGCTAGACACAGTTCGATGTGGGCGTTTTGAGCCGTTAGATGGAAGTATCTGAGGGATGCGGGATGAATTGGGAAATCCTGGGTACGTTTTACTGAGTGCACCTAGCAAAGAGTGTAGCAAAGAGTTTTTTATATTAGTAGAGATATGGTCAAACTTATGAAAATTTAACTTAGAAAAAAAGTTAAAACATTAATAATTTCTGTATTCTCAACAGCTAGTGTTCAACCATTAATAGCTGAAATACAATCCTGAATGGTGAAGATAACAAAGAATTCTTATTGCTGCAAACACAATCCTTGGATTGTGTTTTTTTTCTTACAATCATCCTTCTGGAACTGAACTAGATCTCTTAGTCCTGTGAGGCTGTAACTTTAAGATCCCAGAAACTGCAATTATCACACTTCATAATATGTCAATAGTTGTTTTGTTTGTAATGGTGGCAAACTGGCAAATAAACACCAGTTGCACCAGATACTATTATATATCAAGGCCAGATGATTGCAAAATAAAAGGGACACTAAATATAAATATATACAAGTCATATATCTGAAAGTGAACTTATTATTTACTAGTACAACTTCATGCAGCAACAAGTTTAAGAGGAATGACTACAGAAAGATAGATACACAGAGTTATGCAAATCCATTGCTTACTGTTTTTCTTTCTATTACTTAGAAAGAGAAGATATCTAAGCAATGAAGGTAATCCACCCTGGTCCAGAATTAAGAGGATGATCTTTTGTCAATTCTAATACAGTTGGCAATGAATGAGTTTAAATGATTCATAGCATGAGCAAATTGGAAAACACACTACTATAAAAGAGGTTTTTCCAAACGGTCAAAATCAATCTTTCCATAGAGTTGGGCCTGCCGTCTGTACGAAAAGGTCTGTAAAGATCACAATTTTCCATGCGGGTGGCGCACCCACATGCGAAAATCAGATTATCGCATGCAGGTGCTTATGTGAACCGTATGCAAAAATAAAAACAACGAATTTTTTTAAAAAAGCCCTCTTTCGCCGGCGCCGGCCGAGCAGGAGCCGCCGCTCCCGCCATCGCCGGCGCTAGATCCGCCCCCGCGCTAGATCCGCCGACGCACATGGTGGTGGGAGTCGCTGCTGTCGCCGAAGTCGCCCCTCAAGGGCGGTGCCGCCAGATCCGTCACGCTCGTCGCCCGCCGTCATCGAGGTCACAGCCGCACCCAAGGGCAGTGGATCCGACCCCCCCGAGGGCGACATCACTGGATCTGTTGCCCTTGCCGCCCACCGTCGTGGAGGCCGCAGGCACACCCGATGGCGGTGGATCTAGTCCCCTTCGAGGGCGGAGCCGTCGGATCTGCTGCCCTCGCCGCTCGCCGTTGCAGAGGCCGCAGCCGTACCTGATGGCGGCGGATCCGACCCTCCCGAGGGCGGCGTCGCTGGATCCGCCGCCCTCATCGCCCGCTGTGGAGGGGGCCGCGCAGCCGCCCGCCGTCGCACCCTCGCTGTCCGCCCACCGCCGCACCCGACGGCTGGCCTCCTAGTCGGTGTCGGCGCCCGCTGCCGCCCACGCAGATTCGGAGAACGAGAGGAGAGGAGAGGAGGGGAGAGAAATATCAGGAGAGGGAGAAAGAGGAGAGGAGTGAAAAAAATTGAAGTGGCAAGGAGGGAAAGTTGTAGGATCAAAACGCAAGACTAAGCCAACCAGAAAGGGGGTGAATGGTTGTAGTATCAAAAACCAAAACTTTTAGCAGAAATAAAAGTTACCCTCAAATCGATGTAGATCGGTCTGACCGAAATAGATCGGCCGGTCTAACCGCGCCTGTGCTTTCGGTCTGACCGGTATTGATCCCCCAGTCTAACTGCTCCAAAATCGCCTCTGCCTCCTGCCGCCGTCACCGGTCTGACCGCCGTGTCCTCGGCGGTCTGACCGCTACAATGTCACCGGTCTGACCGCCTATGACTCGTCGGTTAGACCGCCGAACCCGAGCAATCACAAATTGAAGATCTCTCAAAGTAGATGACAATTTTATTACTTCTCTCTGTATTTACAAAGTGCAACAACAGTACTCCTCATGAAAATCTCGACTAAACTCGAAACCCTAACTCAACTCATGACACAATACTCTCAAAAGTGATACTGGGAGGCCACACCCTCCCTCTCTATTTATACATGAGGTAGGCAGCCTAAAGCCACGAACCAAACTCATACAAGAAGTCCTAATCCACCTAGGAAACCTTCCCGTACAAGAAACCAACTTTACATACTCCAATCGTACCAAATTTGGACTCCTTCCAAATTCGACTCCGCATCCCATACGCACACAATATCTCCATCGTATGCCATATGAAATCTTCACCAATCACGTGCATTGATCTTTAGCCTAAGTATCCCGCATGATATCTGACCATCCGGACGTCACCCTATCTCCAAGTTGACTCCCGATCTATCACCGGCTATACTCTCTCGAGACGTAAAGATTACGTACACATAAATCAAACAAAGAAACCATATCCAAACACAAGCTATCCCAAACTTGACTCATTGTTAGCACACAACAGTATTACATACACATAGTATCCATCTAGAAGCCGCACACACGAATTAACCACGGATATCCAAAGAAACAACCCGAAACCGAAACCGACACAGAGTCGGCCGGTCAGACCGCGGGCTGGCCGGTCTGACCGCACACATACCACCGGTCTGACCGGCCACACCTGCCCGGTCTAACTGGACCCAACAAAACAACAGTCTCTGTTCGCCGTCTGAAAATTCAATCATCTCACAAATCTTCGACAATAATCTCCAAATATCAAAACCAATAACCTCAGATGCCAATTGTTCATCACAACAAAAGAAACAAACACACTTTGATTTTACAATCTTTCCCTTGATGAACACATTGGCAAACCCATCAAAAATGTTTGTTTTGGTGTTTAAAAAAATAAAAATAAAAATAAAATGTTCTCCTCCTTTGAAAGAAAAACAAAAGAAGAAAAACACTTGCATTGTTTGTCATTGTTTGTATCTCTTCTCCTCCTTTTGACAATGATTTCATCAAGCATAGGAATTAGATGCAATTAATATTCAAGAGCTTAATAACATACATATAGTAATTCATGTCATGTGTTGTAACAAAGAGAAGATAAACCCATCAATTATATAGCAAGCATATACTAGAGTATAATCATAAACCAAAGATTTTACAAGTAAGATTTATAATGCAACATCTTTACAAACACATAGATTAAAAAATAAATCTACACATATAGACCTATTGCAACCATTACTCTTTCCCAAAGTAGCTTCAGCACAAAATAACCAAGAGAATTTTTTCATATTTATTTGAGCCTATTTTTGCTCATATTTTTCTCAATTATTCCGGGTACGTCCTTATCGTCAAGACTGTTTCCAAAGATTCGGTACCCATTATTTTTGCTCATATCGAATATGTCCTTGTCGTCAAGACTGTTTCCAAGGATTCGGTATTTATTTTTTTCTCTCATAAATATTTTTAATTCTCTTGCACAATGAGCAATTTCAAAACTATTTGAGGAATAACAATTCAATAAAGCATATACATAAGCATTTACAATCCAACCTATGTATTAGTATCAATATTGCATATTTCATTAATTCAAATATGAAATTGAAGTGTCATGCGTCATCACCCTTAAAAGCAATATCTAAATCTTATGACAATACTAACAGTCATACAAGCTATAAAATAAACAAATAAACTTTCAAAGTATTGCTAGCATGAACAAAGAAAACACTATATGTATAATACAAAGCTCTTTTTCAATTTGTTTCTTGCAATTGTTTCTTGATAAAACCAAGATCACAAAAACTCCCCCTCAAACCATGCCAAAAGGATGAATAATTCCCAACTCTCCACGAAGAAAAGCAAAACGAGATGAATCCAATGGTTTAGTAAAAATATCCGCAAGTTGCAATTTTTTATCCAAAAATTTCAATTCAACATCTCCCTTCTCAACATGATCCCTCAAAAAGTGAAGGCGAATATCAATGTGTTTTGTGCGTGAGTGTTGTACAGGATTCTTAGCAATGTTAATAGCACTTGTATTGTCACAAAATAGAGGAACCTTTTCAAAGACAAGACCATAATCTTTCAATGTTGAAATAAGCCAAAGAATTTGAGAACAACAGCTAGCAGCAGCAACATATTCTGATTCAGCAGTTGATTGGGCTACACTAGATTGTTTCCTATAAGACCATGCAATCAATGATGTACCAAGAAAATGACATTTTCCACTAGTACTTTTTCTATCAATTCTATAACCCGCAAAATCAGCATTAGAATATCCATTTAAGCATATAGAAGATGAAGTAGAATACAAAATTCCAAACTCAAGTGTATGATTCAAATACCTCATTATTCGCTTGACCGCTTGAGATGTGAAGCACGAGGAGAAGCTTGAAAGCATGCACACAAACACACAGCAAATTGTATGTCTGGCCTAGAAGCAGTGAGATACAACAAAGATCCAATCATACTTCTATACTCCTTTTGATCCACAGCTTCACCATCTTCATTAGGATCCAACACAGCAGTAGAACCAATTGGTGTAGAGATTGGCTTTCTATTCTCCATCTTGAAACGTCTCAAAAGATCCTTGGTATACTTCGTTTGATACACAAACGTACCTTGAGGTGTTTGCTTAATTTGCAAGCCCAAAAAGTATGATAACTCACCCATCATGCTCATCTCAAATTTCCTGCGCATAGTCTCAGCAAACTCCACAACCAAAGCATGAGTAGAACAACCAAAGATGATATCATCCACATAAATCATGTCCTAGGTGCTTGTTTCAAACCATACAAAGCTTTTGACAATTTAAAAACATGATTGGGAAAATCAGGATTTTCAAAACCCGGTGGTTGTTTAACATAGACTTCCTCCTGTATATAGCTATTTAGAAAAACACTTTTAACATACATTTGATACAATTTAAAACCTTTTGAAATAGTAAAAGCTAACAAAAGTCTAATTGCCTCAAACCTAGCAACAGGAGCAAAAGTTTCATCAAAATCCAAATCCTCCACCTGAGTAAAACTTTGAGCAACAAGTCTAGCTTTATTTCGCACAATTAAACCACCCTCATTTTGTTTAATTTTGAAAACCCACTTGGTTCCAATAATATAATGTCCAGAAGGTGGTTCAACTAAAGTCCAAACTTTGTTTCTCTTAAAAATTTCAAGTTCTTCATGCATAGCGTTAATCCACGATTCATCAGTTAGTGCATGAGTAACATCTTTGGGCTCAAAAGAAACAACAAATGCAGAATTTGCACAAACATCATGAGTCGTTACCTTAGACCTTGTAGTCCGCTCACCTATATTACCAATAATTTATTCCGGCGGATGATGTCGTTGAATGTGCAAAGGAGCAGCGACTTCTGAAGTTGTTTCACGTTTTGTACCCTCACTGGTCGAAGTTGTATCCTTTGGAGGACCATCCCGATCAGCATCAACAGAACCAGAAGCCGATGACCCTGGCCGGTCTGACCGCGTCTCTTGCGCCGGTCTGACCGGAGGTGTGCCGGCGGTCTGACCGGCCTGATGCCTGGTATGACGGGCTGAGCCGACCTCATCGTCGTCGTCGTCGCTCTCATCTTCAAAAATATGACCATCCTCCCCCTGAACCTGTGACATTGTACCTGTAATTTCTGGTCTAGTTCCTGGACTAGCCTCATCAAAAGTGACTTAACAAGTCTCAACAATTTTATTAGTCTTCAAAACAAGTACACGATAGCCACGAGAATGAGCGGGGTAACCAAGAAACATTCCATCGGTAGAACGTGTCTCAAACTTATCCAAATTTCTAGATTTCAAGACAAAGCACTTGTAACCAAAAACACGCAAATGTGAAACTTTGGGTTGATGTCCAAAACGAAGCTCATAAGAAGTTTTTCCAAGTTTTGATTTCAAGAAAATACGATTGGAAATATAACATGCAGTATTAATAGCTTCGGCCCAAAATTTTCTAGGAGTATGATACTCATCAAGCATTGTTCTAGCCATCTCAACCAAAGAACGATTTTTCCTTTCAACAACACCATTTTGCTGCGGAACACGAGAAGAAAAAAATTGATGATCAAGACCTTTTTTATTGCAAAATTGTTCAAAAGAAACATTCTTAGATTCACCACCATTATCACTTCTGGTTCGTTTCAAAGAACCGGGAAGTTCACAATTCAATCTAAGATACAAACTTTGAAAGTATCCAAAAGTCTCATCCTTACATGACATAAAGAAAACCCAAGAATATCGAGAAAAATCATCAACAACAACCAACACATACCACTTTCCTCCAATGGATTGCACTCTAGCTAGACCAACAGTGTCCATATGTAAGAGCTGTCCCAGTGCATCCGTCATCATAGAAAAATAGGAGCATATGAAGAAGCAACCATCTTAGCACGACGACACGGTGTACAAACCAAATCAAGATCTTTCTTAAGTTTAGGCAAACCACGAACAAGATCCAAACCACTTAATCTAGTGAGATGATCAAAACCAACATGTCCAAGTCTACGATGCCAAAACATCAAATCTTTGTTGAATTTAGCAACCAAACATGTTACAACAGGTGAAACAGGATTTTCAAAATCAGTTTTGAACACTCTTCATAGCGAGAAAAATTCAACACAGAGTCACCACAAGAATCAAATACTTTACTTCCAGTTTTCTTAAAGTGAATCTCAAAATTCTCATCAACAATTTGTGAAACCGAAAGCAAATTGTATTTTAAATCCTCAACCAAAGCTAGTTCTTTCAATTCAAACTTGTTATTTACCTTGACAGATCCTGTAGCAAGAACGACACTAGTAGAAGCATCACCAAAGATAATCGATTCCGTCTTGGATGCCGTCTTGAGGGAGGAGAACCAATTTTTATCATCGGTTATGTGCCGCGAACAACCGGAATCCACAATCCACACGTTCTCCTTCCTCGCCACCAAAGCCTACATACAGGAAGATGTCGAAGCCTCAATACTGGGGTTAGATAAAAGAAATTTAGGAATCCAGTACCGAGACACACGACCAATAGATCCAATAGGCATATATCCACGAGCAAAAACAGTTTGAGAATGTTCAAAAAAAATTCTTCGAGGCCGGTCTGACCGAAGTACAGTAGCCGGTCTGACCGGTCGCCGGTCTGACCGCGCAACCCACTGCGGTCTGACCGGTTTCCTCGAGGGAAAACCAGATTTCTGCCACTTAGATTTAGCAAAAACAATCTCTCTTTCTTTTTTCTGTTTACGTGCTAATCTGAAACAAAAACCAACAAGATGACCATCTTTGCCACAAAAGGAACAAGTATACTTTTCCCTAGCAGTTAATGGTTTTGAAATTTTAGTTTTAGTTTCTTTTAGTGTAGCAGAAAGAGAGGGCATAATTCCAGCATATTTAAAAATTGTTCTCACAACATTAGGTTTTGTCAAAATTTCACCATGTTCAGTCACTTTCAAAACATTGGGTTGATTTTTGGTAAAATAATCATAAACATCAAAACCTACACCCCTATTGTAGCTAGTCACTTTAGATTGATCCAAAATCATGTTACGTTGTTTCTTACTATCAGAAAATCTTGCCAAAGAACTTTTTAAATAAGAAACCTCTTTTTGCAAATTTGCACAATTTTCACAATCTACCATGACACCTTTGTTTTTACGACATTTGGGACAAGAAAGCACTTCATCAGATTTTACAATATCTTTCATATACTCAACACGACGCAAGGCATCTTTCAATCTCATCTTGTTTAGTGTACATGTTGAGCAATTCAAAATATTGTGTTGTTTTAACTTTTTAGCACAAATCATGAACATCAAACTAGCATAAAAAGCAACTTGATATTTTTTCAACAACTTTTTAGTTAAAACAATTCATCCAAAGTGCGTGTGTACATAGCAAATCCAAGAGCAAAAGAAGATTTCAATTTCAAATCATGAACAACATTAATTTCTCTAATTTTTGAAATTTCATTCATTAAAATCTCATAATTTTTGCAATCATCATTATCAGGAATAAGAGATTTTAATCTAGCAATTTCAGCATTTAGAGATTCAATCATGAACTCTTGTTTTTTATACATCTTCTCACACTTCTTATTTTTAGCGCTTAAAATAAGAATAGCTTCCTTAAGAGAACTCACCTCATTGTCCTCATACTCTGAATCCGATTCACCACGAGCCATGAAGCAAACACCGGAGATGTTCTTTTCCTTCTCCTTGTCTTCATCACTATCAAAATCTATATCGCTTAATGGCTCAAAAGCAACATAGACTTGACTCAACACCTTCCTGACCACCTCCTTGGATTTCTTTCCCTTGAACGTGCTGTTCGACTTGGGCTTGTCGTCCTTGGTTTTCTCTCCACCGTTATCTTCCTTCTTGCCTCTCCCAAACTTAGGACAATGTGAACGAATATGACTAAGTGCACCACATTCAAAGCAACAAGTTTGACCTCCTCTCTTCCTGTACCTGACATTGTTCATAGCTCGAGAAATCTTGTTAATAGCCAAAGCCAAGTCCTCCTCCTCGAACTGTTCGAGTTGCTCATCGAACATAGCATTAATCAAAGCAAGAGCGGTAGAATTTAACGAATAAGCACCAACATCCAAAGAAGTCGAAGGAGAAACCAAAACACTAGACTTGGAATCTATCTTGCGAGAAAGAATATTCATCTTATGAGTTTTGAGTTTTGTGTAAAGTGAATCCAATGTCAAGGTAGACATATCAACAGACTCTTGAATAGATGTAATCTTCATCTCCCAAATAGACATATCAAGACCATTCAAAAAGTGGCGAGAAATATCAGATTGTGAGTAATTTGTGTCATAAGCAGAATCAACAGATCTAAAGATCACTCAAAATCTTATTAAATCTACCAAGATAATCATCCAAAGTTTCTCCAGGTTTCATCTCAAATTTTATGTATTCCTTTTTAAAAAGATCTCGACGAGGTTCTTTAATATTAGTAGTTCCTTGATGAAAGTTTCTCAAGGCAATCCAAATCTCATGGGCGGTTTTAAGATGTGACACACGATCAAAATCCGAACGAGAAATTCCACTCAACAAAATATTACGAGCTTTGCAATTGTTATTAAACTCAGTTTTCAAAGCTTCAGTAGAAATTCGATCAGGAATCACATAAGGAAGAGCAACATTTTGCCAAATATCATAATCTTGAGCCATAATGTAAGATTGCATCTTGTCACACCAATAAGCAAAATCCGAACCATCGAAAATATGTGGCTTAGTTAAAAACTTGTTAGCCATGGATTAAAACTCTAAATCGGTAAAAATCCAAAGAAGAAAAACGAGGCTTTGATACCACTTGTAGGATCGAAACGCAAGACTAAGCCAACCAGAGGAGGGTGAATGGTTGTAGTATCAAAAACCAAAACTTTTAGCGGAAATAAAAGTTACCCTCAAATCGATGTAGATCGGTCTGACTGAAATAGATCGGCCGGTCTGACCGCGCCTGTTCTTTCAGTCTGACCGGTATTGATCCCCCGGTCTAACTGCTCCAAAATCGCCTCTGCCTCCTGCCGCCGTCACCGGTCTGACCGCCGTGTCCTCGGCGGTCTGACCGCTTATGACTCGTCGGTTAGACCGCCGAACCCGAGCAATCACAAATTGAAAATCTCTCAAAGTAGATGACAATTTTATTACTTCTCTCTGTATTTACAAAGTGCAACAACAGTACTCCTCATGAAAATCTCGACTAAACTCGAAACCCTAACTCAACTCATGACACAATGCTCTCAAAAGTGATACTGGGAGGCCACACCCTCCCTCTCTATTTATACATGAGGTAGGCAGCCTAAAGCCACGAACCAAACTCATACAAGAAGTCCTAATCCACCTAGGAAACCTTCCCGTACAAGAAACCAACTTTACATACTCCAATCGTACCAAATTTGGACTTCTTCCAAATTCAACTCCGCATCCCATACGCACACAATATCTCCATCGTATGCCATATGAAATCTTCACCAATCACGTGCATTGATCTTTAGCCTAAGTATCCCGCATGATATCTGACCATCCGGACGTCACCCTATCTCCAAGTTGACTCCCGATCTATCACCGACTATACTCTCTCGAGACGTAAAGATTACCTACACATAAATCAAACAAAGAAACCATATCCGAACACAAGCTATCCCAAACTTGACTCATTGTTAGCACACAACAGTATTACATACACATAGTATCCATCTAGAAGCCGCACACACGAATTAACCACGGATATCCAAAGAAACAACCCGAAACCAAAACCGACACAGAGTTAGCCGGTCAGACCGCGGGCTGGCCGGTCTGACCGCACACATACCACCGGTCTGACCGGCCACACCTGCCCGGTCTAACTGGACCCAACAAAACAACAGTCCCTGTTCGCCGTCTGAAAATTCAATCATCTCACAAATCTTCGACAATAATCTCCAAATATCAAAACCAATAACCTCAGATGCCAATTGTTCATCACAACAAAAGAATAAAACACATTTTGATTTTACAAAAGTGAGAGGAGAGAAAAAAGAGGGGGCATTTTTTAATGTGGATCAGTTAAGCATCTGCATGCGAAAATATATTTTTGGGATGCGGCTTCTTAAGAGGACCGCATACGAAAATAGTCTTATTTTTGCATGCGGTTCCTTAAGAGGCCCGCTTGCAAAAATAGATTTTTGCATGCGCTCCTCTTAACAAGCTGTATGCGAAAATATGGGTCGATTTTTATAGGCGCTGGCACTTATGGGCCGTCTGGAACCTATTGGGGGTCTCGTCTAGAAAAACTTTTGCCTGAAACTTAAAAAAACACATTTAAAAATAAAACCAACATCTGACAAAGAGAGATTATATTTTTTATTTTAATATATACATATTAGAAGGGTCAATTTCTGCAAACCTGATAACATGTACTAAGCCCACATGAATATAGGAGTACACAATAATAAGAACAACTGAAAGCATCACCTGTAGTCTAGGTTATCTTCCCTCTATAGTCCCAGTTCACATACATCACCTGTAGTCTAAGGCCCTGTTTGTTTCCAGGGACTTTTTTTTAAGTCCCTGTCACATCGGATGTTTGTACACTAATTAGAAGTATTAAACGTAGACTAAAAATAAAACCCATTCATAACCTTAGACTTTTTTGCGAGACGAATCTAATGAGCCTAATTAATCCATGATTAGCCGATGTGATGCTACAGTAAACATGTGCTAATTATGTATTAATTAGGCTCATTAGATTCGTCTCGCGAAATAGCACTCATTTATGCAATTAGTTTTATTATTGGTCTATGTTTAATACTTTTAATTAGTATTTAAATATTCGATATGACATGAACTAAAAATAAGTCCCTGGATCCAAACAGCACCTAAGTTATCTTCCCTCTATAGGCCCAGTTCACATACCTACCTGGCTACCTTTCGCATCAGAAGTCAAGTACAGATATAGTATTAACTGAGGTTCACTCCCTCAAAAAACTGGTACTTTGCAGGGAGCAAATTTAGGTATTCCCGATATTTCCCTTCTTTGAAAACAGAGAGATCAGCAATGAAGTGGTAGAAACTTCAAGAAAGATACCCTTCTCATCAATTTGAGACATATAGTTCCTGGTCTTAGCTATCTCACCTTTCTTGAGTAACATTCTGACCATTTGATTTAACAAACGAGAGTTGGGAGCACAACCGCTCTTCTCCATTGATGAAAAGAAATTGTCAGCCTCTTCGAATGACTCTTCTTTTGTAAGATTTGTTATCATTAAGCTGTAGGTATATATAGTCGGCACCAACCCATAAGTTGACGTAGCAGCAAACAATTCCTTAGCTTCTTCCCTTCTGCCGACATTAAACATTGCATAAAATCATAGTATTGAAAATAAAAATATCAAGCTTTACATTCATTTCCAACAATTTCTCCGACAACATGCTTGCCTCATCAGTGCAATTATTCCTACAAAATCCACCGAGTACAATGCTGTATGTGTGAATGCTCACCGCTGATCCACTTTCAATCATCTCTTGGAATATTTTCTTTGCAGCCAATGTCCTTCTAGCCCGAAACAATCCATGGATTATGATGTTATATGTAAAACTTCTAGGTGTGACTCTCTTATTATTATATGGGCCAAATGGCCCATAGGCCCTGACGGGCCTAACGGGCCCAGTTAGGCGGGTCTTGACATGGGCTCGGCCCAAAACAAAGGTAACTGAATCGATTTATTCTCCACAACCAACCTCGTCTCGCTTGACAAGAGTTGTCGTCGTCGTCGAAACCCTAGCTCGCCGCTAGAGATGGCAATGAGGACCCGATCATCGATTTCTCACGGTAAATTCACATATTAGAGGATGAGGATGGTTGATATATATCATCCATGGAAAATTAAATGGTCCAAAACTTATCACCATCGGAGATGACGGGGAGGGACGACGCTCCACTCCCCGTCCCCGCCCCTCTGACCCGCATAGATTGTAGCTAGGACCAATTGTAGACTTTCTCAAACGTTTTGGCCCATAATATTGAAGCCCAATTAACAGCTATATATAATTCCTAACCCTAGTCAACCAGTCAACCTCCACAGCCTCCTCTCGCGCGGGCGCTGTCCCGCCCCAGCCGTCGACGCGCCGCCCGGCGCCTGCAGCCGTCGTCTTGCCTCGCGCCGCCTCCGGCCGTCCGCCGCACTCCACCAGCGCCGCTGCGTCCGATGGATCCGCAACAACCTGAGCCCGTCAGCTATCTCTGTGGAGGTCATTCCTTCTATCCTTTACCTCTCGCATCGCCGGTTAGGGTTTGGCCGATTTGTCGCAGTGATTTTCCTTTTGGCCCGGGGATAAGATTTGTGTTGGAGAATTAGAAACACGGGCGTCGGAGGGAGAACGCAAGGTTTCTTATTCCGTGATGTAATTGATGATTGAAGATGGCTGTAGCCCCTCCGTGCACCGGATCATGGGGGGTATTGGGTNNGAGAAAACGCCGTCGAAGCTGGGAGCTCCAGCGCACGATGGGATGGGATGTTTTTTTCTGTTCCAAGTTTTTCTTTTGGGGTGATGGTTTCGCTCTCCGTTGGTTGGATTGTATTATGCCTAGTTGAGTTCGGTTTCAGTTGTCAAATTTTGATATGAAATGTGATTTTCTTTCTCTTCAGATTGTGGAGCTGAGAACACACTGAAGCCAGGCGATGTGATCCAGTGCCGTGAATGTGGCTATCGCATCCTCTACAAGAAGCGCACCCGCCGGAGTATGTTTAATCCGTAACCAGTTTCTTGAAAAAGGCTACTACCTTTTGTTGTTGTCATCGTCTTTTGTTAGAGCGTCATTTTTTTGTTTAATTTCTTGAGTTTCCATTGGTTAGCTTACACAATAGTAGGGGCATGGTGGACCAGGTTAGTGATAGAGTACATTGTATATAGTTCGAACGATCAGGTTGTTGTTCACAACTCAATGGCCACATACCATATGCCTGTGTTTATCTGCCCAAGGTGGCATGATCACAAGGAGCTCTTGAACTCAAAAAATGAAAATCTTTGAGCCAAAATTAAATGCAAACTTATCTTTACTAAAAACTGTTGTAGTATCTCTCGTACCCTGTTTTTGAGAACTGAATTTTATTCTTGCGGTTATCCTTTAGTACAGTGCAATATTCTATCTGATGTATATCAATGTAGCTTGCAATTTGCATGTCATATTTTTTAAGGCAAAATATTTTCTTTCAGTAACACACTAAATGGGGAAATTCTCGTTATTTTTCCAAATTGTAGCTCTATGGGCTAGTTTGTAGTCCACTTTTTTCCTGAAAGAGATACAGACTTCTCTGAAGATTGTTTGTATGTAAGAATTTTGTATTCCATGTCGGACCAGTTCAGTGGACTTGAGCTAGTGACGACACTAAAATTATCTGTACAATGATGTTTGATGGGTTATTAAGCTCTGAGTAAAAGGAAACAAGTTGAAGCACACAAGTACGTGTAATAATCATCTATGCAATAATTTCTTTTGTACCTTATATGCTGCGGATCCAGCAAAAAGGTATGAACAGTTGGCTGGTTGGATATTGATTCTAGGGATGGGAGCAAGTTGACCTGTGGGTATTCCTTGACCCGCTATAGTTCAACTAAATTATATAAATTTTAATTTTGTAACTTGAAAAGTGAAATTTAGTTCGTTTAGTTGAAGTATAGTGAGCCTAAAAATATCCGTGAGTCGGTCTGCACCCCCTAAATTAGATTCCAGTAGCTGGGCTAGCTATCATCATAAATCTTTTTTTGTTACCAAAAACTGATTGCCAACTGCCATCCGTTGTAAATATATGAAGTATAGCCATTTATTACAGAATACTGTGCAGTTGTGTTCCTTTTCATTTTGAAATGATTGTACTTACCACTTAAAAGCTGGGATGTCTCTCACTAAAAACAAAGCATTTTGTGCTTATAACACTGCTCTGTGCTTTGTTTTATAGCTGGTTGTGGTCCTGTTGCATTTAGAAAGTAATGCTTATAATTAGGCATTTAATTGTTGCCGTCAATTTGAAAACTGAAAACTGATTATCAGCTTGGCATCTTGTTTGTGTTCTCATACGGTCTGACAAGCAAAGTACACTATGCTCAAATTGAAAATGCTATAGCTAAATCAAGTTCAACGTCATCAGTCACCACCACAGATTGCTTGTCTTGGATACTATGAGCAATTTTTTGATCAAGTGTCTTGTGTTTGCAGTTGTTCAATATGAAGCGCGCTGAAGATAAGGGAACGTCATGTGACATCAGTCTTTCTAAAGCAATGTAATGAGTGACCCCTAAAAAGGATGTTAGTGGAACTGTATGGTATTCAGTTGTAGGCCTGTATGGCCATTGGACTTCTGATAGAAGTGGTTAAATCCGAACTGTGTTTGAGATTTGAGAAATTTAAGATGATGCAGCGCTTATATTGCCTGAGATCTTCAAATCAAATGCATAGTTTTATTGCAGTTGCTAACGAGCAGCAACGTGCTGCCTCAATTGATTGTTGATCTGCTATTTGTTCAATTATTCTTTGTGTCAAAGTGCCCGGCAATCAAATGGAGATGCAGTTTTACGATAATTTCAAATTTTGTAACCATCTGAAATGTGTCGCAAAATGTTGCAAGAAGTTGATAGTCGTATTAAATTTGCAGTTCTTTTAAATTTAGTCTTTTTTTTACAAATGTTGCATCCTCTTGTAAAATGGATGTTGTACAGTTCTTATTTTGTTGTCATATCTCTCGAGTGAGATTTTTGTTATCATTGTTTTAAGATTATTTTAAATTTTGTAGCCATCTGAAATGTGTCGCAAAATGTTGCAGGAAATTGATAGTCGTATTAAATTTGCAGTTCTTTTAAATCTAGTCTTTTTTTTTAACAAATGTTGCATCCTCTTGTAAAATGGATGACGCCTTCTATCTTCCTGATGGTGGTATTCATTAGATCTGCTACGCTTGGGCTTCTAGTAATATCTGGAACGCAATGGCTGTAGGCGGCTGCAAACTGGTCTTTTCGCGGTGGATTCATCAACTTGCCGACGCCTTCTATCTTCCTGATGGTGGTATTCATTAGATCTGCTACACTTGGGCTTCCAGTAATCTCTAGAACGCAATGGCGGTAGGCGGCTGCAAACTGGCCTTTCCGTGGTGGATTCATCAACTTGCCGACTGCTTTCGGCGCCCTGTGGTACGATGGCCGCAACCAGGGTCTTTACTTTGTTTAGGATTGGAGTCTCGTTGGTCGGAGTGGCATCGATGATGGTGTCAAGTAGGGTAACTGTCATGACCGCGTTTTGTTGTGGTGCGAGAAAAACATTAGTGTTGTCGACATGGGTCTGGAGTATGGTATCGCCTGGCTAAGGCCAAATCTTGTCTTCATTTGTCTTCCTTCTCCTTGCGTTTGCGTTCCTCTTTTTTACGCTTGCACTCCTCTTCGAACTTGGCTCGTTCTTCCTTGGCAACCTTTCGAGCAATTGCTGAGTCAGTTTCTCTGACGTCCGTCATGAAAACGTCAAAAAAGAGTGGAGCGTAGTCGTCGTCGAACTCGGAGCTGTCGACAAACTCGGTGATGACGTTGTCATAATCTTCAGAAGAGCTGACATAGTCGACGATCTTGGTAGATGAGCAGAATCCAAAAGGTTGAAGTATGAGACCGACCTCCTTGAAGCCTGGTATGGTCGTAGCCGAAGCTGGTTCAAATCGAGACTACGAGGGGAAACAGATCTAGATCCAAATGTCGCGGCGAGTAGCAGAGGGAGTTGCATGATGAGTGGTGGATACGCCTGCGTTTTGTTAAGGAGGCTGTATGAGGAAGTTGATGTTGAAGATCTCTTCGAGTGGTTTGAAGCCGACTTGGGAAGAACTTTGCGGTAGGTCTTGGCGGTGTTTGGTAACCCTAACGGAGCCGAGTAATGGTTGTCCTTCCCTGATTGGTTCGAATCTTGCCAAAGTCGTCAGTGATGAAGTCGAGGCTGTCGAAACGGTACGCCTGCTTTGGAGAGAAAGTAAAGTTGTTGATGCCTCAAGTAGATCCTATCGTACTTGTCAGCGAAAAACTTAACACAACCTCTACCTGACATGCCAACTGTCGAAACTAAAATTCGGTAATATAAAAAGGTGGTAGCGCACAAAATCTAAAATGGATGGGTGATAAGACGAAGGTTTATACAGGTTCAAGCCTTGTCAACGAGAAGTAATACCCTACTCCTGTTTTGTGGATTGTATCCGTCGAGTGTTGTATTGATTTGATGATCAGGTTATGATTATGTCCTTAAGGGGCGTCCTGTCCTACTTATATAGGCTAAGAGGACATGATTACAAGATAGAAGCTTAACCAAATGCGATATAAGCTTAATAAATCCACTCTACAATATTATCAACCCAAGACTATAGGTCGTTCCTTAATACATAAGGAAACGTAATACCCAAGTCCTAAACTGTTATATATTCAATATATACAATCTATCCCCTATAACTAGTCGGATAGTTCAGTCGTGTGGATATACGGTACCCATAATCTTCACAAATACGATCTTACATAAGTTCCAAGAAAAGTAAATTAATGATAGAAGTAATAATAAATGTGAAGCATAGATGTGGTACAATCCTGATAGCAAGTAAAAAAGACTTCTTAGTTTTAAAGCAAACGGGTTATTCTCTGAAAAAAAAGGCCACATCATGAATCACATTCTGCCAACAAGAAAGGTGATATTGAGCAAGTGTTAACCCCGTAATATGGCATCATTATTAAGGCGAGCTGAAATGTGTTACGTGTAGGTTTGAGGCAATCGAGTGGTACTATACTACCATCTTTCAAACTTCTAACTTAGCTTTCCCATGCTAATTGAACATTTTATCAAAAATTGGAGACATACTGTTGATTGCCTCCTGCTTATTTTTGTACACCATACGTTACTGAAAACATGCATTGCACCTGCATAATTACTAGTGATCTGAAATATAATATAGCTCCTGCAATAGTCCGTTATTCTAGGGGAAGTATATGGTGGATTTCACATCTTAGGTGAAAACTTAAAGTTTCAAAAAATTTTAAAAAAACTAACACATGTAGATAATATATAAATAAACAACTCTACAAAGTTGCATGAACAAACTGACCTTCGCTAAAAAAATATAAAATTAACAAATCACACTATTCTATTTTTTTTCCTGTGTTTCTCAATTTTATATGTCAAACAATGATATAAAAGTTTTCTAAAAATTTGAAAAGAAAATCTTACAAATAGCTAAGGTAGTATTAGACAACCATGCAAAGCTCCAAGGATAAACTTAACTTCATTTATGAGATATGAAAATGAGAAACTAGAAAAAAAAGGGAATAATGTTTTTCCTCTATGTTTTGTTAATTTTATTATCGCTTTAACAAAGTTGCGTTTATTCATGAAACTTTGTAGTGTTGTTTATTTACATATTACGTATGTGTATTATTTTTTTTGAGATTTTTTGTGAACTAGTTTTATAAAAAGATTCCAAATTTCCATCTAAGATTTGGTTTCCACCAATATTTTCCTGCTATTCCATGCGTTCGAACTAGATGATTGAATCGTTAGAACTAGATGATTGAATAGATTGTGGTGATGTGACCAAGAGTACTATTGATGCAACCATTGGTCATGACAAGTATCATCAGGTGAATTCGAATCTATTGACTCAAAATTTGACTCAGTACACGAAGGCTTGAGAGATTTGTTTAACTCTAGTGCAAGTCCTTGACTTTGGGTTCATAGCGTGCTAGTTAGTTTAACCATGCAACTAACAATAGGGATAGAATACAATCGCATTAGATTGGAGGGTCGATCGGCTAGTGAGCTGATACGAATTTATGTGACCTGTTGATATTGATCAAATTTGAATTGATGATTATAATATAAGCTTAAATAATCGAACGGGCAATGAAATTCATGTTATTATCGGCTAAAATTAAATGATGTATTAATACCAATGAATCGTTCTTTATTCAGGACAATCTTGATAGATCGGACCAAACCAAGACAATATAAGATCAAAATTAATAAAGATAGATTCATTGAATAGAAATACAAAATTCATGTATGAGATGATGTAACATTAAAAGATAACGGCAAGATAATTCATCGGCTAGAGCTCGGATAAAACATTAAACACAATCTATTGAACTTAATAAAATTTACTTGATTAACCATGATCTAATGGATCGGATCCAACCGAGACAACATAAAATCAAAAGCAATAAGTAGATCTAATCAAGCCAATAGATTCTAACAAAGGTGATAGATGCATCAAATCAAGCTAAGACCACAATGCAATCTAAGAAGAATCTTTATATCGGATAGGCAGGGATTGTAACAACTAATTAGAATATTGGACTAAACCGAAAAAGTTTTAATTAGGCCAATACAAACAAAGTTGACAAAACTTACTTTCTCGCCAGAGATCAAAATCGATGCAACCCTGCTCGAAAAGTAAGAACTCGCTAGAAAAAGGGGTGGCGATGCGTCGGAAGTTGTATATTGGTATATTGATAATAAATTACAAGGCTTGCAGGCACTTACACGATTCGATCGATGGAAAACTTATCTCCTAAAAAGAAAAAGAAAAGAAAAATTACAAAATATGCCTAAGTACGACAGCTAATCCCAAAAACAGACCTGAAGCCATCTAAACAATCCGATATACTTTCCAACTGGACACTTAACTGACAGTGTTAATTACTCTTGTTGACCCAAGCTGACCAACAGCTGTACCAAATTTTGTCGTTATCATAATCATAATAATTTCCAATTTGATTGTATTAAAAATATGACGTAACCTAATGACAGAAATGTGTACACTTATTTATCTAGAAGTGATCTATAAGATTGGAGCCACTTGTGAATGTTGGACAAGTCACAAATGATGGATCCAAAGATAGAGATCATCTCCCCTATATTCTGGAATTTAATTTGGCCACCTGAGATTGCATTGAATTCAAACAGCCACCAAATTTACAGAAGAGCTCCATTTTAGATAAATGAGTACTGGATGGAAAGCTCTTGTCATGTTCTTTCAAATATGTCTTGCCTCACCAACACATTCGACCGGAACTACTTAGAATAACCAAAATAATGTTTGCACGAGAAATTTTGGCTTGGGCCTTGTATTTAGCATAGCCCATTAGGGATCCACAAAGATTAGGGTTTTGTTCCTACCACTCCTCCTGGTTATTCGTCCACCTATATAAACCCCTAGCAGCCACCATTTGCAACTTGGGTTTTGTTTAGATGCAAGTTTCATTTCAGGTACTTCCATGTACTCGTGTGTTTCGGCTAGACCACCTAGATACTTGTATTCAGAACCTCACTTTCACGTGTATCAGTTTCATCATTTGACAAGTGCCGTGAGTTGTTTCCTTGTCAACTTGTTCTTGCTTGTTCTTTGATTGCTTCAAATTCAAGGTTGTTTTTGGCACGACAAGAACAACAACAAGCTGGAGTTAGTGTAGGATCAAAAATGTCGACTAGAGGAGGGTGAATAGGTGATTAAAAATAAATGACACCTAATCAAAACTAACCTAAGTTGCTAGGCTTGGTAAGGGACAAGTCTAACTAAGTAACTAAGTTATGTTTTGCAAACCTAAGGTGATAGTGGCTCAAGTAAGTCTCTAGGAATATAAATTGCACAAAAGTAAATGCAATAAGTAAAGGGACAAGAGACAAAGAAGTTTTTCACCGAGGTTCAGAAACTCGCCGGTTTCCTATGTCCCCGTTGAGGCAAGCCCAACTCCACCGCTCAACCACGAAGCCACTGCACGCCCCCTTCGTCAAGGGGTGGACAAGGTGAGAGCCGGCCCACGGAGAGGACTACCCAAGCCTCGATCACTAGGGTAGTTCTTCCTTCACTCCGAAGATGGTGAACTCCAAACCACCCACAATCGGCACCGGTCCTCCTCCACAATCTTCTTAGAAAGGTCACCGGGCAAGCACCTCCACAAGCCGTATAGGAGGCGGCAACCTTCAAGAGTAATAAGCGATGACCCGGCTTGGAGATGATCAAGTGCCACACTAACTCAACAAGAAAGCAAATGCACTTGACTCTTGGCTAATCCACTCTCAATCACACAAAAGGATGAACAAAGGCTCAAGTGAGTGTGAGAGAAGTGCAAGGGGTGTATGCAATTGAAATAAGTGCTAAGAGAGCCCCCTTGCTGCAAATGGGGTGGGTATTTATACCCCAAACCCCCAAAACTAGCCGTTGGGGATGAAATTCACAAACTCTGTGTATTGCCGGTTAGACCGCCGTTGTGTGGCCGGTCAGACCGGACTACTTCGCAACGGCTGGAAAACTAGCCGTTGGACTGCATTAAATGCACTGGAATCAGGGGGCTGGTCAGACCAGAGGCCAAAAGGCCGGTTAGACCACCCACGGCTTGGTCAGACTGCCATCGGCTTGGTCTGACCGGTTGCGGCTTTGGCAGCTCTGGATCGCCAGGCCAGAGGCGGCCCATCCAGCCTCCAGCCGGTCGGTCAGATCGGAGGCAAGTGGCCGGTCAGACCGCCAAGAAGGGCCGGTCAGACCGGATCAAGCACTTCGGTCAGACCGCTCAGGCACAGCCAACAAGAGAAAATAAAGATGCAAACCAAGACTTAAGTGCAAATGACCTAATGTGGCATTTTGATCATCTCTTTGACTAGGTCATTACCCCCTTGATAGTACGGCAAAGCTATAAATAAATTCTAGCAAATTTGATCGCCCAAACTCCTCGATCAATTAAAATAAAACCGCTAGTTTTACCGTCTTCAATCCTTTCGCTTTGCACCATCGAAAAACGTCCTCGGTGATCATCCATGCACTCATATTGTGTGATCCTAACTCAAATATGTGTAACTCAAAAGAATCGTTAGTCCACAATTAGTGCTTGTCATTAATTACCAAAATTAACAGCGGGGCCTAGATGCTTCAGTGTACCTGCTGCCAAGGTGTAGCACCCTTGTGGCAGTTCTAGTCGGACCGCCAATGTCATTTCCTTCCCAAATAGAAGTTATCCTCCTCTTGTCGAAAGATCGGGAACCTCCAATGCTACGTCAAGTGGAAAACAAGAATTGCTTAATGGATGATTTAATATATTATAAAACCAACAATTAGTTTGGAAAAAGAAGTACTACTAATGTAGAAAAATTTAGAAGAAATTGTATTTTTGAAAAAAGTGTCACGGATAATCATATCTCCATTAGCCTTTTTTTAAATATCTTCATTAAGGCTTTGTTTGTCACAACTTCATATCTAAGATTTTTTAAAGCTGAGTATTCATAGCTTTACAAATCCATGAATCTAAATCTACGATTACATTGATCATCTTTAGATAAATCATTTCATTCCTATTTTATGTGAAATTTAAAATTTTAAATCAATATAATTTAACACAAAATTTATCATGGACCTGAGATTTGTAGCTATGCCAAACATGGTATAATTACCTTATTAGAAAGAGGAAAGAGAATTGGGAGTACTATTAGTCTTTTGAGAAATTTATAGCTTGGAATCTTGCAGAATTTTCAACTAATGGATATAGCCTGTTTTAAGTAAAATAAAAAAAAGAGACAACATGTCAAAAATCGTAAATCGAAATAATAAACCTGATGTAAAATCTAATTTTGGTGCAAGTATAAGTGCTTTGTAAACTATAAGTTATATATAGGGACAATTGCATCCATGCCCCCACTTTTAATCCCAATTGCTGTTTTGCCCTTACTTTTTAGGGTTTGCAATTTTACCCTAGCTTTTTGAAAACGAAGCAGAGTTCTACCCCCAGTTTGAATGGGCTGATTTAACGGTGTTAATTCAATGGCGAAAAGACATTTATACCCTTGGTTGTTGTTGCAGTTTTACCCCTACTTTTGTCCATAGAGATGAGATGCAGTTATACCCTTGAGATTGAAAGTGGGTGCATGAATGCAATTGTCCCAAATTATATTCACTCATCTCTATGGACAAAAGTAGGGGTAAAACTGCAACAACAACCAAGGGTATAAATGTCTTTTCGCCATTGAATTAACACCGTTAAATTAGCCCATTCAAACTGGGGGTAGAACTCTGCTTCGTTTTCAAAAAGCTAGGGTAAAATTGCAAACCCTAAAAAGTAAGGACAAAACAGCAATTGAGATTGAAAGTGGGGCCATGGATGCAATTGCCCCTAATATATAAAAGAACATAAATCTTGATGCCGATCCTACTTACGAAAAAGTACGAAAAAGTAAAAAAAATAAAAAAATATGTCGCAACTGAAATAGCAAATCCGAAGAAAATTTCTGACACAACCATTTATCTAGATGAGAACTTGGGCTTGGCTACTCGGCACTCGGCAAGGCAAGCCTTGGATCTTTGGGCCTTGGTGGGCAACACAAGAATAGCCGAGCAGCCAGGCGAATTTTTTTATTTTTAACTTTTTTAAAAAAAGTATTTACAAAAATAATTAAAAAAAGTATTTACAAAAATAATTAAAAAAAGTATTTACAAAAATAATTTTCCGTTTCAAAAAATTACAAAACTAGTCGCCTCACGCTCTCTGGGAGGGTGTTTTTTTAAAAAACGCCCTCCCCAATGTTTTCCTAAACGGTAAACGTTAAATGGTCGGTCACCCTCTGTTTACCGTTTAGACTGTTTAAACACCGTTTAAACGGGATTAAACGGACTAAACGGATTTCTAAAAAATCACCCAAAAATACATATTTATGCAGGTAAAAAATCTTTTTTTTTCAGATTCTCATAGAATATGAAAGTCAACTCATAGGCATACAGCTAGAACCAAGAATAATACCACATCATTACTCATTAGAGTTCAGACATGGTCACTCACATCAATTTATTAATTGTCCAGCAAATATAAATAAGTTCTAACTTCCAAGTCCAAAGCAAAAGCAAAATAAAATAAGCAACCATGCATGTTTCTTCCATTTAGGCCCACCTAGCACGTTTTCGTTTCTCCCGTTTAGGCCGTTTTTCAACATGTTTGACCGTTTAAACGGTCTGGCCGTTTAGCCTGCCGTTTATGGCCTAAACAAGGCGGCCAACCTTTGTTTACCATTTAATGGCCATTTAGACGGCTGTTTAGCCCGTTTAGGCGAACATTGACCCTCCTAGAGGGCGTTATCCGACATGGCAGAGGACTGTTGGTCCTCGTCTAACGGCCGCCCGCGGGAGGGAGGGGGCGGTTGGTTTTTTGTAGGCGGCCCCTTTGCTGCCCTCCCAGAGGGCGTTTTTTGTAGGGCAGGGGGCCACCTGCAAAAGGGCGGCCTAGCCATTTTGCAGGTGGCCCCCTTGTCATCCTCTCAGAGGGCCTTTTTTGCTGGCGGGGGGCCGCTTGCAAAAGGGCGGCTTAGTAATTTTACAGGTGGCCCCCTTATGCCCTCTAGGAGGGGGTTTTTTGCCCTATATTTTTTTACTTGTATTTTCGTTTGCCGAATGCGTTTAAATTTATATCAAACTGTGTTCATATGTATTAATAGGATTTAATAAAAATAGAATTGTGGTCATATACATTGATTTTGAAATCGTCGCATTTGTTATGGATTGGACAATTTTCGCACATCGAACCAGCATGAATATACTAGAAATGATTTTTTTTCACTCGTTGAAGAACTTGTCATGATAAACTCAGCTTGGTGATTTGTTAATAATGTCCACAATCATGCAGGAGACTTGTTCAAGAGAACAAGCATAGTTTAATAGGGAACACAATATATTTTACATTAGGAAAACTTTGCACGATTCCGCATGGTTTGCATCATGTACATAGTTGGAGATAGAATTTAATTTTTGTTAGGTATTTATCAAAATATAACCATGTATTTAGTTTAGGAGGAAGAGAGCGCAGCAGAACCACAAAGGGACTTTATAAATCTATGCGAAATAGAGCCAATAGTTTTCGGTTCATGACGCATACACCAGCACAAACCATCAATACCATTAGCGTTCTTATGATAAGATAGTTAACAAGTGACATACAATACGAATTTGTCCGTCCTGACGAAGCGAGCATGAGCTTTTCTAATGACCCCTTGTACGTCGTTCAGCGCGTATTGCAATTTCGTGCTCTTTCAATCTCTGGTACTCTATTTGGGTTTCAGCTTCAGATATTTTTTGGTCATCGTATGTCGGATTGACATTGTCGATCCACAAAGTGAATCCGCACCTCCTTGGATTGCCCTGAGAAATAAATGTAGTTAGTAAGTGAGGGTAGTAATATTATGGAAATTTAAGTGGAATTGAAAAATGTAAGGCTTTGACATACAACAAAGTCATTGTCTATGTTGGGGCAGCCGAAATATCTCCTTCCAAATGTCTCTTCTGCAAAAGAGGTAGCAACCTGACATCGATCTCTACAACCGCACTTTGGACACTCGGACCATTCGGGTAAGCCTAATGGATTGTTTCTCCAGTCTAAGTTAGCAAGCTGTACCGGACGTTCATACTCTATCCATGCCTGAATGAATTGTGTGGTCGTTTCAGGTTACGTTATCCTTGCATGGGTGGAAGTAACTGTCACCGTATCGATTCACTTTACGAAATGACATTTCCTTACGTCTTCCTGTTTGCACAATTTTATTAGGACAAATGGCATAGGTAAGTGCATGAAAGTAGTCATGGGTGTTATTGAGAAAGGAATGATACTTATGACAAAATCATCGTTGACAATGTTAGGACACACGAAGCATCTTTGTCCTAGAGTTTGTTGTCTCATGGACCTTATCACCTGACAACGATCACCACAACGACACTCTGAACGCTCCCGCCATGTGGGGAGTCCCAGGGAATTTACTTGCCATTCTAAGGCTTCCGCAGCAATTCGTTGTTCATGCTTATTCTTTCGTCTAAGATAGTCCGATCTTGTTTCACTCTCTTCAGGAACCAGTACCAACTTTCAGTGTTCTCACTCTCTACAAATGCAAAAGCCATAGGTAAGACCTGATTGTTCCCATCAGCTCCAATCGCCGTTAATATTTGACCTCTATATTTTCCAGTAAAAAATGTAACATCTATGCAGAGTATAGGAAGATAATGCACAAATGTGTTGATGCAAGCACCTAATGCGAATAAAGCTCTCTGCAACACAGTCTTGGTCGGATCATCGGATGATTCGAATGTATGAATGTTGAAGTAAGTATTACTATTTCTCTGGGCAATGCTGGCTTGCAGACGAGGCAAATTATCATATGATGCTTTAAATGTGTCATACCTCATCTTGAGAATCTTCTATTTTGCCCTCTAGGACTTGGCATAGCTTACGGTGTCCTTGAATTTGCCTTCAATGTGACTAATAATTGATCTTGGTTCAAACCCATTGTTACGGACAACACCACTATACATCTTAGTTGCAATAAAAGCTGAAGTGATGTTGTAGTGGTACTTCTCCATCCCTTGTAAGTGGTACTGATGCTTGGTCATAATGCTAACTTTCCAATAGTCATTCCATTTATCCTTATACGCATGAACACGCCATGAACAGTCTTCCTTTATGAACCTTACTTCGTACACATGATTGGTTGACTTGACCACCCTAAACTCTCTCTGTAGTGAGACCGCCCAATGCTTCAGCGCATTCTTTAGATCTTTCTTATGAGCATATCTAGCACCCTGAATTACCTCGTTCTACTTGTATTCTCAGGGTACATGATGCCTATAACATCCCGATTTTCGTCCCATCGAAAAATCTATTTTATTAAAATTCTATTTTCAAAAATTTGGTTCTTTGAGTGTATTTAGGATTTTCTGCCAAAGATCTCAATTGATTCATTTCCTTGTGAACCCAAAACCTTGATCATGATATCATCTTCCAAAATTAAATTTCTATTATTCGGATTTTAATGTTCGAGTCTCCCCTCCTAAACCTTTCCAAAAATTCGTACGGTTGAAATTTTGATTTCGGAATTTTTGATCGTGCTGATAAATATCTCCTTTCCATTCAGAGAATCTAAAAATATTTATTTTTAGACCTCGACCATCCGACAAATATTTCCTATACGTGTACTGTCGGTGACATGGGACCGGGGGTATCGTGACTAGAGGCTTGAGTGGCCGCAGTCACCCACGTGACCCGACCCCCCCGGGGGGGTCGGGCCCGAGGGTGACATGGCCACCCCTCCCTCTGTCTCCCCGAGGGGTCGGGCCGCTCCCGTTTCGGCCCCGAGGGCCGGGGCGCCCCGACCCCCTGTGATTTTGGCGCCACGTGTGTGGGTTAGGTGAGCACAGCAGGGCTCACCTAACCGCATTTATGGCGGATCAGACGAGCGCGCCACGCCGCATTTAATGCGGCGCAACGCACGCTTATCCGGTCCGTGACCGGTCGCGGTGTGTGACCGGTCACAGACCGGTCAGATCGCGGGTTAGGTGGCGACAGGCGGCCTGCGGCACGCCTCGCCCCGTCCCGTCAGAATGATGAGAGCCTCCTGGCTCTCGTCCCTAGCTAGAGCCAGCATGCCAACTCCTGGAGTTGGTATGTCAGTCCCGGTCAGATCCATTCCAGATTTCGGCGTGGGCATGGCGAGGAAGTCGCCCGCCATTTAATGAAGGTTGAAACGGGCGTTCCCCGGATGAGTTGGCTGGCTGAGCAGAGGCGTGACACGGCGTCTGTCAGAGGTCATTTCCGGCAGTAGGACAACCCTAATTGTAAAAGAATGTTTTCTTTCTTAGGCAGCTAGAGGCCCATGTGGTAACCCCTTGCCATATAAAAGGAGGCCCAGGCCTAGGAAAAAGGGGGGACTCCGGCCGATACGCTCTAGAGACCGAACTCTCTTTGTATTGTTGGAGACTCTCAGATCCACCAGAACACAGGAGTAGGGTGTTACGCTTCTCAGCGGCCCGAACCTGTCTACGTCGCCCGTGTTTTGTGCGTCTCCTCTCTCGCTGACGTTCCTCAGATCGAGGGCGAAGAACCTCACCTAGCGCCCCCGGCCGAACTGGCAAAGGGGGGCCCGCACGGCCTCCCGGTGAGGGGCTCCACTCCCCGTCATCTGGCGCGCCAGGTAGGGGGCGCGCGTGTCGTTCTAAGTCCTCATCCTCTTTCGTGTGCGCGAAGCTTCGCCCGGTCAGCCCTATGGCCGAACGGGCGGTGGCGCACAGCCTCTCTTCGAGCGCTGGCGGTGATGACGGGGAGCAGAACCCGCGCCGTCGGGCTCGCACCCCGCCGTCCCCCTCTCGCCGAAGTCTTGGGCGGGGGAAGGCGCTCGAGGAGGTCGAAGGATCCGCGACCTCGCCGCTCGCAGGCGACGGGGGAGGACGGCGAGGCGGGGCGCGTCGCCGCCTCGTCTACGGCGACGGCGGCACGCCCCAGGGCACGCTCCAGGCTGCGGGCGCGCTCCTGCGTCACCCGCCCGTTGTCCCCGATCCAGAGACTCTAGCCCGGCGTTGGCTGGATGATGTGGCCAACTTGGTCATGACGGCGCAGCAGCGCCTAGGCGCCGACGGGCGGTCCTCCGCCGCCGGGGCCTCTGGCGCTGCCGCCGCCGGCTCCATGTCGTCGAGGCGGAGGGCACGGCGAACGACGGCCGATACGCGCCGTTCGTCCGCCGTTCCCTCGTTAACGCCTCCGACCCAAGAAGATGTACGTGGGGGGCCGGATGCCCGGCTCAATATCGAGCGCCGGCGCGACGCTCGTCGCGCCGCCCACGCAACGGAGGGCGCCTCCTCGTCCGGAGCGCCACTTCGGTCCGGTCACAGGGGCCGGCCCCCTGTGTCCCCGGTCGGCGGTGCCGGCTGTCGAGCCTTTGTGGCGAGCCTTTGGAATGTCCGTTGGCCCCCAAGGTTCCGGCCCACCGTCACCGAAAAATATGATGGAAGCGTCAACCCCGCTGAGTTTCTCCAGATCTACACGACAGGGATAGAAGCCACGGGGGGTGACGACAGGGTCATGGCGAATTTCTTCCCCATGGCCCTGAAGGGCCAGGCGCGGGGTTGGTTGATGAACCTGCCACCTGCGTCGGTCCACTCCTGGGAGGATTTGTGCCAGCAGTTCACTACGAACATCCAGGGCGCATATCCGCGCCCAGGCGAAGAAGCGGACTTGCACGCGGTACAGCGGAGGGACGATGAGTCTCTTCGCTCGTACATTTAGCGGTTCTGTCAAGTCCGCAACACGCGGTGATCTACGCGTTCAGGGGGGGCGTGCGGCACAATCGCATGCTCGAGAAGATCGCCTCCAAGGAGCCCCAGACCACCGCGCAGCTTTTTGAGCTCGCGGACCGTGTGGCTCGCAAGGAGGAGGCCTGGACCTGGAACTCCTCCGGCTCCGGCGTGGCAGCTCCAGCCGCCCCCGGGTCCGCCGCTCGATCTGGGCGACGGGATAGGAGGAAGAAGAGGTCGGCCCGTTCCGACGACAAGGGTCGTGTCCTCGTCGTCGAGGGCGCTTCGCGGGCCCCCCGAAAGGGGAGGCCTACGAGCGGTGAAAAGGAGGCCGGCGCTCCTAGCAAGGAGCGACCGGCCGGCAAGTGGTGCACCGTGCACAACACCTCCCTCCACGACCTCGCGGACTGCCGCGCGGTCAAAAGCTTGGCTGAGCGGACGAGGAAGTGGGAGGAGGAGAGGAGGCAGGAGCGCCGTGAGGGCAAGGCCCCGGCAGCTCCCACCGGCAACCGGCGAGGCGAGGCCAAGCAGAAGGCCCCCGCCGAGGACGTCGGCGATGGCGACGATGACCTGGGCTTTCAGGAGGCCGAGGCCATCGTCGCCACCGTCGATGGGGGAGCGTGCGCTCACGCGTCTCGCCGGAGCCTCAAGGCCATGAAGCGAGAGCTTCTGGCCGCGGCCCCTACCCACGAGGCGACGCAGCGGGCGCGTTGGTCGGAGGTCGCCCTAACCTTCGACCAGACCGACCACCCGCTGTGCGTTGCCCGGGGAGGACAGATCGCGATGGTGGTTTCCCCCACCGTCTGCAACGTGAAGTTGGGGCGTGTCCTCGTAGATGGGGGCGCAACCCTCAACATCCTTTCCCCCGCAGCCTTTGATGCCATCAAGGCCCCGAGGATGGTGCTCCGACCGTCCCAGCCGATCATCGGCGTGACGCCAGGGCACACCTGGCCGCTGGGTCATATCGACCTCCCGGTCACCTTCGGTGGTCCCGCCAACTTCCGCATGGAGCAGGTGGACTTTGATGTGGCGGACCTCAGTCTGCCCTACAACGCGGTCCTGGGGAGGCCCGCGTTGGTGAAGTTCATGGCGGCGGTCCACTACGCCTATCTCCAGATGAAGATGCCGGGCCCCGGTGGCCCCATCACCGTCCATGGCGACCTCAAAGTCGCGCTTACTTGTATGGAGCAGCGCGCGGACCACCTCGCCGCGGCGTCCAACCCCGCGGGTGGCGACGAGAGGCTCAGCACCTCCGTCTCGCCCGTCCCGAGGCAGCGGATGGTCGCGTGCGACGAGGTCCCGGTCAAGGAGGTTGCCTTGGGCGACGGCCCGTCCAAGACCACACGAATCGGTGGTCTCCTGGACGACAAATAGGAAGACGCGCTCGTCTCCTTCCTACGGGCAAACGCCGACGTCTTCGCTTGGAGACCGGCGGACATGCCCGGGGTCCCCAGGGAGGTGATTGAGCACCGTCTCGCCATGCGGCCGGGCGCAAGGCTGGTCCGGCAGAAAGTGCGGCGGCAGGCCTCGGAACGCCAAACCTTCATCCGCGAGGAGGTGGCGCGGCTTCTGGAGGCCGGATTCATCCGTGAGGTCATCCATCCGGAGTGGCTTGCGAACCCGGTCGTCGTCCCCAAGGCGAACGGCAAGCTTCGGATGTGCATCGACTACACCGACCTCAACAAGGCATGTCCTAAGGACCCTTATCCCCTGCCGCGCATAGATCAGATTGTCGACTCCACTGCGGGGTGCGACCTTTTGTGTTTTCTAGATGCATACTCTGGTTATCATCAGATTCGCATGGCTAGGGAGGATGAGGAGAAAACTGCATTCATTACCCCCATAGGAACTTATTGTTATACGACAATGCCTTTCGGGTTAAAGAATGCAAGTCCTACTTTTCAACGTACTACTCGAATTTCTTTGGGTAGCCAGATAGGACGCAATGTTGAGGCCTATGTCGATGACTTGGTTGTGAAGACACGCAACCAAGAGACCTTGCTCTCGGATTTAGCGGAAACTTTCGAAAGTCTCCGCTTCACCCGCATAAAGCTGAACCCCGATAAGTGCGTGTTCGGCGTACCTGCGGGCAAGCTTCTCGGGTTCTTAATCTCTGCCCGAGGCATCGAGGCCAACCCCGAGAAGGTGCGCGCTATAGAGCGGATGCGCCCCCCCAGCAAGCTTAGGGATGTGCAGTGCGTCACCGGCTGCATGGCCGCCTTGAGTCGATTCATATCGAGGCTGGGAGAGAAGGCGCTACCCCTATTTAAGCTCCTCAAACGCTCCGGGCCGTTTACCTGGTGTTGGCGCAGAATTTCGACCTGTCCAGCAACCAAACGGGTTCCGCGTTACCACGGCGGCCTGGGAGATCTGCTTAACTCCAGTGCAGGTCCAAATGGCTTGCCTAGTCGTAAGTAGAGCGTGCCAGTTGATTTGATCTGCAATCAACAAGAAACAAGTAAACCAAGTCAGAGAACAATGGCCGATCGGTCAATAGACCGATGACACATTGTCATAGCCCAGCCGATAGGGCAAAGCTATATCGGCTCACTTAGAAAATAAGTAAAACATGAATCTAATCTTATCAGCCTTCATTGATATGTAGATCTCAACTAATAATATCGGCCGATAAGGATAACGAAGGTAACTACACTAGCTAGTACCCTAGTGCAAACTTATACGAGCCAATCGGCCAATATAAACACATCAACCATAACGAAATCTTAAGATTACTTCACGATCGACGTATCTATACTTATCGATCTGCACATATAAGTGGCAAACACATGCAAGAAACATAAAGCAACCACATGTGTTAGATAAGACCGGCTAAAACCCCGGCACTATCCTTAGTTACAACCGAAAACAGGCTTCGTGTTAGATCTCAAAACAGGACTAAGGTCGATGGCAACTCGAAGTGTGAATTGAGACTTAACGCGAAGAAAATCAGGTCGTCGATTGCTTTTGGGGATGGTAGCTGTATTGAACAATCTAGCCAAGCATAAGAATTAAACCATCGTCGGCAATAAACCTTAAATCGAGTAAACCGCTGGCAAGGCTTAATTAAGATACCTGTCAAAATTACTCAAGACATGATAATCGACGATCACATCATTGAGGCTTAACGTGTCTAAAGCAACACGTTAGCCCCGACGATGCAGATCATCGGGGACGAGTTCTTACCTCTGCTCTGAAGAAGCAAGGACTCGTCGAAGAAGACCTCTTGCGAGGGTTGGCGATGCGCCGAAAGTAGATTGATTTGATTGTGTGATTGATTCCTCCTTTTACATGTACAAACTATCGGGATATTTATACCCGAGATAACAACAGAACCCTTGTCGGGTACGATCTTATCTACAACTAACAAACAAGCATAACTACCCAATTTACAAGATACAGTTGCCTAAAACTGAGCTTTATCTCTATTTGGCAACCTCCTTAAAGCTTATCTTGAACCCAAACCAAGCCTACGTTGAAGCTGTCAACTTACAACCCATATCGGCCTTCAATCAAACCGAATCCGTATCGGCCGATACGCTCTTTATGGCATTATCTTTCCCAGTCCGATACGGCTACCGGGTCCGATACGACTCCTAATCTGACTCGAACTCAATCCTCCTTCTCTGCTTTGATTCCTCTTCCGCTTCCAAGTCGATTACCAAATTTCACCGTTAACACATGCCCCCCAATTCCGCTTCATTATATAATGTGGCGGAATTAGCTCCGAGGAACCCATCGACTTCTTAGCTAGGTCTTGTCTGAAAACCGCGCAGATCCAGATTCGACAACTTCTGCCGCCGATCCAACAAGCTCTTCGTGTTCTTCAACTCCGGCGACCGCTCGGTACTCCATCGACATCGACCCCTTTCGCAGCGATCCCTTCTTCAACAACAATGGCTTCCGCCCCTTTTTACGCCTCTGAGATCCCCGCGGTAAGTCGACTTGTTCAATCCTGCATTATCGCTTTCCCCGTCGCTTTCTCCAAGTTAGGGTTTTTCTCTCTGTTCCCCCCGGGTCTTATATTTTCATCGTCGTTCTCACGATTTAGGTCTTCAAAAACCAAATCTTGATCCCTACCGACGATAAATCCCATCGCTTTCTCCTGGGCCCCATGGGCGACTGCGACCCAACCTGGCTAATCAACGCCGAAATAGACAGAATCCCCTTCAGGCAAGCCAAGCCCACTGTTTCTGCGTGGAAACACACCTTCAGGTCATGGCCATCGAAGCTAAACGGATACAGGACCTGGCACAAAAGGATTGCTGCTGTCAAACAAGTCCACTGGGACGAGATTGGAATCGGCCAATGCATAACTCTGTCCCTGGCCGATACCAAGAAAAATGAGCCACTAATGTCAGCTGCCAGCTACTTCTGGTCAAGTACCTTGAACGCCTTCATGTTCAAGCAAGGTCCGATGACCCCAACCCTCATAGATATCAAGGTACTCACAGGACTAGACATCGACTCTGAGATTAATCCCTTCAGCCTCCTGATAAACAGCAACCACAAACTGAAGACCAAGAAAATTGGAGGCTGGTCTGGGTACATCTCTGAGCACATGGAACAAGGATCGGTCTCAGAGCGAGAACATGTAGCTTTCCTGACATTGTGGTTGGAAAGATTCGTCTTCTGCGGATCAATCTGCGGCCCCACAACAAACTGTCAGCACCTGGCTCAGGCCCTGGTCAGCAAAAAACAAATCCCTCTCGGCCGATATCTCTTAGGAGCTGTATATCGGCTACTCTACATTGCCACACAAGACTTGATGCTGAAACAAACCGTGGCACACGGGGGACCATGGTGGTTCATCCAACTGTGGCTAACAATTCACACCAACACCATGGTTGATCGGCCACCTCTATCGGACTCGCGCTTCCCATCGAAGTATGCCGATCACGAAGATCCCAGAAGCAGACGATGCATGTCCTATGGAGAAGCAGCCTCCGTCTACCCTGGCGCAGATCAATCGGCCGATGACATGGCTACATGGTTCATCCGTTTCTTCACCGGCCCTCCATCAGCCAAGATGGACATGTTTATCTATACATCGGACCGAGACTATGAGCTCCCAGATGATCTGCAACTGAGCTTGGTAAACGATGATATGGAGTCCAGAGAGGTGTTTATGATCGGCCTCACTCCATGCCTGCTCCCGGTAGGCATTTTTCAGGGAAGGAGCACCAGCCTGTCCTATGAATTTTATAACCCAATGACAGCTGCTAGGCAATGCGGGCTCGGGCAACTTCCCATCAGTTTATACCTTCATAAACTCCTAGAGAGCAGAGGCACAGTCTCATTGGCTCTAGTTATGAGCAAGGCGATGGAAATCGAACTCCCAAATCTTGGTGACTGTGATCGGCTGCACCTGAATACCTTTGTCCACATCAATTTCCAAACCTGGTGGCAAGAGTGGGCCGCTCATATTTTCCACCAATCGGCCAGGTTCTATGTAACAGAGCTTATCCAAGGCATCAGTCCCCAAGTACCAGATGAGCCGATTCCTTCTGTGAGCAACAGTGGACAGAGGATTTTCTATGCTCAAGCCATAGCTCCATCGGGGTCAACCATCCTAGAGTCCATCATCGGCCTCACTGCCCCAAAGATACCATCACTGCTCCAGGGGCCGATGATCAAGGAAAACCCCAAGAGGAAAGCGCCATTTAAGGGCAAAGCCCAAAAATCCAGCAAAAAAGCCAAAATTGACGACCAAGAAGATCTCGAAGAGCTGGATCCCTCCATAGAAGAGTTTCTTAAAGAACAAGTAATGGAGGAAGAAGTCGATGCAGCTGCTGCCAATACATATGAAGAAAACACATTGGCTGAAGCTATCAAGGAAACATCAGCCGAAACCACTGAGATCCCACCGGCCGATGACCAAAGTGATGCCCCCCAACCGAAAAAGACCAAACATGCAATCCGCAAGGTAAACACAATTTCTTCTCCGTGCTCACATAACCCCTTCCAATTGCTTGGCTTTAATTTGATATCCTTTTCAGGCTGTGGCATCATCTATACTGAAGGAAAGAACTCAATCGGCCCCTCTGCCAAGGACTAAGAAAGCAACCCTACAACGGTGTGAGCGGGCTAAAGCACGATTGAGGACTCCGTCTCCTTCTCCAGCACCCTCTCCGGTCGCCTCGGTAAGAGTTGATTTATATATTATCATGCTAATCTCACAAGCCTACTTACCAATCCCTTGCTTTTCAGCCTAGGGCCCTAGCACCTTCGCCACATCGGCCAACCCCATCGCCTACTGCCTCAACACAGCAAAGGGAGGCCGATGCAAACACCACCTATACTCCAACTCAGGTAATGAGACCTAGCCCGATCCCCTTTCGTCAGCTCCCATTTGACAAGACTGACCTTGACCTATGTTGCTGTTTACAGAGCCTAGCCGATATGTTTTCATTTGACATCGGCCAGTTTCTTGATGACGAGGACAAGGAACTGCCCAGCACCGCCAAGGCGCCGATCTCTGACGAATTAAAGAACCGACTGTCCGATATTGGGAATCGGCTAGAAGCCTCACTGGAGTGTTTGGTAGAGGATTTCTCCTCCATCAGAGCCAGGGTACAAGAAATCCAAAATGAACTGCCCGAAGACCTGATGGAGATCCTCACACCGGCCATCTTCCTGGAACAATACCGATTCAAGCTCAACAAAGCAAAAGAAAGACTCGCAGAGCGACGAGAGCGCGAACAACTGGAATCGGCCCTGACCGCTAGCAAAGCTCAAGTTAATGCCGATAAGACCAAGTTGGACGAGCTAGCGGTGGAGCCGATTGTATTGAAAAATAGACTTGAAGAACTCCGTTGCCTCGAGGCAGAGCTAGAATCGAAGCTGGCCACTACACGCCGAGAAATCCAAGAAGTTGAAGCCGGAATAGCTGCATCACCCAAGGCCATAGAAGATCAGACGGCAAAGCTCAAGGCATCGGCCAAGTACCTCGCGACCCTAAGCAAATCACTGAAACCGATCCCAGGGACGATGGCCGATGATGCCCAGGCTATTGAAGACGTTGAGCAGATTCGCCGTAAAGCCATTGCTGCTATTGCGGACTTCATAGGGTGATGTAGCATATTTTATTTTTATAATGTATAAATATACACCTTATCGGCTATGCAGCCGAATTTGTCTTGAAAATTCCAGCCTAATCATTGCTTCTGAAATCCTCTGAGTTCAATCTCACTCTGATGAATTGTATCTAAGAAAAAAAAACACCTGTGCATGTATATATCTTTAATATGAACAATCTCATTATAAACAATCTCATCGGCCAGAAGCCGAAGTCAATTGCCAACTGAAAAATCCAATGCGAGAACTCCTGTATATATATATGCCCCCCAAATTTTGGAAGATGAGGGCTCATATTCTGAAATTTTGAACTAAGGGCGATAGTATATACCGGCCTTCTAAAGACGATGCTTAATTACATCGGCTGTAATCATAAATCGGCAAGAGGGCCGATCATGAGTCAATCCAGATACTGGGATAATATTGTTTCAAGTATTTGCCATTGAGAGCTCGTCCATAAATCTCGCCATCTAATCCCTTGAGCAGATAGGCATTGTGAGGAACACATCGATGAATTTGAAAGGGGCCTTCCCAATTAGGTGACCACTTGCCGAATTTATTATCTCTGGAACCAATCGGCATTATTAATTTCCATACAAGGTTTCCTTCCTCAAACGACTTGGCAACGACCTTTTTATTATAATGACGGGCTACTCTATCTTTATCACGCTTGATTTTCTCTAAGGCCCGTAATCGAACATGTGACAAATCATCCAATTCATCAACCATAAGATTATGGTACTCATCGGCTGTCAAGTCGTCTTGCAAAGCAATCCTTCTTGAGCCGATGGCGGTTTCCCACGGCAGTACAGCTTCATGCCCGTAGACCAGCTGATAGGGAGGCACTTGGATTGCACCATGGCAAGCCATCCGATACGCCCAAAGGGCATCGACCAGCGTTGTATGCCATTGTATCGGCTGTTCGTCAATTTTCCTCTTGATTAATTTGATTAAAAACTTATTAGAAGCCTCTGCCTGCCCATTAGCTTGCGCATAGTAAGGAGAAGAATTGAGTAATCTGATGCCCATGCTGTCAGCAAATCGGACGAACTCATCGGACACGAAGATTGATCCCTGATCGGTAGTTATTGTCTGAGGTAACCCAAACCGATATATGATGTGCTCCTTGACGAACTGAATAGCGTCTTTGGAATCAACCTTCTTAAGGGGAACGGCCTCAACCCACTTTGTGAAGTAATCTGTAGCCACTAATATATACTTGTGTCCCTTACTTGATGGTGGGTTAATCTGGCCGATCATATCTATTCCCCATCCACGAAACGGCCACGGCTTTATGATTGGATGCATAGCCGATGCCGGTGCTCTCTGAATTGCTCCAAATTTCTGACAATTCTGACATCCTTTATAATACTTGAAGCAATTCTCTAGCATGGTTGGCCAAAAATATCCGACGCGCTTCATCAGCCATTTCATTTTATGGGCCGATTGATGGGTGCCGCAAATCCCTTCATGTACTTCGCTCATAACAGTTTTAGCCTCCTCAGGACCTAGGCATTTGAGTAGGACACCATCAATCGTCCGATAATATAGGTTATCGTCCAGTAAGACATAGTGTAAAACTTTATATTTCATTCTGCGTGACGCCGATTGGGAAGGATTTCTCAAATACTCAATGATATCAAACCTCCAGTCATCGGTGTGCACGAGAGCAATCTGAATCGGAACGTCTTTAACCATCGGCCTATATCCCGATGCCCCCTGAGCTAAATCATTGGCTTCGAAATTCTGCTTCCTGGGTATATGCCTCATCGT